>OZ038445.1:9417376-9419876 GCA_964036265.1 Daptonema setosum
TAACTTCTATCGTTCCGAATCTTCATTCGATTCCGTTCACTATCAGTTTGTGTACAGATGACAAAAAAGATGTATTCGAATAAGATTTATTAGATTTTGTTTTGGTCGTTTGGTTGGTTGGCTGAATTTTTTTACAATTTAAATCAGACAATTTTATTGCGACAAATCCCAGTATGTTTGATATATGGGTTACGCTTTCTAGAATCAAAAAAAATATTTGACATTTTTTATACGTGAGCGGAAGACAGCACATCAGCATTATTCATTTTACTAACTCTTATGTTGGGGCTAATAACTTTTCGTTTTCAGTCTTTTTGGATTTTTTAACAAACAACAGACGAGCTTTACATAACACTTGGCTGACTACATTTAGCCTTTTTATCATTTTAGAATAGAACGCTTATTTTGATTGAAAAAACACCAGATTTCCTGCTAAGAAACAAGAAGATGTAAATCGATGATGTGGTTATGATGAGTCTTTTTGTAATGTTTTTTAAAAGTAAACCAAGATTTGATCGTTGCATGACTGAGGTAAATAGTATGATGATCTCCGGTACAAAAACAGGTCTGGTAAACTTATCGAGAGAATTTTTGAAAAAAACCTTGGGTCCATTTTTTTCTTCATTTCAATAGAAATCACAATTGGGTGGCTACAGTACTGGTAATTCTTACAAATATTTTGAAAAGAACGTGCACAATGGTATTTTCATGTTGGCTCATAAACACAATATTTTTTGCGGAACACCAAACAGTCAGTTATTACACAGTTTTTATTACTATTCGAGTAAACAAGAAAAATCTGTATCCATGTACATACCATCTGTTCTATTATAGCATCTGCTTCAAACCAACGAACTTATGCTAACAGTGAAAACACGGTTAATTCAAAAGGCGTCAATACAAGGCAAAAAAATGAAAAAAGGCAAGACACGTAAAGGCAAGAAAAATGAACTAAATCGGCCGTGAAATGAATAATGATTCATGATTTCTTAAGAAAACAGAGCATTTATGAAGTAAGCAATTATTTCAGAAATAAAGACTTCACGCCAATTGTCCGCAATCAAAATAACTTCTTCTCAGTGGCGGAATCGTTGAACAGAAAATTAGGGAGATTTTCGTTAACGGTTACGTTCGACGAAGAAATCTTTTTTTCTGGGCAGAATCATCGTAAACGGTTTTTTTATCAATTTTTTCAACTTTGTGTTTTCGTAATTTTGCCTTTTGTACAAGTTTTTCGATTCGATTAAATACTTCGAAACGAGCTATCATTTTCCTTACCATTTGCTATCGTGATCATGAACTTCTATGAAAGAAAAAAACAGCAGCGTCCGTCGCTTAGTTCGTCCGGTTGTTATATAAAACCCGTTTATTGTTATTATGGGTTTGAGTTTTTGAAAAGATGGTAGTGAAGGCGGATGAAGAACAAAAGAAAAGACAAAATTCTTGGTTTTTGCTTTTCAGAAAAATTGCGTTGGTTTTTATTGGGTAGGTAAGATAACGTCAAGACTCAGAATCCCTTACTTCACAAAGCCAATATGTTTTTCCCACCTTTAAAGTTATTTCTTATTCGAGTGTGAACGACAACCCACTTACTTGACTGTGCTTGAGAACACGCGTTCGATTGAGAACTCATCCTCCTCGTGAAATCAACACAGTTTGAATTATAAATTCACAAGATAATGAAAGATTCAATTTCGTGAGAAAGTCCCCGGATTTTGATTTCACCAATGAGAAAAAAGTTGTGTAAATTGAAAAATCGTAAATTTGAAAGAAAGCAAAAAATCAACTGATTTTATTTCACAGCCAATTAGAATACAATTCTCATTAAAATGAATGCAATATCATTCGGCTGGCGACTGTCATGTTTAGCATAAACCAGTATATAAGTTTCACCAAACGATCTAGCGTCAAGAAGTAAAAAGAATTAATCACTTTACTCAATTACGCCGGGTAAAAAGCGGTTTACGCTTAGTTCGGGCGGTCATGGATGTTCAGCGTAATTGATTGGCCGGGCGTAAGTGAGTGAGTGAGTGAGTGAGTGAGTGAGTGAGTGAGTGAGTGAGTGAGTGAGTGAGTGAGTGAGTGAGTGAGTGAGTGAGTGAGTGAGTGAGTGAGTGAGTGAGTGAGTGAGTGAGTGAGTGAGTGAGTGAGTGAGTGAGTGAGTGAGTGAGTGAGTGAGTGAGTGAGTGAGTGAGTGAGTGAGTGAGTGAGTGAGTGAGTGAGTGAGTGAGTGAGTGAGTGAGTGAGTGAGTGAGTGAGTGAGTGAGTGAATGGGTTGAAATGCATTAGCCCTCCACCTGATGCTTTTGTATGATCGGCTTATACATAACTCCAAAACTTACAATGTATAAACGTATTTCTTCTAAAAGTAACTGATATGTTCACAAATAAGCAAAATGACATAGATTTCGATGACTAATACTTGAGTTGACAGTAATGGTTGTGATGACAACGATTGATGTTAAACAGTTAAACAAATAATTTTCAACTTTAACCAGCG
>OZ038445.1:9422376-9424876 GCA_964036265.1 Daptonema setosum
AAATGTAATTCCCTATATATTTTTTCATTTAATTTATCTATGATTAGAAACTGAAAATAGTATAAGAAGAGCGTTTGTTAGACCACTCCAACCATTTATTCCTAGCATCTTAAGTCTTTCATTTACTGTTGTTCCAGATACCATCAGGGATGATTCGTTTACTTGCGACAGCCTTCCTGCTGATGAGTCCAGTACATCAGATCTGGGCCTTTCATCCACATACAAAGGAAGAATGGGTTGGTTTGGTTGTAATCACTTCGTATTTGAGTCATCTTTTGAAATACATCTTTTGTTGTAAGTCTTCCCTCTGAAAAAAGACACAGCCATCGGCGGGCCTTTGATATTTGATAATTAGGGTCTCCGTAGCTAATTTACAAAACCCACTGTCCACTGGGTACTGTTTGGAACTCGTATGAGAATAAGATACATCATGAAAACAGACGACCGCCTATACTTTGTTTAGTATATTTCAATGATCGACTGTCACTGTTATTATTGTATGGTAAACAGTATATTTTCATTTGATATTCTTGTTAGATTCATAGTTTAACATGAATTATTTTACTAGGGTTTAATCAACGCAAATGAAATCTTCATCGAGGTGCCTCATCTTCATCAAGTCGGGCAAACATACAATCAACAACAGTCAGGAACCTCACCACCCGGTCAACAACAACAGCAACAAACGTACATCCAGCAACAGTCAGGAATCTCACCACCCACTCAACAACCACAGCCACCTGCGCCAATTCAACATCAACAAACAAACAGCCAACAACAGCCAGGAATCTCATCACTCGGTCAAAAACAACAGCAACAAACGTACAGCCAGCAACAGTCAGGAATCTCACCACCCTCTCAACAACCACAGCCACCTGCGCCAATTCAACATCAACAAACAAACAGCCAACAACAGTCAGGAATCTTATCACTCGGTCAACAACAACAGCAACAAACGTACAGCCAGCAACATTCAGGAATCTCTCAACCCTCTCAACAACCACAGCCACCTGCGCCAATTCAACAGCAACAAACAAACAGCCAACAACAGCCAGGAATCTCATCACTCGGTCAAAAACAACAGCAACAAACGTACAGCCAGCAACATTCAGGAATCTCTCAACCCTCTCAACAACCACAGCCATATGCGCCAATACAACAGCAACAAACAAACAGCCAACAACAGTCAGGAATCTCACCACCCTCTCAACAACCACAGCCACCTGCGCCAATTCAACATCAACAAACAAACAGCCAACAACAGCCAGGAATCTCATCACTCGGTCAAAAACAACAGCAACAAACGTACAGCCAGCAACAGTCAGGAATCTCACCACCCTCTCAACAACCACAGCCATATGCGCCAATACAACAGCAACAAACAAACAGCCAACAACAGTCAGGAATCTCACCACCCTCTCAACAACCACAGCCACCTGCGCCAATTCAACAGCAACAAACAAACAGCCAACAACAGTCAGGAATTTCAACAACCGGTCAACAACAACAGCAACAAACATACAGCCAACGACAGTCAGGAATCTCACCACCCTCTCAACAACCACAGCCACCTGCACCGATTCAACAACAGCAACAAACAAACAGCCAACAACAGTCAGGGATCTCAACAATCAGTCAACAACAACAGCAACAAACATACAGCCAACAACAGTCAGGAATCTCACCACCCGGTCAACAACAGCAGCCAACGGCACCGATTCAACAACAACAACAAACATACGGTCAACAACAGTCAGGAACCTTACCACCCTCTCAACAACAACAACAACAAACATACAGCCAACAACAGCCAGGAATCTCAACACCCGGTCAACAACAACATCAACAAACGTACAGCCAACAACAGTCAAGAATCTCAGCACCCGGTCAACAACCAAAGCCACCTGCGCCAACCTCTCAACAACCACAGCCACCTGCGCCAATTCAACATCAACAAACAAACAGCCAACAACAGTCAGGAATCTCACCACCCTCTCAACAACCACAGCCACCTGCGCCAATTCAACATCAACAAACAAACAGCCAACAACAGCCAGGAATCTCATCACTCGGTCAACAACAACAGCAACAAACGTACAGCCAGCAACATTCAGGAATCTCACCACCCTCTCAACAACCACAGCCACCTGCGCCAATTCAACATCAACAAACAAACAGCCAACAACAGCCAGGAATCTCATCATACGGTCAACAACAACATCAACAAACGTACAGCCAACAACAGTCAGGAATCTCACCACCCTCTCAACAACCACAGCCACCTGCGCCAATTCAACATCAACAAACAAACAGCCAACAACAGCCAGGAATCTCATCACTCGGTCAACAACAACAACAACAACAAACGTACAGCCAGCAACAGTCAGGAATCTCACCACCCTCTCAACAACCACAGCCACCTGCGCCAATTCAACATCAACAAACAAACAGCCAACAACAGCCAGGAATCTCAACAACCGGTCAACAACAACAGCAACAA
>OZ038445.1:9429876-9432376 GCA_964036265.1 Daptonema setosum
GGAATGCAAATTCAACCCGACGGCACTGTGAAATATTGCAGCAATCCATGGATTGTCCCAACTTGTTTAAATAAAGCCCAAATGTCTGATAATGAAACATCACTAGCCTCAACTCGATCGGTGAACACCATAGTTTAACACAGTGTAGGTGGGTGATGATGAGTTATGTGCGTGTTAACACTGATTTTCTGATGTGTCATTATCAGAAGTTTTAGGCAACACGTTTGCTTATAGTAACAACATATGGGTTTATCAATCACTGAACCATCAGAATTCAGTCTGTCAACAAAATCTTGATTTTTTGTAATTGAGTCTGTGATTTCATTAGCATATATATAACTTGAAATAATGTCTTTCATATGGTAAGTTGTTTATTGTTATTTTTTCGATTACCTTGCCATAGCGTTTCATACAAAATATGATGACACCATAACATGCTTGACAACATAACACCAAATAATTACTTTATTATCTGTCTGACCATACCACCATTGTTACGAGTAAAAAATTATCTGTACCAACAGACAAAGGAATCGGTTTAATGGCTCCATTGAAACATGGACAGCAAATTGAAAATGTTCATTGCAAGTTTGCATCCAAGAGTTTTATGAGTAACACAATTTTATTTTATGTTATTCGTCATTCAGTTCGTAGAGACCCTCTTAATGATGGGTTTGAGTTATTCAGTCAGTCAGTCATCAGTCACACAGGCAGTCAGTTAGGTCAGTCAGTCAGTCAGTCATCGGTCAGTTCAGTCATCAATCGTCAGTCAGTCAGTCAGTCAGTCAGTCATTCAGTCAGTCCAGTAAGTCAGTAAATCCGTCAGTTAGGTAAGTCAGTCGATAAAGCAGCGATATTGTAGATCCCATTTACTCAATCAGTTATGCAAACCGGAACGTTGGTTTTTCGTATTTTTGTTAATTACGATGGGGACTATCTTCACTGTACTGCGACAGGCTGAAAATCATTTTAATGCAGGTGAACGATTGATGACGACGACTTGACTGACTGACTGACTGACTGACTGACTGACTAGACGACTGACTGACTGACTGACTGACTTGACTGACTGACTGACTGACTGACTGACTGACTGACTGACTGACTGACGACTGATTGACGACTGACTGACTGACTGACTGTACTGACCGACTGACTGACTGAGACTGACGACTGACTGACTGACTGACTGACTGACCTGACTGACTGACTGACTGTAAGCTGACTGACTGACTGACTGACGTTGACTGTACTGACTGACTGACTGACTTCTATCCGACCGACTGAATAATTACGTATTTGATATAAAATTTACAGCCTTGAAAGCTCGACAAAACTGTGGCTTACGCGTTTGTGGTGTGGGGTGATATAAGTTGGAATAGTCATCAGTCAATCAGTCAGTAAGTCATTAGTCAGTCAGTCAGTCATCCATTAGTCAGTCAGTTCAGTCAGTCAGGTCAGTCAGTCAGTTCAGTCATCATCAGTCAGTCAGTCAGTCAGTCAGTCAGTCAGTCAGTCATCAGTCATTAATCAATGAACCTTATTTGAGCATTTATTATCAGAGGTAATTGCATTTTACCTTACTGTCGAACGTACTCATTCGATCCAAATCCTGAATATGTATTCTTTCCAGAGAACGACGAAAGGCATGTGTTATCATTTGTTGCAACTATTTTGATTGTTTTGTTCTAATTTTCAACTACTTATTTCTTAATTTTAGATACAACTTCGTGCATATAACATAACTACATCAAGATGGATATTCAATCAAACGACATTTGATTATATTCGTTCGAATTCAAACATACAGAGATCGACTTCTTGAAGTCTTTCAACTCAAGTTGCCACTCACAACACCCACTCATTCATTAATTCACTCACTCAACTCACTCACATCACCACACACACTCACTCACTCACCACTCACCACACTCACTCACTCACTCACTCACTCACCACTCACTCACACACCACTCACCACTCACATCACTCACTCACTCACTCACTCACTCACTCACTCACTCACCCACTCACTCACTCACACTCACACACTCACTCACCACACTCACTCACTCACTCACACACTCACCACTCACACACTCACTCACTCACTCACTCACTCACTCACTCACTCACACACTCACACCTCACTCACTCACTCACTCATTCAATTGTTTCAGATTGACATCGATGCCTCAGAGTTTGAAATAATTCAACACGTACTTCATCATCGGCGAAAGCCGTCTCAGAAAATTTGTCATGTTTTAATCGAAGTGCACACAGATAATCGTCAAAAACTTTCCAATTTATTGAAGCTATTTAACAGCTCCGCCTAATTTCTGTATTCTAAAGAGGTGTTATATTGTGGACAACCCTGTGCCGAGCTCAGTTTTATACATAGCCAGTGTTTGACGCAATACGGATTGGCTGGTGTGAAGTAACAACAACAACAACAACAACAACAACAACAACAACAACAACAACAACACACAACAACACA
>OZ038445.1:9437376-9471546 GCA_964036265.1 Daptonema setosum
CAGTGGACGAGTGAGTGGGAAATCGGTCAACTGCCACCACTGCCAAATAACTTTTTTCACTTGCGACAATTATTTTTGAAATTCCCCAACAACATTTCTTTCGCTGAAAGTGGCATCATTCGCTTGCGACCTGATAACTGAGTGAGTGAGTGAGTGAGTGAGTGAGTGAGTGAGTGAGTGAGTGAGTGAGTGAGTGAGTGAGTGAGTGAGTGAGTGAGAGTGAGTGAGTGAGTGAGTGAGTGAGTGAGTGAGTGAGTGAGTGAGTGAGTGAGTGAGTGAGTGAGTGAGTGAGTGAGTGAGTGAGTGAGTGAGTGAGTGAGTGAGTGAGTGAGTGAGTGAGTGAGTGAGTGAGTGAGTGAGTGAGTGAGTGAGTGAGTGAGTGAGTGAGTGAGTGAGTGAGTGAGTGAGTGAGTGAGTGAGTGAGTGAGTGAGTGAGTGAGTGAGTGAGTGAGTGAGTGAGTGAGTGAGTGAGTGAGTGAGTGAGTGAGTGAGTGAGTGAGTGAGTGAGTGAGTGAGTGAGTGAGTGAGTGAGTGAGTGATTGAGTCTGGCCCACACTATGATGATATAATTACAATACAGGCTGCGAATAGCTTAATGAATCAAAGATGTTATGAATGAGTTATTGAGAAAACAGACAAGATAAGTAAATATGCGTGAAAAAGATGCAGTATGTGCACTGGTTCACCAGTATGTTGCGTTCTCCATTCTTTGGTAGTATAGCTGTGATTGTGGATAATTTGTTTCTCTGATATAACGTTTGTTCATAGAATACTTGTGTGCTAAACCGTGTTTAGAAATTGACCATGATCGACATAACAAGAAGGGTGCAAGTAATGTATGTATATCCAGTACATATGTACATACATTAAATTGGTATGGTAGCGGATGAACGTTACAAGGGGGGGGGGCTGTTGAATAAGGTAAAATAGTGGTATAGTAAAATTCGATGGGGTAAAATAGTGGTATAGTAAAATTCGATGTAGTAAAATAGTGGTATAGTAAAATTCGACGTAGTAAAATAGTGGTATAGTAAAATTCGAGGTGGTAAAATAGTGGTACGGTAAAATAGTGGTATAGTAAAATTGGGGTAAAATAGTGGTAGGGTAAAATAGTGGTCCGCGCCCAAACACAATTGTTACCCATGGAAACCCGGCTCATGTATCCGTCATGAAATGATAACCGAATTGTTCTACCGTGTTTTTCGTCCAGATGTATGAACCCGGAGTGTAACTGATTTTTGATACACATGTTTCCATAAATACATAACACTCTTCGGAGCTAACATATTGATTTTGAAGTTCCATTGAAAAAAGCTAGTCCACTTTTCCATCAAAGCGGTGTAAAGTATTTATAATTCTCCATAATTCTAATTTTCCTATATAAATAATACTATCTACATTGCGTGATGGCAAAAAGCTCCACACGTGCTTCAAGGTATTCTAGTATACTTTACTATAGACATTAAGAGCGTACTACATACGAAGGAATTCTAGTAAGTAGTAATGTTGGCCATGGTACGGATGTAACGATCCAACTGAAACTTCATGAGCTGATGTCATGCAATCACACTGATACTTTTGTTTCGTGGACTTACGGTGAAGAAGAAGAGGTTTTCAAAAATAAAATTCATTGTGTGTATAAAAATATTTTTTCTACTTTAGTATAAAGTAATGTAAATTCCAATGTACAGTATGTATGTATGTAACTACATAAGTAGTTGTCCCATTCCATGCAACAGATGAGTTGAGTTGAGTTTAGAAGCATGGCTAGTCATCACCAGCTAAATACATACTGGACATAAATATCATATAACACTATGAAGTAATGTTTCACGGTTTGGAAAAACTGAAAGTTTTGTTACTCAATTAAAGTACTCAATAGACTACGGCGCTTATGTATTCGATCAGTAACCAAAGTTCTTCGATGAAAACTCTCCCAGAAACTCTTACAATCAATCTGGAAATCATCTTCACAGAAGACTCGGTGAAAATTTTAAGCCTGGATGACCTGGAAGGTCTAGGATATTTGTTGGATTAGCATCAGTGACCAGAAATATAAGCCTTGGACGAAGTTCGCGTGACCATGGGTCATCAATCTGTTTACTGTATGGTAGTCTACCACAAGTATCATGTCATCTTATAGTGGTATCAGCTGGAATTCAGGGAGTTACGTACTGCAATGAAAATGTACAACAGACTAGAATGCCAGAATTCGTGAAACGGACTATGTATAATCAGGTGCCAATAAGTTTCTGGTTTAAAATCTAGAGCCTCAACACAGTTTCTGCAACTCGCCTGTGAAACATCAGGGTTGAGACACTGCGATTTCAAGAACGTTGTTGATGATCAGTGATTGTCATTTGTAAATCGGATGACCGTTAATTCACTATTTGTGACTTGGTATCCTACTTTACTATTATAACGCTCAGTTCACAAAAAAAATTTTAAGCATGTGTCTGTAAAAAAATGTTTCATTAGCGAAAAGCTTTGTGCGCGATTTTGGCTTTGTGATAGGGTTTTGTTGAAGGCTTACTAGAGATTCAACTGAAACAAATACAATCGTCTTCAGTAATTCTTCTTAAAAACACATGTTGACTCTTATATTATATTGTACATACGTACGTGCAAACTATAATAACATAATACATACGTTGGTTCTCAGTAGGCTGAACTCCTACCACATCTCAGTGAACGGAAGTTATGCATGTCTCCCCTATCAATCGGATGTGAACAACAACTTGTATTATACTGTACATATTTCTTGGGTGGCTTGATCCAGGCACATATCCATCTGATAGACCATTACCCGACGGAGGGAGGGTTCCATCCTGAACCTGTGATCAATGGCATATCAAACACCTTAGTAGAGTACCTAAAGTATGTAGGTGAAAACTGCATTTATATACAGTAAATACATAGTAATAGGCTGAACCTCTACCATATCTAAGTAAACGGAACTTTTCTAGAATTTATGTCTCCCATATGTGAACATGGGATGTCTCACAACGTTTACAGCTTTGGTGGTTTTTGATCTAGTTCCAGGGACAAATCCATCTGATAGGACATTCATTACCCGATGGAGGGTGGGTTCCATCCTGAACCTGTGATCAATGGCATATAAACCACCGGTAAACGGGGGACACTTACACCAGACATACTGTACTTGTTTCCGATTCGATTTGTTAGCGACTGAGTTGGGTAGGGAACATGTATGTAGAAGAAACTCATTCCGTTTGGTAGTTCAATAAAATTAATTTGTGATTTTTTATAAGCGAGTAAATCGGTTCTTAATGAGCGATTTCTTTTAATGGGAAATGTTTTTTCTGGAAGACTTTTGATGTTTTTTATTCGCCATTCGCCAAGTCTCCGGGATCACATAAATTCCTTTTTTGTTACTGTATGTTTGGGTGTCTAGATGAGGAAAGAGCTGCCATTTATTGTAAAAACTGTATTTGTGAACTCATTTTATGTTCTCCTGTAATATATTTTTTATTATTTTGCCTGTTATGAAATCATTTTTTTTCATTGACATATAGCTGTAAATCATTTTCAAATCAGGCAAACTATTTTTAAATTATGTTTGTTGCACGTTGTCAACCAAATTGTCAACCAAATTATGTAGTTTGACTCGTTTGACTCGTTTGACTCGATTGAATCGTTTGACTTGTTTGACTCGATTGACTCGTTTGACTATACCCAGAGTAATTGCTTCATAGATGGGTATCCGTTAGCCACCATACCTTCCCTTGAGTCCTCTTCACACTTGACTGAACAGGTGCAAAACTAAAGTACTGTAGATTGCCGTTGTCCATCTATACTGTTTTCTAGTTCTCAGTTAATTTAGAGACGAGTAGGGTTGTTTGCCGAATTGGCGTCCTATGCAAAGTTCCAACTTTAAAATTTTATATATTTTCGTTTGTTTCACATTTACGTGTATATTGTATGAGAAGTTATAATAACATTATGATCGTTGAAAACTACAGTTTCGATAGAGTTAAATTCAGCAGAATCCCCTTTCGGCATAACCTTTTTCAGCAAAGTCATTTTCGGCATAGTCGAATTCGGCATAATCATTTTCGGTAATGTCGAAGTAGGTTTAATCAAATTCGGCAAAACCAACCCCCGTAAAAACCCCCAACTACCAATTTACGTGTGATTAGACATGCATAAACTGGCTATCGTTCGGCAACCCAGAACCAATCCAATTGCTACACACGCGTTCATGTTTCAAATAATATATGAGTATTATTCTGAACTATTCAACAGCAACAAACAACATCTTAGTTGAGATTTATATTATTATAAACAACAACTAGTTTTTGGTTGGCGAGTCGGGCACGACACGCTGAATACTTGATTGAATCTGAGCTGTTGGGCAAGGAAGTATTGAAATCTTTTATAGATCATTCAAAGTTTTCTTTCAGCTCAGAAAAAATTGGCGCACGCAACCGGATTCTTTTGAACGCATTAATATTGTCAAGAAAAAAAATCATTTATTTTACCACAGGACAACGAGCGGTGTACTTGATTCTTTGTAATCGTTGTAACGAGTCCAACAAAAAACTCTTTTTCACAGGAAACCCTGACCAAGCTATAATTGAGATTACCTAACATTTATCGGCAACGCACTGGCGGACGAGTTAGAGGGAGGGATATTTGTCAAAGAGGGGGGAAATGGCATTTTTGAAGCCGTTTTACGTGAAGGGAATTCCCACCCCTTCTCGTCTGCTAGTGCGGCAACGAAATATTACGTGGGATCTAAAGAGTTTCTCGAATCCTTCATATGAAACTTTTATAAGCACCAAATGAAACGATAAAGAAATTTTTGGTTTGAATAGACCTGAACCTAATAGATGGGTCCATTTTCGTACCACAAAACTTTCGTATAGTTTTGTTTGTATGTACCATGTCAAATGTCATCACCCTGTCCCTAAGTAACCGATACTGCTTCTTTTACTGATCACTTAGGCCGGCTGGGCTGAGCAAAACAGATGGCTCCCGCGAATTTGTTATTTATGAAACTCGTTAAACGTTGTACCAACAAAGAGATAAAACTGTATATGTACATGTTGTTCTTCCAGAGGCCGATAGCTCAAAACAAGACATGGTTTACCATTCAGGTGATACTGAACTTGAAAGCCTGCCATTTTGAAACATCATTTACTTTTAAAAAGACTTTTCCATGCATGCGCAGACATGGTAATAAGATCAGTGGTAACTTCTGTTTTAATAAATTCAATGTTGTTTTATCTACAAAACAGCGCAAAAACTGAACTATCCTAAAATTACCGAAAAATGGCGCGCATTTAAATGTAGTCATGTAGTCATGAAGCCATGTAGTTATGATTGATAATGTGATTGATTAATTATGATTGATATGATTAGTATCGATTGATATTTTTTTGAATTACTGCGGCGATAAATCTAAATTCTGTTTTCATAAAGTATTGCTTATGCTTAGTCAGGGTTTATTTTTAGTTAAATTTTTTCAAACCCTTTAACACATTGCCTTGCATTAGGCACATCGTTCCTATGTTGTCCAAGTGCCATAAATTCGGAAGTTCCAACGCGCGCCAAAATAAGTTTTAGATTCAACTTGCGCCATAAACATTTCTCATGTGACAATAAACTATGGATGGGGTATATATTGTGATTATGTACGTGGAATGTCTACTCCATTAATTTAATTGCCGTATTCCCAACTACTACAATACATTGAATTTGATTGTTGCCATTATTCACGTTTGTACCATTACGGAATACTTTATGTTACGGTAACGTTACATACATACAGGGTGGTCCAAAAAAAATGCCAACACTTTTGTGTGAAATATCTCGTGACACAGATGTCCGATGAAGCTGAAATTTTCAGGAAATACCACCAACATATTAACTTAGATAAATGTACAATATCAGAAAGATCGGTCAATCACAGCGGCCGTCACGCCTCATTGCGTGGAAAACTGCGCATGGAGGGAAAACCGAGGGTTACATCACTTGCATGAAGTATTATTTTCACTTTTCAAGGTAAACATCAACCTTAGCTTGTTGAGCAAGTAAAGGTTCGATGGATGTCAACGTTTGTTCTGAAGGATTTTTGTTTCTTAAATTTGCTTTTTTTCTTATAAAAAGTGCTTTGTTCATTAAATTCTTTGCAAAGGCAAAAATATGACTTTTTACAGGCTGACACAAAAATTTTACATTCTTAAGCAAAAAAAATAAAAAAGCACTTCAAATTCACTAGAAATAAAGGTAAGACAGAGAAATATGTTTATTTCACTTAATAGCTTCATTTTAATTCATTTTTCATTTTTTACTTCTATAACATGCTTTGTGTCAGCACGCGCATATACCTCGGTTTTTCCTCCAAACGCAGTTTTCTACGCAATCAGGCGTTATGGCCGCTGTGATTGACCGCTTTCTTTGATATTATAGAGTTCGCCAAGTTAATATGTTTGTGGTATTCTCTGAAAAGCGCAATAAAATCGGTGTTTTGTGTCAGAAGATATTCACCGCCGAAGTGTTGGCATTTTTTTTGGACCACCCTGTAGTTAGTGTATGTACATTATACGCGGTCACAGTCAGTAATAAAAAACAGTACACAAAATAAAATAAAATATCATCTTTTCAATACTTTGAATGGTTTGTCTAATTTTTCACAAACTTAATTAAATGAAAAAAAACATGCAAAACATGTTCAAACGTTACGATCACGGAACGGAATACTTTATGGCACAAGGTATGTATGTACGTGGTACGTCTGGAACGGTGGCGCCATAATCTATTACATCCACTGTGCCAGACCAGGCATTTGGCACGAAAGCGGCAATTTAGAACATCATGATGGTACAACTTCATATCTGTTATGATTAACATGTAGATTTGTAGTTTTCGTTCATTCGTGTATTGTTATGTTTCGGTTATCTGTATCAGTTATGTAACCTTTTGTATCAGTTATGAGCTTATGACACTCGGGAAAAACTCACAGAAATATTTAGAAACGATTTCTTCATGATTTTGCCATCAACAAACTTTCAAATTGACTAAAGTTATCTAATTTTAAAGTATGACCAATTATCGGATACATTTTTACTGTATCTTTTTATTGTTTCACTTTATTTATTGTTTCACTTTACATCTTATTATATTGTATACATTAAAACTTACGGATGTTTTCAGTAATTTGATGTAATAACCACCATATAAACAGAGAATACTCTATCGAATTTGAAGAAGTACATACCACAGAACACCTCAGAAAACTTCTTTTCTACGTAACTTGATGTCTTCAGATTTTGGTTGAAACAGAACTCCATAAAAGTTTTATCATCTTTATGGTTCTGTTTCAATTGTATATCTTCGAAAAGACTTTTGCAAGTGATTGCTATAAATCACTGGTAACAAGTCGTTATTCCGACCAAATAACGCAAACCACTGAATCAATCCCACTAAATTGCCGACCATAAAACTGGCTTTGCTTTTCCTTTAGGTGCTTCCCATTGTTGTTATTGTATGTTTGCTGTAAACTATTCAAACGCTGTTTTTCTGTTTTGTTAATTGTATCTTAGAAATATTTTATTTGTAACAGATTTTCGAAGTATAACGAGTTTGACATGGTCAAAGATGTTTTTATATGTATTTTACTTTGGCTATACGTAGTGTGTGGGTAGAAAAATAAATTTTAACGAATTAGATAAAGAAAAAAACACTGAAAAAATTTCTGTTCAATGAAGAAGTGTTCTCATTCATCTTGTAGATAAAATACAAAACATTCACCTTTCTTCATTCTCTCTACCCATACCATCTTCCCCAGTCAATCCCTCTGAAGTTCTCAAGGAATGTACATATACCCGAAACAGAACCACCACAAGGTACAAAGCCATTAAGGTACATCACCCAATGTCGTCTAATTTATTACCTGGGTGCCAAAAGTGAATTCAAATTCGGACTTTTAAAGACGGAATTCCGCATCTCATTAACCCATCAATTCTGAACGCTCGACCGAGTTACGTACTGATCGTAAACCCGTGTCAAAGTGAGTGAGTGAGAGAGTGAATGAGTGAGTGAGTGAGTGAGTGAGTGAGTGAGTGAGTGAGTGAGTGAGTGAGTGAGTGAGTGAGTGAGTGAGTGAGTGAGTGAGTGAGTGAGTGAGTGAGTGAGTGAGTGAGTGAGAGAGTGAGTGAGTGAGTGAGTGAGTGAGTGAGTGAGTGAGTGAGTGAGTGAGTGAGTGAGTGAGTGAGTGAGTGAGTGAGTGAGTGTGTGAGTGAGTGAGTGAGTGAGTGAGTGAGTGAGTGAGTGAGTGAGTGAGTGAGTGAGTGAGTGAGTGAGTGAGTGAGTGAGTGAGTGAGTGAGTGAGTGAGTGAGTGAGTGAGTGAGTGAGTGAGTGAGTGAGTGAGTGAGTGAGTGAGTGAGTGAGTGAGTGAGTGAGTGAGTGAGTGAGTGAGTGAGTGAGTGAGTGAGTGAGTGAGTGAGTGAGTGAGTGAGTGAGTGAGTGAGTGAGTGAGTGAGTGAGTGAGTGAGTGAGTGAGTGAGTGAGTGAGTGAGTGAGTGAGTGAGTGAGTGAGTGAGTGAGTGAGTGAGTGAGTGAGTGAGTGAGTGAGTGAGTGAGTGAGTGAGTGAGTGAGTGAGTGAGTGAGTGAGTGAGTGAGTGAGTGAGTGAGTGAGTGAGTGAGTGAGTGAGTGAGTGAGTGAGTAGGTGACTGAGTGAGTGAGTGGGTGAGTGAGTGAGTGAGTGAGTGAGTGAGTGAGTGAGTGAGTGAGTGAGTGAGTGAGTGAGTGAGTGAGTGAGTGAGTGAGTGAGTAGTTACATTCTACTATAAGCGATTCAACTTTTACATCGCTCCGATCTTATAACAACTCGTAAATAGTAACCTTTATACTATATACTCAATGATTGAATCATATAATGCAAAGTTGGCCATCGTTGTGAAGAAATTTATGGCCCCGGAATGTTTTATCGTGTTTTTTATATACACAGCTAGGTCATTTTTTTTACTTATGATTCTGAAATCTTTTTCCACTATTCACGTTCCGTACGGTCCTAGTTTTAGTACAGAAAAACATGAATTGAAAATGTGAAAAACTTTTTAAAAGGTGAAACGAAAAAGTTTCACAATTCTGAGATGTGTAGAGAAGGCGTTCAGATTTCTTGCGTTTCGTTTCGGGTTGTTTTTGCATTTTGCCGACAGAGAACGAAGTCGGGAGACTCGGGACCGGTAGAGAAATTTCGTTCGCCCTGAAGAGATTGGTTGAACCTGATAAGTGACGATTGAATGTGTTGTTTTTCACTTTGAAGTGTTCCACCGAAACCTGACCGATGTTGGCTTGGAATATGTACCCGTGTTCATATCTGCTAATTTCATACTAAATGGTTGAAGCTTTCGTTCTTCTTATTTGGTGTGATTAGTGTGCGTGCTTAATATCACATCATTTTATCACTTATTGCATTTTTGTACTTTAGTGTTTTATTTAAAACTTCTGTTAAAAAGAATTTTGGCTTTCAAATGTTCATACATATTCCACGGTCTTCTCGATGGTGGTCATAGAATTCAGTTTAATTTGTGCTGCGCTATCCCCAATCGTGGTCATAATGAGTACGAAACGGGCCAAAATATCTGTCATAAACTCAGCAACTTGTTTGTGCCAACTCAGGTCCCTGCTCATCATTTTGTACCACGGCACATGTACGGCTATGCTATGCCATACGTTGTCATTTGTGAGAAATCTCGAAATTTTGAACGCGCGCCGAAACAGATTTGAATTCAAATTGCGCGCGTGAAAACTTTTTTGAGTAACTAGAACTCCTGGATGGGCTCTAAACTCATCGACTTGTTTCTGCCAGCTCAGGTGGCTGCTCATCATTTTGTACCACGGCGCATACGGTCATGCCATCCGTTTACGATCCATAAAAGTCTCGCGTAAAACCGGCTATAGCCCAGTGTTTGGCTGTACAGATGACTGGATGAAACGGTTGATGGTTTCGGTATAGCATTACCAATTGATTTGAATCGGCACCAAACACAGTATGTTTTCCTAAATAAATTCTGAGGGGTGAAAACACAATTTTTCATTCTAATTTACAACTAGAACATGCAAGATGCATGATATCAACATACATTTGTCTATCATGTTACCTTTTGTACTACATACTTCTACCAATCTGAATGGGAAAAATGCATCCAAACTACTTTTTCTCCTAATCAATTTAGAACGCTTAAGCAACCAGATTTTTTCCTAATTCATTTAAGTAGAATATCTAAGCTACATATGTAAGTGGTATCCACATACGTCTATCATATTACCATAAGCATGTATACGAATAAGAAAATGAACGTTCTTTATCCACCTAAAAATCAGTACACCATGGCTTTCCACGGCTCATAAAATCCGGCACCCAATCTCGGGCATTCATAGACTACTAATTTTCACGCTCATTCAACCAAGAAAGAAAATGGGCTGTACGGTTTTTATACATTACGTACATACATGTGGAATCTGGCTTTTTCAGCTTTTTTATGATAATGGGCTTGAATCAACATACATAATTAGGATGCCACATATGACAGTGGTTTGTTCTCTCGTTCATTCAGTCGCTCACTCACTCACTCACTCACTTATGTACTCACTCACCCACTCACTCGCACACTCACTCATTCACTCAGTCACTCATTTACTCACTCACTCACTCACTCACTCATTCACTCACTCACTCACTCACTCACTCACTCACTCACTCACTCACTCACTCACTCACTCACTCACTCACTCACTCACTCACTCACTCACTCACTCACTCACACACTCAAAAATCAAAAAATCAAATCATCGGGGTTTGAGTGATAACGGCCACCAGGTCTCACTCACTCACCTCAGCTCACTCACTAACTCACTCACCTCACTCCACTCACTCACTCACTCACTCACTCACTCACTCACTCACTCACTCACTCACTCACTCACACACTCACTCACTCACTCACTCACTCACTCACTCACTCACTCACTCACTCACTCACTCACTCACTCACTCACTCACTCACTCACTCACTCACTCACTCACTCACTCACTCACTCACTCACACACTCACTCACTCACTCACTCACTCACTCACTCACTCACTCACTCACTCACTCACTCACTCACTCACTCACTCACTCACTCACACACTCACTCACTCACTCACTCACTCACTCACTCACTCACTCGTCTAGTAATATTCGATTACACACCATAATCAGACAATTGTGGAACACCCAATTATTCGCCTGATTGATTTGAGGTAAGTGTGTACGGAAATTGGATTTGTAGGAAATTCGCCAGAAAGCAGGTTAGTGAGCAAGAAAGTCAGTGAGTCAGTGAGTCAGTGAGTCAGTGAGTCAGTCTGTCCGTCAATAAGGGAGAGAAATTGAAAACCTACGAGAAAAAGCTTACGAATATTCTGGTAATCTGTCAGCCAAGTCTGTCTATTAATCATTCACTCCTGTTTTTGCTCAATCTCTCTTGTGAACGTATATATACCTGAATCACTAGCTGACAAGAAAGGGAAGGATAAAGTACTCAGAATTTCCCTCTCTTTGGCATTTTCGAAAAATATATTTTTCATGTGTAGATAAAATGACCCAATTTCAGTCAAATTCCCCCCTGTTTGGTATGATTCCTTTTCTTTGGAGGTTCGGCTCGTCCGCCCAGTGACCTGAATTAGGGAAGGAACTACTGTAAGAGCTTGTTGTAGGATACAAACTTTTTTCTAGCAGGTCTACAGGATACAAACTTTTTTCTAGCAGGTCTACAGGATACAATATTTTTTGACAGGTCTACAAGATAGAAACCTTTTTTCTACCAGGTCTATAGGATACCAACTTTTTTCGACCAAATCTACAACCCGGCCCATTCATGTTCCACATAATTCACTATTCATTTCCGGTTTATAGCTTGACGCTTTTGCCCGCCGATTTGTTATATTGTACTATAGTAGAAAACTGGCTGTTTTTTACTATACAATTATAGCTTGGTCAAAGTATCTTGCTATCTATCCAAAAATAATTATATGAATTCGTTACCATTTCTCCGTATGTTGTTCATTTCATAAAATTTGAAACACGCGCCAAAAGCAGATTTGAATTCAAACTGCGATCCAGAACTATTCTGAGTAATAAGAAACCCTGGATAAGCTTTACTATATAAGTAATATGTTCGGTGAATATCTTGACAGTCCAATTTATGCCGGAATTATGATCTACTGTGTTGGCCGAGTTCGCGTTCTCGTTTTCATCTCACATTCGGGTTTCGTTCGGGCAACTTTTTAGGGGCTGTCTGATTTATTGCACTACTTTACTCTTGCCTTTCATTCCCTTTATTGGTAAAATACTATAATCCATTTTTCATTCTTACTTATTTTTGGTGTTTACTTTTTATAGGTCTTTTACTTTCAGAAATTTAACTTCTCATGCTACATGTATTCACATACTTACATAATTTGTTCTGACCTACATACTTATGCTATGTACATACAATGGTAATAAGTGAGTTCCATCCCAATCTCATACCCAAAAGAACATCAAAGTGAATTGATAGCCGTGTTTTTGCTTTTCTCACCGATGTCTCGCTGGGGGTCGATGTATGTATGTACACTCATTTCCGGTTGTTGGGTGTTTGGATACAAATAATTGAATGTACATAAATACAAACATATATACCAACTGTGTTTCATTTTCAAAATACTTCTAAGCATTTTACTAGAACTATATGTTTTGTTTCTCCATTTTTTTTATAAAGAAATTCAGTTTTGTAAATTATCAGGTATGTGAAAAATCGATTTTGTGTCAATGGATACAGTCGGAGTTTTTTTCTACTTATCCATTTGCTGTCACTTTAGTCTGGTTTAGTGGACTACATAATATATTGATTCCTACTTAGATGTCTCGAGCATGTGAACAGTAAAGGTTTTTGAACCAGAAAGAAACAAAAATAGGAACTACTACTTCCGACTATGTCCTGACCTTGAAAAAGTCGGCTTACTGAAACGGTTGCTTTTTTTCCCATTGATGAATAGAGAAACGATTTAACAAGTTGAATTATGTAGGTAAACCTACTCGTTGCTTGATATAATAACGAACTTGAAATTATGCTTGGGTTCCATTATTGTTGTGGAAGTTGAGGACTTCATGGGTTCTAAAAAACGATTTTTATAGTTCAGATGCTCATTTTTCTACCTACAACAGTATGTAGCTTGTCATGATCATTATTTGTATTATTTAATGACTATTTTGATCCGAACCTTTTGATTCAAATCTGACGTTTCCATCAAACTCTACAAAAACCCGACAGATTTGGAGTTCTTTCCATTCAACCAAAGGATCTGATTTGACCGACCACCACTGAATTGGCACTTCAGTAGATTGGATGGCATGCCAGCAAGTTCCAATTCCATGAAAGTTTTTCACCCGTGTTTTCGTGGTCCATTGCCTAACTGACTGACTGACTAACTGACTGCCTGACTGACTGACTGACTAACTGTTATGTAGTTCGACAAACTTGTTTCAGCTATTCTCTATACATTGACGTAAAATATTTATTCTCTATACATTGACGTAAAATATTAATGTAGATATTGTTAACGGCTATCATTCACTCACTCATTCACTCACTCACTCACTCACTCACTTACTCACTCACTCACTCATTTACTCACTCACTC
Organism: Daptonema setosum; assembly: GCA_964036265.1. Classification (NCBI taxonomy): domain Eukaryota; kingdom Metazoa; phylum Nematoda; class Chromadorea; order Monhysterida; family Xyalidae; genus Daptonema; species Daptonema setosum. The sequence continues at coordinate 9,451,074 of OZ038445.1, forward strand.
ACTCACTAACTCACTCACTCACTCACTCACTCACTCACTCACTCACTCACTCACTCACTCACTCACTCACTCACTCACTCACTCACTCACTCACTCACTCACTCACTCACTCACTCACTCACTCACTCACTCACTCACTCACTCACTCACTCACTCACTCACTCACTCACTCACTCACTCACTCACTCACTCACTCACTCACTCACTCACTCACTCACTCACTCACTCACTCACTCACTCACTCACTCACTCACTCACTCACTCACTCACTCACTCACTCACTCACTCACTCACTCACTCACTCACTCACTCACTCACTCACTCACTCACTCACTCACTCACTCACTCACTCACTCACTCACTCACTCACTCACTCACTCACTCACTCACTCACTCACTCACTCACTCACTCACTCACTCACTCACTCACTCACTCCTTGACGCACGCACGTTATCACTCACTCATTTTTATGACGCGAGTGTTCAGGGCGGCTTACAACGTGACCCAGAATAACATACCCGTTTTGTGAACTCCTGATTTATGACCACTGCATGCTAGTTTTTATGATCCATAATAGGTTTGTTGTCATATTACAGCTTCCGAATGAACTGCCGTACAAATAGGATCTAAAATTGTGTCATTTATTTTTAAGCGCTTTGAAAAGCGATTGAAAATTTACGGAGAATCAAATTATTTATTTCTATGGTTGAACTTTTGTAGGGTTAACTAAGCTCAAACCATTCTCATATGTTATTACTGCGGTTCAATATCTGCAGTGTAAATGCACTGCGCTTACCTGCTTTTTATCAATGATTCTGAACTCCAAACATCTGGGCACATTTTCATGTACCAGTGATGTTATGTACTCACTTTGACATGTGACCCTCCAAATTATGTCGTACTATGGTATATCGAATATGTATCTAGAATACATGGGTAGGAAATGTACATATTATGTTCATACATAAGTATGTAGTACATATTTCTCTATGATACCTCTAATTTACGACATTTCCATGGCTTTTTATGATCACCCATTCGTTTGTCACCCGATCTAATCACCCGTTGTCCTCTCGTTGGCTCATTGGTATTATCTGGGCTAATGGCTTGGTGGAATGTACCAAGCCACCCTCATGGGAAAAAATTACGATCGTGGGGAAAATCCCAGGTAATCGGAGAATCTTTTTCTGTTCATAGTTAATAGTTCACCCCAAACAGGGGAGATTTTCGGTGTTCCCCAAACTTGTAATATCCGTACCTCCGCGCTCCCCGCCCTTTCCCCTCCATTTTATCAAATCCAACCTGGTTTGTTCCAGCATTTTTACGACCACCGTAGACAAATGGTCGCCCCGCTATGATATGCACTATCATAATAAGTATACCATTGACGAATTTATGGTAGTTAGAACACGACAGATTAACGACATCTAACGGGGAGTGAAAAGCATGTACCGGTATACATACATTCATGTACATAGGTTACATCATTGACATGTTTATCACATGTCATAGGAAATTTGACTCGTGCCGTGCCGTGAGAGGAAGGGAGTCTTGATTCTGGATATTGGAGTATCTCGCAATTGACGTTATTTAATAATAAAATGAAAAAGATTAGTTTTTTATAAATCACATTAATCATTTTCAGAGAAATTAATAATCCACACATCATCAACGGATTATTACCTGAACATGTTCATTCAAATGTCATGTCATGTCATGTTTTCATGTCCTAATAAGACACGAAGTCAAACGACGGAACCAACGCTTATGATGTCATGTAGTATGTCATGGGTTATGAAGCACATGTCTGTTCGTATTTTGATCACTTTCATGTGCTTTTCTTGTGATTATGCATCGTTGTTTAGAGAATAACAGACACATGCTTATCGATCAGTCAGTCAGTCAGTCAGTCAGTCAGTCAGTCAGTCAGTTATTCAGTCCATCAGTCAGTCAGTCAGTCAGTCAGTCAGTCAGTCAGTCAGTCAGTCAGTCAATCGTCAGTCAGTCAGTCAGTCAGTCAGTCAGTCAGTCAGTCAGTCAGTCAGTCAGTCAGTCAGTCAGTCAGTCAGTCAGTCAGTCAGTCAGTCAGTCCCACCAGGAAGCTGAATTTTTTCAGCTATTCTGGTGATGAACTGTCTATCAGTCAAATAGTCAGTCAGTCAGTCAGTCAGCCAGTCAGCCAGTCGGTTGTTCAGTGCCACTTAGTCTACCCAGCAATTCATTATAAACAACAACTGATATGAGTAATATGTCAGGTCAATTTTGTTTTCATTCATGACACCCAGTCTTCAGGGGAAACCCATATGAAGGTCCCGCATTTGGGTGTTCAGAATTTTGATTTTGGGTTTGTTTTGATGTTAAATTTGAAATACACATGGTGTTTTGTTTCAACATTAAAATATGCGAGTTCATTATATTTCACAGTTTTTAATTGTTTTAGAATTTGTTTCAACGTTTTTTTGATAAAGTATTCGATTGCTGCAAGTTTCTGTAGAGTCTTGATAGTAAGCTGGGAGTCTTATCCCACTTCGCACCTTTTCGAATTCTAGAATACATTCATCTTAGTGACTTACAATCCGTTCGGAGTGGCTTTGCGGTATATTTATCGCCTTCAGACAGTACGCGGTATCCTGGTATGGTCGGATAACTAGCGTGTAAGGGAAGAACAAAAGAGTGGGAATTCTCCATCTTTGGCGATTCAAAAAGTCAATTTTGTTCTTCAAGGTGTGAATAAACTGATCTCAAAACTGGTACTTTCCCTACTTTTTGAATTTTTTTTCTCGCTTTGAAGGATTGGATCGTCCACTAGCGGGTCTGGTCATAAGTCAGAATCTTGAAACCGGGCCAGCAAAAGTGCATTCAACCACTGATCAGTGGCGAGTGAGGTAAATCTCTGAATGGATGAATTTTCCCAAAGAAGGGAGAGAATGGAATGAATGAGAAAAACCAGTATATACCTAAAACTAATTTCAATGATCGTTATCCCAGGACATACCCTGTACTCAGCTCACTGGCGGACGAGCCGATCCTCCAGAAGGAGAAGAATTAAAAAAACCGATGAACTTGACAGTTTTCAGAACATTTCCCCTAAACCTTAGACAACAAATTGTAATTTATGAAGTCACCAAAGAGCGGGGAATTTCTCTTTCCCCACCTCTACTCCTTCAATTCTGTACTCAGCTGGGTGAACACAACCATGGTTTGCCTAACCATTTCCATCTCACACTAAATAAATATATAAGCAATTTATGATCATGTTTGGTGGCCGGGTTGATTCACGTTTCATGAATCAATCATCAAACAACTTTCTTATATTTACTGAGATGAATCGATTGGGTGTTCCGGTCGGTTTATGTTCGGCAAACAATGGAGTGTTATCTTTTAGTATGTCGTACTATTACAGTTTTTGTCAGTCTGTCAATTCCCGATTCAGTCGGTCGGTCAATCAATCCGTTGATCTGTCACTTATTCAGTAACTTTCCTTCCCAAGCTCAGTTCAGTAAGTCACTCAATCAGAGTCACTCAATGAGTCTAATGAAAATATGTTGGGTTCGTAAACTGTCAGCTAAATCATCAAGTATGTAGTCAGTCAGTCAGTCAGTCAGTCAGTCAGTTAGGTAGTCAGTCACTCAGTCAGTCAGTCAGTCAGTTAGTCAGTCATTCAGTCAATCAGTCAGTCAGTCAGTTAGTTATTCAGTCACTCAGTCAGTCAGTCAGTCAGTCAGTCAGTCAGTCATTCAGTCAGTCAGTGGTTGGGGCCAACTATCTATCAAAACCACTATATATCATAATAATTTTGTGCAACTATATATCAGATTTACCCCATGACCACTATCTATCAACCGCAGTAGACCACTATCTATCAGGACAACTATCTATCACCGGATATTTCTTATCACCACAATATATCATCACTACAAGTATATATCACCAGCATGTTATGTAACGGTATCCGTTTACACGCAGAACACATTTGTCATAAGTTGTTTCTTGTTATTTTACATACCCCATGTTCATATTTACCATTACATAAGTACCGTACAAAATGTATGCCTTAATATGTAAGTCAACCAATCAATATCGACTGACCGAGTCATTGGCTGACTGACTGACTGACATATTTAGGGACTGAATATTTGACTGACATAAATGATATTAGAAGAGGGGGGAATCGGCAAAAAATATACCGTTTTATCTACACCTTAAGGGACAAACTATATCTTTTAAGAACGCCAAAGAGTGGTGAATTCCACTTTTCCCACGCTGGTGTACGTATGTATATTGATCTTAAACACTAGCGGACGAGAAGGGGAGGGAAAAGTGGAATTCCCCCTTTGGCTACTTTAAAAAGGAGAATTTGTTCCCTAAGGTGTGGGTAAAAAGACCTTATTTCTGAACATTCCCCCCTCTTTGGGAAGATTCCCCTCCCTTTGGAGGTTTGGCTCGTCCGCCAGTGATCTTAAACTTGAAACCAAGAGCCATTGGTCCGCATATAACGATAGTTTTCAACTGATAGATTTCGTTGCTTTAATATACATACTTTGTTTCCGTAAACATAATAAGTGAGTTAATCATTGTTGATAGTTGATACGATGGTTGAGGTCTGTCTTTGTGCTTCCTCAAGGTTGAACGCTTCAGAACGCCTAACCGTCCTTGGTCCTTATTATGCAACCGCTCTTAACGAGGACCTAACATGGAAAACGAGTAAAAACAATATGGCGATGCCTGATAGAAGTCCCATATCAATCAAAGGAAGATAGTGTGACTTATATTATACCGTCATTTTAGTTATATTTTAATTCACGATGCATTAATTGTTTACCGAGGGCGCGAATAAATGAGTCAATTAATCGCTTTTGCGTTCATTTACAGTTCACATGACACATAAGCTGATGACAAATGTGTTCTGCGTGTAAAGGGATACCGTTGCATAACATGTTGGTGATAAACTCTCGTAGTGATGATATATTGTGGTCATAAGAAATATACGGTGATAGATAGTTGTCCTGATAGATAGTGGTCTACTGCGGTTGATAGATAGTAGTCTTGATAGATAGTGGGACGGATACAAAATGATAGATAGTTGTCCTGATAGATAGTTGGCCCTAATCTCAGTCAGTCGGTCAATCATCCCCCAGCAATCGCGGTAGGTCCGATTCAGATGGTACTACCGTAAATCGATCTAAATGCAACCAGTTTTCACCGCGATAGTCAACAGATCGTTAATCAACTTGATTAATGAAAAACAATTAACTCGAACGTCGGCGAGGGCGATCAACGTTGGAGGTCAACCAGACTGGCAACGATCATCTCCGATCTCAAAGTCTGCCCTGCATGTGTTTGGGATTTACCATGCACAATCTGTTTATGTCGTAAATCATATGACGGAGAGGCAATCATTATCCAATGTCAGCAGATCATAATGATTGTTTACGGTATTGGGAAACTCTGACTCCACACTGAGAAGTTACTAAAGTAGGTGGAATTTGCAACCGATAGGTTAAGATGGTGATAAGAAAACCTACTGACCTAAGAAAATAACTGAAATCCGCGGAACAATTTCGAAAAGAATATCCCTTGTGTGATTTTTGCGTACCTGGCTTGCATAGAAAGTTTTTTCTTACCAAAACATAAAATTGGCGGGCTCTCAAAGTTGTTGTCTTACTGTCGATGGATAATATAATAATATTAGGAAATTACTTCCAACTTTAGTTTCATGTCGTGGCATTAGCTGTTAGTTCGGTTTCCGAAGCAAAGCATGCAACTCCCCGCAGTCCAAAACTGAAAATAAAAAACATTTGACATTGTTTCAAAGCTATAAAGCTATAATGTAAACCATAAATATCAGACATTTTGTGGTTCACACAAAATGAGCAAAAAAATTTCTTATGAAAAACATGTGAAATATGTAGTTTTCGACCAGTTGAACTGTAAGCGGGCTATTTAGGATAATCATGAATATGTCAACACATCGTTCGATGGGTGATTCCGAGGTTATCATCACGATGAACGCTAATCTGATCATCCTGACAGGCTGTTCATATGTAGGTGCTCTGTAAGTCATTCAGTCAGTCAGTCAGTCAGTCAATCAGTCAGTCAGTCAGTCAGTCAGTCAGTCAGTCAGTCAGTCAGTCAGTCAGTCAGTCAGTGAGTCCGTCAGTCAGTGAGTGAGTGAGTGAGTGAGTGAGTGAGTGAGTCAGTCAGTCAGTCAGTCAGTCAGTCAGTCAGTCAGTCAGTCAGTCAGTCAGTCTGTCAGCCTGTAAGCCTGTCAGTGTGAATGGGTCCGCGAAATTTCAACCTTGAATCACCTTGACGCGCGACCACCTCCTAATAAGATGGATCGTTTTCACACCATTTATCGGCGAATGGTATAGCTGGTGGCACCAGGTATTTATCACCAATTCCAATTTTGTAAAACAAATATTCCTATTATCACAGCGCTTATTGCTTAGATGACACATGCTGATTACAGTTTAGCGCGGAGGGTCGAACTCGGAGCATCGGTTTTCCTGTCAAATCGCCGACCCAGTGCGCTATGATGACTGATGAGCGATTGAAAACAATACCGAACATGTATTAATTATGCGGTAGCGGGTGAGAAAATCATTCGTAGAGAAATATTTGCCTCTAAATTTTGACTTTTCTTTTTTAATGTTATGAAAGTCCATAACTTTATTCAAAACTTTTTATCTATTAGAGTCTTCCCTGTTCTTCAGTAAAGATTTACACATTCACTAATCTCTAATGATAGTAATAAGTATCAAATCATATGTTTGCATTTATGGATAGTTGTATGGATGGCTGACTTTTCGTTGGACTTTTCAGCGATTTTGTGGTTATTTGCAGACTGGCTTTGGCCGGCAGACAGAAAGACTGGCTCAGACAAACTGAATGACTGACTGACTGACTGACTGACTGACTGACTGACTGACTGACTGACTGACTGACTGACTGACTGACTGACTGACTGACTGACTGACTGACTGACTGACTGACTGACTGACTGACTGACTGACTGACTGACTGATTGACTGAATGACTGACTGACTGACTGACTGACTGACTGACTGACTGACTGACTGACTGACTGACTGACTGACTGACTGACTGACTAACTGACTGACTGAATGACTACATAACTGACTGACTGACTGACTAACTGACTGACTGACTAGCTGACTGACTGACTGACTGACTGACAGTTTGACTGATCAATGACTGACGCTCTGAACGTCGAACGTCTCTATAATTGTCTAAATTCAATCAAGCGCATCCCAACGCGATGATGGCTTTGAACTTTGCATATTTTTATTGATCGATTGGTCTCGTCGGGAAGAAGAGATCAACATCATGTATTTTATAGAATCATGCAGATTCGTACGTACATATTGTACATCTCCTCAGTCTGATTTCGTGGTTTCAGTTTTCATGAGCTTTTTCTGCTGTTTCACGTTTTGCCCATGTAGAAATTTCGGTCTGAGATAATATTTAGCATAATTTTTCCAGTTCTGCCCTTTTTTTAATCTGGTATAATGTGTAACTTTACTGCATAGTTTCTACATCTCACCTTTCACATAAATTTTTGCCATACCTACCTTATATTTATCTGCAGCTTGAAGTTTTTATTGTTGAGCTGATAATGAACAGTACATATTAATTGGTATAATAGCAGTCGTTCAGAAACCTGGAGTCATATCCTGTCGTAAGATACATTCCTAGCAAATGAATATAATATTAAGATTCTAGATGTATTTCAGGTTCTCTCATCTCATCTGTATCTCAAAACATCTGATTCTGACCAAAAATTATGAACCACAAAGAAAATGGGTCTGTTTATGTACACTCTGAGCCACCACATAAATGGTCGTTAAATCTGACCCACGTATGATTTTCCAACTGCAACCACATTTGTTCACGTTTCAAAATCCACATACATATGGTACTTCAGTTTTGTGTTCTAATGAATATAAAATTCATCTATGCAAAAATTCACACGTAGACGTAACCATGAAAAATAACAATTCTGACCATATTGCAAATTTACAGTATGGGTTCTTTTGATTTAGGAATTTGTGTGTGTGGATAACCATTTCTAGCTTAAAAAAATTCAATAGTTTTTCCTACTGAGCCGACAAGTTTATATATGATCAAAGAGAGGCGACTTAAACTGTTCAGTGGAGGTGGTTTAGAAGCTTCTCGCCTATGTACTATAGTCTATAGAACAAAGAACATTCATCCCGATTCTCTCTACTCCTTATTTTCCCCCTAGCAGAGAGACATACAAAATTTTCCAAAATGTACAATAAAACCTTGGCGAGGTGTAAAAAATAGAGTGTCGTGTATCAATGATTCTCCTCCCATAAAACGGGGAATTCCAATGTCCCTCAGTTTTTCGTCCGCTACTAATTAAAATTTACACGGCGACCATAAAATAATAACCGTAAAATATACACCATTTCACACTGCAAGCTGTAAACCATTACGACTGGCTTCTGGCGTGTGAACCCTCGTTTTGCGGCAAGTGACGGTTTGAAAGGCTTTTCTGCTGTTTCCCAAATGTGTACCAAGTTGTTGCTCGAAAATGTTTCTAGTTTTCCTTACAACACCGAAGTTGTTATCATTTTAGTTAGTCTTTCATATCCTGAGTTGACTGACTTATTTGCCGCTTGTTAGTTTTTATCGACGTAATGGATGCACATTTTAGAGGTTTGCTTTGATTATGTAACATGTTCTTATGTATAATTTGTAAACATGTATGTGAATTTACTAAATACATATGTAGTCTGACTGACCGCATAGTAATCTGCAATATCTATCTAATATAAACGTTCCCTTCAGTCTCAATGGACACTGTAATTTTATTTCAAAGCTCAGACTTGGCGGTGCGATTCCGTCAGCCAATACAGTACCTATGGTTTACGGACTTTTACTACAATCGTGCCGGATTTATCTACCGTTATGTTATATAGGTACCGCCTCGTCTGAATCGTAAACTTTTATCAACGATTTGGTACGTTAAGCATGAAATATAATCTATATTTTGACTAACTGATAGTTTTGAGGAAACAGTTTACTGGGGATTTTCGCAAAAACAGATTTTTTTAAGATACAGTACGTATACATAGTTTACTTTAACTACCGTACTGTGGTGTCGGATTTATATCTACCGTTACGGTGCCGCTTCTATGTAGCTGAATGGTGAATCGTAAACTTTTATGAACGATTTGGTACGTTGGGCATGAAATGGTGTGCCGACAGGAGGTTCTGTTGGAACCCGAGAATTTGAGATACCTATAGTTATAAAAGAATTTTTTTACAAAAAGATTTTTTTAAAGAAGGCTTTTGTACACTTGATTTTTCTGGAAAAATCTAAAGCATGGAAGAGCTATTGAAACCTATGTAAGTCACTGATTTCTGATGAAATATGGTTTTTCTCGGCTCATCTCCCATCATTTTACTATCCCAAACGTATCAATTGAAATGCCTGATCCTACAAATACAGTTGTGGTCGTGGAATACAATTTGGTTACTATACTATTTACATATACTACAACTGAATGTCATAAAGTTTTTATGAGCGCCGAACGTGTGAAGTATGTACATGTGTACGAAGCGTGGGTAAAACTGTTTGCCCACAGGTTAGACGTGCCATGTACATACATATTCACTGGCAGTCCAGTTCAACCAGGTTGTATTCGAACTTTTGGGAAGTTCTCAAATATCTAGGTTATGTTGAGAGGTTATGTTATAGCCATTTCCAAGGATTAGGACTCTGAACTTGAAAGCCTATAATTTTTTATCATAATAATAAGACTTTTCTTAGCTGGCACAAACTATGAACAATAGTTTCAATGGAGAAATCTACCCTCCCAGCCTATATCATTGAAAAAAAATCTGACACGGAAGAGTTTCAAAAACTCTACGAGGAGAAAAGCGGGCATTGAAAATTCAGTCTCGCAATCAATGGAAAATGCTATACACAAACACAATGTTGCGTACCCAACCTGAGTAAACCATCACAATTTGCATGTAATATATCGTACCCCCGGCGGGCACGCGGTAAACTTGTATTGGTAAAGATACCGATATAGCGGACCATCAAACTAGAACTGGGAGGGGGAATTCCCCCTTTTGGAGACTTTCCTAAATAAAACATAAAAAGTGTAATTGACGTAAATGAAATTACGGAAATTATTATCGTCTTTTTTCAGAAAATTTAAATTAGTCAATTCGCTCATCCGACTCATCAGAATACGGGGACCATCAACAAGTTTAGTATGCAGCGCTCGGATTGCATCTATAAATACTTTATATAGTTAGTTAGTAGCGTGGAATAGTTTCCTATGGTGATACGATGGTACTAGAATACCATGGTAATGCCGGGCAATGGTACTTAGCATTCGTGGAAGAAGCTACATACCATGTCGATTGGAAAGTATCTGGAAATCGACAAGTTTTGTTACTTTTCTACCTGCTGAGACGTTTTCTCAAGATCTCTAAAGTCCCATTAAGAACTCGTTGATTTCCTCCACTTGTCCTAAATTTAGTGAAAACATTCTATCATTTGGTATTACAACGTTACTCTAACTAATTTAGAGTCAAACTTATATAATGGCGAGGACATGTAATTTGATGCCTCACATGTGTTCAGTCCCAAGAATGTGTTGGATGGCTCGCTTGGAAGTATGCCATGCCACGGCAGTACCGTAATAGATAGGGGTATACCCTCATGCGTACACATGCTCTCATTACGTATGTAAGTGGTGTTCCGTTCCAAGTTCCAAAGAGGGACGGTTGGTAAACTTGAACATTTACATAAGTTGGTTAGTCAAGTTCGGTCATAGAGTGCTTAGAAATTTAGAGTTCATCATGAAAAATTGAAACTTCTCGAATGATCAAAAAGTCTCTCAAAAATAAGAATGTCATTAGTTAGTCAGTCTGCGATTCTGCCATGCAACCGGTCATTCACTTCTTACGTACGGTACAAGCTTTATTTAGTATGCAAAGTGTTCCACGGAAACCTACATGCATAAGTGAGTGAGTGAGTGACCATACAGAGCTATAGAACTTTGCTTCATGTGATATTTAGTGAGTCAAACTGTTTTCCCACTCACTCACTCACTCACTCACTCACTCACTCACTCACTCACTCACTCACTCACTCACTCACTCACTCACTCACTCACTCACTCACTCACTCCAATTCAACGCTTCATTGACGTTGTTGCATCAACATAATATTTGTTTGTGATGTTGCACCATCCACAAAGCAAACTGTCACTCTGAAGCGTTGCGCCCCTGTAAACCCCAACGAAATCGAGTTTTAGACAATTCACTATTTCGTCAACTCAGTTTTAGTCAATCCCGACTCTGTTTTATGATAAAGTTACATACACTTCGCCTAACTTGCTGATACCCACACCGAAACTCTTTCTATTTTTATGCATTAAATTGATGGATTTTTCAAATTTTTCACTTACATACATACCCTGTCTGTCTCTAAGAAAATCAGTCAGTCGAACAGTCAATCACTCAGTCAGTCAGTCAGCCAGCCAGCCAGTCAGTCAGTCAGTCAGTCAGTCAGTCAGTCAGTCAGTCAGTCAGTCAGTCAGTCAGTCAGTCAGTCAGTCAGTCAGTCAGTCAGTCAGTCAGTCAGTCAGTCAGTCAATCAGTCAGTCAGTCAGTCAGTCAGTCAGTCAGTCAGTCATTGCACGATGAATGCCCCCAATATTGTACCTGTGTGGGTAGATGTAGCTACTGCACTGCTGCTTAGGAATGATGAGACAATATGTAAATAATGGAAATTGAGGTTTGAAAGCCCAGGTTGACGCACCGCACCAACCAAGCTAGTTGTTGACGACAATCAGACAATCAGTCAGTCATTGGTCAGTCAAACTTTCAGTCAGTCAGTCAGTCATTCAGTCATTCTGGTGATCAGTCCATCAGTCAGTGACATTAAAATATTCTTTAATTAGTATCTAAACTATTCTTTCAACCAATTTGATAGAAACAATAACTGTACGCTTGTCAGTTGGGCCACCCTTCATGATAGGCAGTCTTGGTCAGTCACTAATTCAGTCAATCGGTCGGTTTGTCAGTAGGAATCTTCAATTTTGTGCAATATTAAATAAGACTTTAACCGAGAACCTTCTCTGCAAACAAACCAATCATCTTCATCATATATTATGCCATGTCACTAAACAAACTAGTTTCACGGTTTACTGTAGTTGACTGTACCTTTGATTTATCGGTCGTCGTATGTTGCGTTTTTTTCTATCTGAGTCATCGATTACACGGTACTATTAGTCTTGTTACAGTAACATTAGTCTTGTTACAGAAACATTAGTCTTGTTACATTAACGTTAGTCTTGTTTTAGTAACATTAGTTTTGTTACAATAACACTAATCTTGTTATAGTAACACTATTCTTGTTACAGTACCGTTACACCGTTACATAGTCTTGTTATGTATGTATTTGTTGAACCGTAAAGAAATGTTGCAAACATCTTGATGTATCTAGAGTGTTACAATATGTTTATTCACCATGTTGAATAAAATACACCCGCGTAGGCGGGTGCCATTGTCAAGTGGTTAACAGTCTTGAGTGAGTCGGTGAGCTCTCGGGTTCGTTACCTGATAGACTACTTGTCCAGATCTATAATACATAAGCGCGTGTGTATAGGTGGTTAATGCTTAGTTATTATAGAACAAAATGTTGATTTAGATCTGTAGTTTACTTATGTGTGTCTAATAGCTAACATTAAACTGCAGTACACATACGTATACAATCAGATACAGACCCAATCATAAAACTATATTCTATTGATGGCCTAGAACACCTTATGTATTTGTTTTGCCTTTCATAAAAATGGCGTTCGCATGTTTTCTAGCTGATAAGCGCAGCATACATAATCGGCATCATATATTAAAAGAAGATGGGCATTAGAACGCAGTCTGAAGTCAGTCATTCCGTCAGTCACTCAGTCAGTCAGTCAGTCCGTCAGGCAGGCAGTTCGTCAGTCAGTCGATCAGTCAGTCAGTCAGTCAGTCAGTCAGTCAGTCAGTCAGTCAGTCAGTCAGTCAGTCAGTCAGTCAGTCAGTCAGTCAGTCAGTCAGTCAGTCAGTCAGTCAGTCAGTCAGTCAGTCAGTCAGTCAGTCAGTCAGTCAGTCAGTCAGTCAGTCAGTCAGTCAGTCAGTCAGTCAGTCAGTCAGTCAGTCCGTCAGTCATTCAGGCAGTCTTCATATTCTAATTCAAGTGCACGTTCGCCAGAAATAAAAATAGGTTTACGTTGTTTAGTTAGTTTCAACTGATAAGAATGCTCGACACAGGAAAATAATCAACATCCTGAAGAGAAGACACGGTAGGTCGGGTCAATCAAACAAATGTTGATACATAGAAAATAGAACGGTGTATGTTGCATCTCTGATTCATCGCTATGAACTAGAAAATAAGGCATTGATAACAGTTGTCAGTCAGTCAGTCAGTCAGTCAGTCAGTCAGTCAGTCAGTCAGTCAGTCAGTCAGTCAGTCAGTCAGTCAGTCAGTCAGTCTGTCAGGCAGTCAATCAGTCACTTCGTCATTCTGCATAAAAATCAACACCCGTGCTTCATTCACACATCAATGAATCACGCCTCATAAAATATTCATATTGCTATCACAAAACAGCGTATTAATCGTGTGAAGGTGACTGTTATCAGTGACTGACTGACTGACTGACTGACTGAATGGCTGACTGAAGGGCTGACTGACTGACTGAATGACTGACTAACTGCTGACTGACTCAGACTGACTACTCACTGAGTGTTTGACTGACTGAATGGCTGATTGACCTGTACATTATGTACTGACTGCAAGTTGAATATGCATAAAATATCCTTTTGTGTCTAACTTGCTGGAGAATTGTGCTAAAAATCACGGTTTTGTTGGCAACTTGTTCCACATGATCTGAATTTAAAAGTGCATTATCTTTCCCGCTGGTTATCCCCGTTTGCTGGTGCTAAGTAGTACAGAAAAGTCCTGCGAACGCCAGAATGAAAGAAAATTCACATGAGTCAAGATTGGCTTTTTTCATATTATTCTCATCTCAAGTAGCACTTCACTTATTTCACTCATTATTCCAATTTCGTCCTTATCCTTTTGCCTTCCGTACCAAGCAACAAGACATTGATAAAGTACATGTAGTAAGCCACATGATGAAACTCATCATTTCCTAGATTACCCCAGTTACCCTCTACCCCCAGTCTGGCAACATGTATACCATCGCACTCAATCACTATCAGTCGTAAAATACAAAGAATAGTGGAGCTAGCCTTTGTTTATCGGTTTCATAATGGGAAGTTGCTTCTCTCATGTGTTTTTCAGATAAACTAAAATATGAGTGTTCTATTACTTTATAAAATTTCTCTCTTGAAACATTTGCTCGTCCGCCGACCACCAGTCCAGTCCCGTCTATGTTCTATGCCAAGTCTTATGTGCCATTGACCCATTGGAATACCCTAGGTTCTAGCGGAAGTACCATTGCTAAATTACGCCATTTCTTGAAGGAACGTGAGAGTCAGTTTTGTTTTGTTATTCGTAGTAAAATTTTTAAGCATTTTTTACGGCTGGGAAGCGAAAGATTGTCTCTCGTTGTAGTGTCCTTTACTCCTTTAGCTAGACGAACCCTCACTTGAACCCTTGTTGTCCCCTCCTTCTTGTTCATTGATACAAACCTGATTACGATAACATGCCGACCGTGACACAGTTAACCAAGTGTTCATACAAATTGGGTGTATAATGTTGTCAGACAGTCAGTCAGTCAGTCAGTCAGTCTGTCAGTTAGTCAGTTAGTCAGTCAGTCTGTCAGTCAGTCAGTCACGCAGTTATAACATCTTTTTAAAATCCGTCAATCGAACCCAGTTATAGCTGTTAACAGAAAGATTTTTTACTGTATGCCCTAATCTAAAAACGCCAACCCTACAGTAATCCATATGTTTTTTTGCTGATCCATATTCAGTGAGTCATCCATCGAATGTACATACCTTGATATCGTCCATACCGTATTTACTTCACTGAACTATACCACCCCGATACCATTTAGTCGAACCCACCGACAACTCGTGGGTTCAGGTTTCTCCGCGCAGTTGAAGCTAATGGACGACCAAATAGTGGAATTCATCGCTTGTTTACACAGCTTTCGCAATGCTCGCTATTCGGTAGAGTGTATTACATTGGCATGTTTGCAATATCATGTTGATTGGTGACATGTCATGAAAAATTATATTAAAATAAATATGTAATGTCTGTATTCATCTCATCTCCGAATCTCTGAATATCTGATCTGTTGTATGCATGAGATATTTGTCAGTCACTTCAAAATTACACTGATTCATTCTGTGTACTTAATTATTGTGTATTTACTCAGCTTCGCGGCTGTTTTGTATTAACAATTATAAAAAAATAAAAAGACTATGATTCAGATGTGGTACAACTATCCAATGTTTGTTTTTGTACACACCGCTTCTTAGGTTACAGTAATTCTGATTCCATAGAGCACCATCCAATATATTGACAACCTGATACCAAAAATTGCGAAATCCAAGTTTGTCACGGTAGCTTCTTCATACGGTAATACATCGGTTTTCGAAATTGTAACAAATCAGGTTGAAACTGTATGAAAATCCATAGCTTTTTCTGTTGATGCCTCCTCTGATCAGGAATCCTAAGATGCCACCATGTCTTCGATTGAATCATTTATTTGTTTATTTGAAATTCAAAGGATCAGCGATTTCTACAGAACGTCAATCTCAAGCTTGTGGAATAATATTTCAGCGATTCGACCATAATCTCCATTCATCCATGAACTCATTAGAATGCCATTTTCCCGCTTAAATGTTCTACGATCATGTGCTGTTTTTTGAATCGTTGAGTCTTTGTAAACTTCGAAAAGTCAATTTTTTACTTGAATAGTCAAAATGTCTTCCAAAATCGGTATATCGGGATTCTACCATAATCTCCATTCAACCATGAACTCATTTGAGTCGCCTTTTCCCGCCCAAATGTTCAATGACCATGTGGATGTGCCGTTAACAGCTCCCTCGGGTGAACTCATCATTCGTGACCGGAATAGTTTTACAAGCAAATAATGTGACATGCATTCGATTTACAACCTGATAAATATGCCGTTAGTGTTTATGGGTTTCCGGAGTCTGTCTGTAGGATATATTCTGTTCACAGTGAGCAATTTTGTGACTCTTTTAGTAAGTACTCGGTTTGGTATCATGGACATTTGTACCATAAAGATTAATAAAACTATTGAAGTGCATAAATTTATAAAATATCGAACAATAATGTAACCAAATAATATCACTGTTTTTGTCTCGTTCAAACCGATGAAATGGTTCACAAACAGATACTACATAATCTCAAACTATGCAAAATGAAGCAAATATAAGTCGATTTCCACCCTTATGCATCGCCCATTTCACGGACCATTTCGATATATCATCATCAAATCGGGTCATATTCTATACCAATGGTAATGTCGTCAAATTCCCGAGATGATTTCAAAAATTTCAGTGGAGGGGTGCTGATGGGTTTGGGGTTGCTTTCGGCACCCTCCCTCTTCCCTCTGCCCCATCAAGGGCGTTGGATCAAACGGAAATCAGTTTGTTCCTCGGAGAGATAACGTTCCTGATATGACACTATCGGACGAGAAGGGGAGGGGAAAGTGGAATTCTCCTCTCTTTGGCGGTAAAAAATATAGTTTGTGCTTTAAGGTTTCACAACTGCCCATCCCCCCTCTCTTCGGCAAATTTCCCCTCCCTTTGGAGGTTTGACTGATTGGAGGTTCCTGATATGATGGGTATGAACCGTAACTGCGACAACAGATGGGTGTTCAGATTCTGGTATGAACAATTTATTGCCTTTTGATTCAGAACATGGGCGTTTATCGCTGCTGTTTTGAATTTAGAATTGGATACAATTGGGTATATGTTGAGCTCATTTCTTGTTATAAAATGTTTTCTGCAAACGTTTTGCCATACAACAGATGAACTGTTTTATAGCCATCGTAATTGGTTATGAGAAAAACGAAATCCGGAAAACGACTGACGGGTTTCCTCTAAATAAGATTCTCACCATACATGAATTTCAATAGTTTCATTCACTGCCTGTTGAATACTTTCCTTACTTTTTTCAAAAAATATTTGTGCTGAAAAACACGATCTTTGTGGTTTTGAAAACTAAATTAGGTTTCATTATTCTATTAAATATTATGAAATCAGAGTTTGTAATAAGTTCAGCACGGTTGGCGTAGAAAACTGTCAATTTCGTATTTTGTCTCGAATCTGAGGCAATTTTTTCGGTCGTAAGACTATTTCCCGGCACGAAGTGACATAGGCATGTACACATCATGGCTGAGAAAAATCTTATTCATTTGTTATAATGAATTACGGGTGCTATACATGTATTTCGTCCATTCGTTTATAATGAAGTCCGCATGAAAAGTGAACGAACCACGGAAATGTTTTTTGTAGCAAATTGTAGAAATGTAGCAAACTTACTTGGTAGAGTTTTCCATTCCGCTCTAACAGGAAACTGAAAAAAAAATTTCAAATAATTTAATCACGGTCTGAATTTCTTTCTCTATCATTGACTATCTAATTTTATTCGATAATTTTGCCAAGTTTGCAGCAACATATAATTGTCCACCTTATCACTATAATTTTCGAAAAATTTCCAGCGGTAAGAGTGCTTTTGGGACGCCACTTTTAAGCGGAATAAAAAAAAATTTGAAATTGAGCCGACGCTTCACATGTCGCAAATAACGTTGAGATTTACAGATATTTGCCGGTGATGAAAAATGGGGACACGGATACCATAATTCTTCTTATGTCCGAAAATTGCCAGAAATTTGCAACCATTATGCTTTAACATAGTGCTGGAAAGGGTCTTTGATCTCACCCTTCACCAGCGGGCGAGAAGTGGTAGGAAAAATAAAATCCCTCTTTGGGCATTTTCAAAAAAAAGAGTTTGCTCCCTAAGGTGTTGGTAAATTGACCGGAAACTGCCTTTTTCACTTTTATTATGAAATTCTTCTGCCTTTGGAGGGTAAACTCGTCCGCCAGTGTTTTAATATTACGACAAAGAGCCATGAAATAGCTATTTTATGAAGGGTTCCGTTCTTTAGTATACCCGAACAGCTGGTAAGGATGATTTTATGGTCCATTCTACTTAACATGTTTTTGAATTTCGAATAATTGTGAGCTTTCTGGTGATTTTAAGATGACACCATTAAGATTCAGGTTAGACATCTTAATCGGCTGCTACAGTATATTTCGGAACTTAATATTGTCCCAAATTTCCCAAGACATTGAAGATACACTTCCAAGATTATAGTTTGGCCTAGAGTAATGACATGCGGAACATTATGTACGATAGAAATTCTAGATGAAAATTACTAACACTAGCGGACGAGAAAGATGCAAAAAGTGGAATTCACCCTCTTAGGCGTTTTCAAAAAGTTGAATTTGCTGTCTAAGGTGTAGGTAAAACGGCATCAAAACTACACCAATTCCCCCCTCTTTGAAGATATTCTCCTCCCTTTGGAGGGTTAGCTCGTTTGCCTGTGACTACTAATGTGTGTAAAAGTACAAGAATGTGACTGATTAATATGGGTAGAAACACTGGCGGACAAGCTTATCCTCTAAAAGGAGGAGAATTTCGTTAAAGAGGGGGGAATCAGGAGAAAGAAGGACATTATACCTACACCTTAGGGAACAAATTCAACTTCTTGAAACCGCCAAAGAAGCGGGAATTCCACTTTTCCCACCGCTTCTCGTCTGCTAGTGGGTAGAAAACGACTATATTTTCCTTCAAGCTAGTCTAGTGACACCAATAACCACTCAATTATCTCGTCAACGACATTTGTTTAGCGAGTACGACTTTTATTACCCTTAATTCAGTTGATTTATGATCCAGTTTCGACAGCCGCAAGTTTTCCCCCGGTTTTAGACCAGGAATAACTCGATTTCGAGGAAGGATGATTTTCACATATGTACTTGATAATAATAATAATAGATATAACAAAATTTATTACCCCTAATTCATGCCCTGTTCGTTTTTTTCGAAATGGGTCAGAACGTAATCGGGTGTCAAAAGTCACCTTTAGATTTACTACATGTACATACTTTTCAAAGTTCAGTCCAAAAATAATGCAACTTTCTGAGTCACTTATTTTTTATAAAATTTGTCTAACCAATCGAAACATGATGAATTTCTACGTCTTTTATCATCGACTCTCTATAGTTCAGTCAGGGTTGCTTGTTATAAAAAATTATCTGTACGTACCCGTTACAAACATAAACACTAATTAACTTGGCGCGGAATTTGGATGTTTTCCAAACGTCAAGCGATAAAATACGAAAAATTGGGAAAAATTAAAAGAAAGCAAAAAAACTGATTTGAATTCAAACTACGATCCAAAAGTACTCTGAGTAACATGAAACCCTGGATATGGTTTACTTCGTTTATCATCAACGCTCTACCCAACCCATTCACTGATAACCATTTTCCACTTTACCATTATTGTTTCCTTTCCTTTCAACTCCAAGGTATGGTTGTCTATCTCACGGTGAATCATCGAATATTGTACCAGGTTGCAACCAAGGGTTGTTGTTGTTGTTGTTGTTGTTGTTGTTGTTGTTGTTGTTGTTGTTGTTGTTGTTGTTCCGTTTCTTAGTTAGATCTCGTTTGATTTTCACGGCACGTTAAACATATGTAGCTCAAACTTTATTCATGGATTTCTTTCAATGAATCATTACAATAAACGCTGAGTTAGTATCAATAACGTATTCCTTTTCCTAAGATTATTCATAATACGTTTTATGTTGAAGTATTTTCATGAATATCCAGTCAATGATCTTATTATATTTTCAGCGGCATAATGTTCTAAGTGAATCATACAGTGTGCAGCGGACCAAACATTATTGTAGAATAATCTATTAACTGCTTTCGTTGGTAGATTTAAAATATTTATATTTGTATAATGGATACGTATTCTATATTTATATTCTCTAATATTTATATTTGTACAAATGAGTAGAATACGTACAAAATCTTTTTGAAGCCACTATAGATCTTACTTTCACATGACCTGAAAAACCATGGTTTCGTGCTGTGGCACAAACTTCACACTGTATAAAACTGTCTGTGACTGATGGTCTTTACAAATGTGTTGTTCTTATTGAATATTTTGATTTCAAAACAAGCTAGTTTTTTCTTGCAGGTAATTCCGAATATTCCACCGACCGACCTCGGAAATATACTTAACCGCGGTTCAGCTGACATCGAGTACATGAAATAATTCCATATTCTAAAGATTCAATAACTCATCGACTTCAGAGGCTTATTCGACGTTTTGCGCAATATCAAGTCCCAACGGTACAGTTTCGAAAGGGAATGTCCTGGAAAGACATTTAACCATCTTTGTT
>OZ038445.1:9471746-9550861 GCA_964036265.1 Daptonema setosum
CACGTTAGATAGCTTGCGACTGCAAAAAAGCAGAAAGTAAAAAAAATCACCCTTTGGGTCAGCCAAAAAATATCATATTTTTTTCAATGTTGATGGTATTTGAAGTGACAATTGGGCCAATTTCAAAGTAATGAATCCTGTCGATAATCGTCGTTCCAAAAAAATTTATATTAAAAGTACCAGCTGTCTCATTTGACTGGCTGATAACAGAGATACATATGTTGAGGTTCAGAAATTCCAGAAAACAATTCTCTAACATGAACTGATGAACTCAAATAACTTCGCAGCCTATCTAGATTTGAATCCTCGAGAGCCTACTATCAGAAATCCCAGCAAAAGCTCGAAGAAAATCTACGAAAAATTTCACATAAAATCGCCACCAAATCATAGTAAATCGTAAGCCAACCCGATTCGATGAACCGTTGGCCGCTTGTTTTACTTCCAGCCATTTGCCATGACCGTTCTCCATCATCGCCACCTGAAAATATATCCATAATTTAACAACAACAACAACAACCACAACAACAACAACAACAACAACAACAACAATAACACAGCAACGACATCATCAACAACAACAACGACATCAACAACAACAACAACATCAACAACAACAGCAGCAAACCTGCATATCATCTTGTGGCAACGGCGGTGGCTCCAAATAATTACCGCCGTCCTTCGGCCTGACTTCTGAGGGCGGACCAAAGAAGGCCAAAACAACGGGTAATAACGCCAGACCATTCCAAATACCGAGCAATACCAGTGCCACCATCACGACAAAGAAGTATCTGTAAAAGTATTTATGTTATTTTATTTATATTCTGCACTGCACGCATAACCATTTATATGATGATGGTATAAACGAATAGGGGAGAAAGACGTAGAGTGTATGTATAATTTTGTATTCACTAATAGCTACGAGTTTCTATTCAAACATTCAAATTATATATACATAATCATTGTATTGCATCCCAAAATAAATTATACCTATATCCAGAGCGTAAACAAGTGAAAAATCTGCTCCACCCAACCTGATGATGAACTCGAACTCGCTGAACACGAGCATGATGATACCGAGGAAGGTGGAGATGCCGCCGTGGATGACGGGCACGAACATGTGGTTGAGCGTGCCGGCTATTCTTTCATTGACCGTGCCCAGCGTGGTCAGGTACGATAGGGAGACGTGCACCGTGAACTCCACGCCGATACCCACTGAAAATGATGCAAAATCATTGAAAGTAATAGAAAACCTTAAAAGTAAAAAAAGATACATAATGGATATACAGGGTGTCCCAGCGAGGTGAGACGAATGTTTTTCGCCGGTAAATTTTTTACCTTAATATTATCATTTTCATCTAATATTACTATTTTTTGTTCAAAATACCAAATTACATACACTATTTCCCCTATCCAATAGTGTGTATCCATTCATGGCACAAATTCCCAGAAAATGCAAATCATTTTCCAACAACATTATTATTTAATATTAGGTTTTAAAAATTTTACAACATAAATACCGGTTCCAAACCTGAATAAAAAACTACTAACGAACAAGTTACTGGTTACAAATAAGCAAAATTCTCCACCAACCAGCGACAATCAACGTCACGGCGGAGACGGGATTCAATTTCAGTCCGGCCAGCCCCATGAAACCGGCCAATTCGACCAGATTGATCAAGAGTACGGTGAGCACACACATGCCCGTCCACGGGTTCATTAGCAGAATCGAGATAACGACGAACACGGCGACTGAAAACAGGACAAGTTAAGTTTCCTCACATCAAAATTTAATTGAAATTTCATCAAATTCTTCTTTTATTCTATATTCGATATTTTAGTTTATTTTGCAAACTTGCCAACGGCTGAATTTCCAGTCATCCAGTGTCCTATTTAATTTGTTTAATTTACGAAATGAATGATTGTAACTCATTAAATTTCGGAATGTTCGATATTTCACTCGTAGTATCATGGCGATGAACCTGAATAAAACTTGAAAACAAAGCCTATTATGAACAAAGACTTTTATCATCTCTTTTTTCCTGCTTTTCACACAGAAGTATGAAGTAAATTTTTTATTAGTGTGCATGCCGGATAAATAAAAATGTACAAGATATTTATTATAAAAATTGATGAAACAAGAGAAAACCAATTAAAGTGAAAACGACAACCAACAGCTGACAATGGCCAAGGCTTTGAGCAGATTCGTCTTCATATTCAGATACTGGTGCCAGAACATGAACGGAATACCGGTCGGAAACGTGGTCAGACCATGATCATCCGTGTAACGCGTACAGATGGCACGCACTTCCTGCAAAGGTTAGAATATTGCATTACAAAATCAGAACATTGCATTAGAAAAACAACTTTGACAGAACCCGACAAGAACTTGAAACGATTTCCTTCGGCAGATAAATTTAATTCAACAGATGTTGAATCCTGGATACACGAAGGCAGCCTTACACATGATAAGGTGTATGATACCAATTATTTAACCCAATGCACAAGAAACAATGAAAACCTCCAAACAAGCAGGTTAGCAATCCCATTTGTCTTTTTTGAGACTCGAAACAGATTAACACCTTAACTCTTATTATGTACTCATGTATTTCTCGGCCATGTGGCTCAGTTGGTTAACGCGCTTCGTAAAATAGCGTGGGGTCGTGAGCTCGAAACTCACACCGCTAGCTGTGACTACAAAGTTGCCCTGTTCCGTCAAATGACCGTTATTATTTTTTATGTACAAAAAAGTTAAACCAACTTTTATCATCTCGACAATCGGCGGAGTGTTGATGAGATCGTTGAGGAAGAACGGGATCTGCGTGTACTGAAGCGGGTCAGAGGCGGGAACTGAAAATAACAATATGAAATAAATTATCCAGCTCAGGGTATGGTGAAAAAAATTCAATAACATTAATAAAAAAGTAAAAATACGAAAAGATTCTGAAAATCATGATTCACTTCAGTGGAGCTTTAATTAAGGTTGGCTAAAAAATCACACAATATTCGGTAACATTTGGAAAACATTCGAAACTCGTCACGGAAACACTCGACGATACAATTCTGGTCGCCAGATTTCGTACCGACCAATTCTCAAAAACTACTTTTCAAACAAAGAAAAGATATAACTGGAACGAAACGAAACACTGTTGAACTGAATTATTTTGTAGCAAAAAACTCCCTAAAAAATGCCATACAAAAGAAGAAGAATAAATAAACGCGAATCACTGTTGAACCAACTCAAATAGGTCTGATTAGGCATGATCTTGACGAACGCCCACTCCTTAGGCTCGGGGAAGAAGTTGGCCTGCGATACGTAGTACATCATCGTCTCGGATCGATACCAGGCCGTCAGATAGTTGTAGAACGCGTCCTCCTGCACCACCAATTCGCCCGAAGCCTTGTCCATATAGACCAGATCAACGTCGTCGAACTGAATCAACCAAAGTATCTACTGTTAAAAGAAATTATTAAATCGAATAACAAAAATCAATTTAGAAGCAATCGAGTATAATTCAATTAATCAGGAACCCGACCTAAAATAGTTATGAAACTGAAATGGACTATACTGTGCTTATTTCATCGTTCAGTCGCTCACTTTATTTCAACGTGCACGTCAATTCTTAGGCAGATAGCAGCTACCTTTCTCTGCACTTGACTAACTAATTACCGTGACTGATCCACTCACTTACTCACTCACTCACTCACTCACTCACTCACTCACTCACTCACTACTTCACTCACTCACTCACTCATTAACTCAATCACTCACTCACTCACTCACTCACTCACTCACTCACTCACTCACTCACTCACTCACTCACTCAAACCAACCCGACTACAGTTGACGATGTTGCCCACCGAGCACGTCAATGCATAGGCCAGCACCTGCTTCTCATTCAGCTTGTCCACGTCAATGAACTTGCTCGTTGCCAGCTTCTCCGACCGGAGCACGTTGATCTCGCCCTGCAGGTCCTCCAACCATCCGCGGAAGATCGAGTACCAGTACTTTTCGGCCAGTGCCGAGTTGCCGGTGACCTGCAGTTAAGCCGGTATAATAGCGGATGAGGGTGGAAAAGAGAAATGGTTCCAAAAGGGGAAAGAGAAATGGTTCCAAAAAGGAGAGTTTGTTACTGAATGTGTAGGTAAAATGTCTTAATTTCTGCCCATTACCCTCTCTTTGAAAATATTACCCCCCTTCTTTGGAGGTTTAGTTGAGTTGAGTGTATAAAAAACTTGAAGCTGAAAACGTCTTCATTCATTTTCCTGCCAATGATGCAGAAGCATGAATTAAACTAACATTTTCAGTTTTCAAATGAATCTAAACGTCGTTTTTTTCAATGGTAAATCGGGGTCATTACGGTGAGATGAAACGGATTGGTGATCGGGCATGAGTTAATATTGCAATTCATATATTACCAAAACTTGTCTCTTTGGTGGGACAAGTGACAGAAGCCGCCAAACACCAACCGTGTACTTGATATCGAGTATTTCATTGCGGAACTGCTGCATTTCCACCTGTTTGCGGGGGAAATCAGTGGGCGCACGAACCACACCGTACATGGGGTAGAAAGAAAAGTACTTCTCGCGAGCCACGAGGAAGTCATACTCAGCCGTACCTGCATTATAAGCAATTATTAAATTAATGTCATCGTACGAGTCAGTAAGTCACTCGGGATAATTACTAGCGGACGAGAAGGGATAAAAAAATTAAACTCTTTTCTTTTGGAGTTTCCCAAAAGTAGGATTTGTTCTCTGAGGTGTGGGTAAAATGGCCTGAAAACTACCAATTTCCCCTACTCTGACAAAATTCCCTCCCTCTGGAGAATTGGCACGTCCGTCAATCATTCTAGAATTTACACACTTACGCATGAAATAATTTAGTCCGGTCAGTCATAGTCAGGAGCTTCATAAACATTTGTCTATCAAATAGGATTAAGCCAACAGAGCAGGCAGATCATTCCTCTCTCGACAACTGCTCGCCCAACGACAACCAACCTTTGGGAATAACATCAGACAACTCCAGTCCCAAGTCCAGCTCCGTCGTACCCCAGACGCCGAGTCCGATCATGGCCAACGATATTACGAGTACGGCAACCTGCAAACTAGTGGTTATTTTATTGCTCACTCACTCACTCACTCACTCACTCACTCACTCACTCACTCACTCAATCACTAATCCACCCACTCACTGATTCACTCACAGACTCACTCACTCACTTATCCATACACTAATACAGCCGCTCACTCACTCATTATCTGACTCACCTTCACAGGCATCCACGTCAAGAATGGAATGTAATATTTTTTCACAAAATGATGCAACGACAGGTCGCATGTGTCCGATTCTTTGTCATGCGGATGCTCAACCTTGTTGATCTTGATCGATCGCGAGTCGACCGTCTGATCCTGAACGATTATAAAATATATATTATAATTTTATAAATTGAATGAATAATTATCGAAAATTGAGTGAATGAATGAGTGTTTTTAGGGGCAGTTAAAAGCATACATACAAAATGATCTGAAGACTGCTCAAATCGAAAGTTTATCGACCAATTACAACCCTTTTGATTTGCGTAATGTTAAATCTACTGGTAGAACAACAACAACAAGAACAACAACAACAACGACGATAATAACAAAACAACATTATCAACGACAATAATAAACAAAAACAATCACAACAACACTAACAACAACAACAACAATCACATCAACAACAACAACAATCACAACAACAACAACAACAACAACAACAACCGCCAACATAAGGAGGTGGCGGTGAATGGCCGGTCGGCTGACGTGCCGTGTTACCGTTGCCGTTTTGCTCATCGGCATTGGTGGCTGCCGGATTGATATTGCCCTGAAGATTTTATGAATCATATTTTCTAAAAAATACAAAACTTACCTGAACATATTTTGAATTTTAGAACAACAAAAACTTCTAACTCGATAATTAAACTGACATCATTCAATCTAAAGAAAATTTAAGTTCACACAATCCATCAATTCTCTCTTAGCTAAGTGAGTTTGCGAAATTTTACTTTTTCTCAATGTAACTCAGAAAAAAATAATATTTCGTTTTATGGTACAGAGCTGAGATTGACCAACCTGCAGATGCGATGCAGAACTATTGGGAGGTAGTTTATGGTATTGTCCGTCGCGGGGCAGAGCGTCGCTGGCCGCTCGTGAGTGACCTTTGGTGGTCAATGCTGAGGGACTCGGGGTCGCCTTACGACCTGGAAACCAAGTCGGTTATTATACATGTTACATTACAACAAAATAACAACAACATCATACTCAGCAACAACAAAAAAAATAATAACAGAAAAAAACTAAAAAAACAACACCGCCAACAAACCTTTAAAGCAGCAGAATATGTCGATTAGAGTGTGTTTTCGTCTGAGAAGGTCGATGGCCATAATGGCTGGATACAGCGTCAGGACGAAGCACACGTTGAAGAAAAGCAGTATGGCAGTCTGACAAAGTAATTCACCTTGATTAAAACCAAATCATATAAATTCGGTTATTCCCTGACTCACTCACTCACTCACCCACTCAATTACTTACTTACCTACTCACTCAATCACTCACTCACTCACTCACTCACTCACTCACTCACTCACTCACTGAGTCCCTCACTCACTGACTCACTCACTCACCTGCAGACAGAACGATCGCATGGCGGGAATAGGCAGCGAGCTGCCGGCCAGAAAGGCAACGATATTGCTGATGGAAGTGAGCAGGACGGAAAGACCAGTTTCCTTGAGCAGAAAGCCGAGTTCGTCGTGATGACAGATTCTGACAATGTCCTGCAGGTAAAGCAAGAGGTCGGTAATCGATTTTATCTACGGCATACATACATTCATACATGGGCATGGGGTGGCCGCGGGTGGCCGCAGGGTGACCGAGGGCTGCGCAAAATTTTTAAAAAGTTGATAGTTGTGAAACATCCAAAAATGCAATAAAAACCGAAAGCGTATTTTTTTTGCTATATGAGGGTTGCGCAGAGCTTATCGAAATACTATATATGATGGCTGTTTGGCATCAATCCAGGTTTTGTGCAGCTCATATCGATCAAGTTTAGAGGGTTGCGCAGCCTAAATTGACTCAATATAGAGGGTTGCGCAGCCTCATCTCTCTGACATAGTGGGTTGCGCAGCGTCAGTGAGCTTAAAATATAGGGTTGCGCAGCAAAAATTTACTTAATATAGAGGGTTGCGCAGCCTACATTGACTTTATATAGAGGGTTGCGCAGCCTCATCTCTCTGACATAGAGGGTTGCGCAGCATCAGTGAACTTGAAATAGAGGGTTGCGCAGCAAAAATTGACTTAATATAGAGGGTTGCGCAGCCTACATTGACTTTATATACAGGGTTGCGCAGCCTCAATCCATCAAATATACTGTAGAGGGTTGCGCAGCCTCAATCCATCAAATATAGAGGGTTGCGCAGCCTCATCTCTCTGATGTAGAGGGTTGCGCAGCATCAGTGAACTTAAAATAGAGGGTTGCGCAGTAAAAATTGACTTAATATAGAGGGTTGCGCAGCCTACATTGACTTTATATAGAGGGTTGCGCAGCCTCAATCGATCAAATATAGAGGGTTGCGCAGCTTCATCTCTCTGACATAGAGGGTTGCGCAGCATCAGTGAACTTAAAATAGAGGGTTGCGCAGCAAAAATTGATTTAATATAGAGGGTTGCGCAGCCTACATTGACTTTATATAGAGGGTTGCGCAGCCTCAATCGATCAAATATAGAGGGTTGCGCAGCATCAGTGAACTTGAAATAGAGGGTTGCGCAGCAAAAATTGACTTGATATAGAGGGTTGCGCAACCTACATTGACTTTATATAGAGGGTTGCGCAGCCTCAATCGATCAAATATAGAGGGTTGAAAAGCCTCAATCAATCGAAAGCTGAATCGATCAACCATTAACACATGTTTCTGATCCGAATCAACGGCATTTAAGTTAAAATCTTTCGCTACGCGCCACTAATTCCAGTAACTTCCAGACATGTTTTCAATATTAATCGACGACTTGCTAAGTACAAAAGTGTGGCGCTACTTATTACTGTTTTGCTAATCAATTGTATCGGTAGTAATCCGCGGGCTCGAAAGCATAAAAATTCGATGCTTTCTTGCGCTACGCTCCACCAAGTCCAGTAATTTCCAGACATGTTTGCAATACAAATTGATGCCCTGATAAGAGAAAAATTCTGGCGCTTCGCGCCACATATAACTGTTTTGCTAATCAATTTACCATGTCTAATCCGCGGGATCGGACGCATAAAAATTCTGGCTTCTCGCCGCTGATTCCACAACTTTCGGACATAATTCTAATGCAAATCGATGGCATTAAAAAATTAAAAATTCTTGCGCCACGCGCCACCAAGTCCAGTAATTTCCAGACTTGTTTCCAATACAAATTGATGCCCTGATAAAAGGAAAATTCTGGCGCTACGCGCCACATATCACTGTTTTGCTAATCAGTTTACCATGTCTAATCCGCGGGCTCGGAAGCATTAAAATTCGGTATTTCTCGCCGCTGATTCCACAACTTTCAGACATGGTTCTAATGCAAATCTATGTCATAAAACAGTTAAAATTCTTGCGCTACGCGCCACCAAGTTTAGTAATTTCCAGACAAGTTTTCAATACAAATTGATGCCTTGATGAGAGGAAAATTCTGGCGCTACGCGCCGCATATCACTGTCTTGTTATTAAATTTTCTATTAGTAATCCGCGGGCTCGAAATAAAGAAAAATTCTTGCTCTTGCCGCTGATTCCACAACTTTCAGACATATTATAATGCAAATAAATGACATTAAAAGTTGAAATTTTTGCGCTACGCGCCATTAAATCCAGCGACTTCCATTATATGTTTCCACTACAAATCGACGACTCGATGAGAAAAAAGTCTGGCGCTTTGCGTCACTAATGGGGTGGTACTTTCATTAATTTTCTAATGCTAATTCGCGGGTTCGGAAACATAAATTTCTGAAACACTTCTGCATCAAATTGGCGGTCATATACAACAGGTGTGTGTTTATACGGTCATCTTGTTGAAATGTGGTTCAAAAACATCGGAAATTCTGCTTTACAGGGTCTCAGTTAAGCTAGAAAAGTGTTATAACAAATCCCCTTCGAAACCTAAAATATAGGGTTGCGCAAACTTTGAAAACTCGCGGCCACCCGCGCAGAGACCTCACGCCCATGTATGCATACATTCATACATAAAAAACTATATAATATCAATTCATAAAATAAAATAAACTGATTGCACAAAAAGGGATGCATTTAGTTTATGTACACTAGCGGTAGAGAAAAAGAAGAGATACTAGTCAGCCATCTGATATTCTATTTGAATTAGATCATTGAACTAGTACGTTTCAATAAACTCTTTCTTCCGAATGCTCTCATGCCAGTGTTTATGCAGTTTGTGAAACTATGCCGTTGTCGGTAACAATTGTGAGTTTTATAAACAATAATAACAATAAGTGAGAATTACTGAATTAACTGAAAATCCTGAAATAAGAATTAGTCACACACCTGAAAACACAAAAAAATCTGACTGGATTAATAATCATACAAAGGACGACGTATTCAGACGAAAAAATGTATGGACATAAATATTAACGGAAAAAAGTTGTAACTTTTCGACTGTATCAACATTGATTTCATTCGTGTAAAACTGGCATAAATAACTAACGGCACTGCGCAACCGTCAGAACTTACTTTGGAAACCGCCTTCGGGTTATAGTCGTAACTGACGACGATCTAAACTTTTAGATTCAAAATAAATAAAATTTCCGCTGAATACTGAATCAAAAAAAACTGGTAATCGGGGTCATTTTCACAGGAAAAATATAGAAAGGTTAGTCACGACATTGAGAAGAAAACAGCAGCGTGCTCAGAAGTGAGGGAAATTAACTTTCACTGAGTAGGCAAACATGAAACAAAGAAAAATTTCACAGAGTAGGCACTCATGAATAACAGAATCAGAAAAACGTAATACCTCCTAGACTCGTCAATACACAACGATACTTTCAGAATCAGAATTGCCATGCCAGCAAAAAGGGTTATCAAATTTTTTACACCTCCTCCATCATATCTTCAAACACTTTAATGGTACGTTGACGTCTGTTTTTCGACAACGAATAATCTCACAAAAATGTTTAAAAAAGATTCCGTCTGCAATCCCGGAAGCCCCAGATTTGTGTAAAACGACAACCAACCATGTAGTTTTCGACCAGCAAGAACATGTCGTCCACGCCCAGGCCGAGCGCGAGGAAAGGCACAATCTGCGTGGTGACGGCGTTGAACTCAATGCCCATCATCGTTGACACACCGAGACCTGCAACGCGCAACAACATTTAGATACAACAACCAACAATGACCATAACAACAACAACAAACCCAACAACAACAACAACAACAACAACACCAACAACAACCACAACAACCCCAACAACAACAACAACAACAACAAACAACAACAACCTGCAGCCGAAGCAATCGTAACGAGAATGACACCGGTGAAGGCCAGTCCAGCACACGAATCAACGCCTCGATGTCCGAACGAAAACAGAGCGAAGCCGGCGTACAGGAACTGGAAACCGATTCAATTATTATCAATGAACCCTAGTAATTTTTTACTGGAACTTCTTCATTACTTAGAAGCCAACAGGGAACATCAATACCATCTCAGAATGGTGTTGTCGTAGTGGCCATAGTGTTGGAGAGTTGGACAAACTGACGGGCAAAACAACTGTGTCTCAAAACAGGTTTCGAAGTTATGACCACCAGTTTCCTCGGCTGGCTTCCTACGCACTAGACTAGACAGGCGACAGGATATGATATTAGTGTCTTGATGGCTTCAGTAATGGACAAACCACAGAAAAAAATGCTTCAGTAATATAGAAATACAAAAAAAACCGACCATAAGCAGGTATCCGATGATGATGACGGCGAAATTGAACTTGGAGAACTCGGCCATCATGTCCGAAATGGACGTACCAGCCAGTGGATGACTCTGACGATCATCGATGCCATCCGTGTTGTTGACGTGCTCGAAGATGTACCTGTAAGTGAGCGAGTGAGTGAGTGAGTGAGTGAGTGAGTGAGTGAGTGAGTGAGTGAGTGGGTGAGTGGATGAGTGAGTGAGTGAGTGAGTGAGTGAGTGAGTGAGTGAGTGAGTGAGTGGATGAGTGAATGGATGGGTGAGTGAGTCGGTGAGTGAGTGAGTGAGTGAGTGAGTGAGTGAGTGAGTGAGGGAGTGAGTGAGTGAGTGAGTGAGTGAGTGTTAGGGTGAGTGAGTGAGTGAGTGAGTGAGTTAGTGAGTGAGTGAGTGAGTGAGTGAGTGTTAGGGTGAGTGAGTGAGTGAGTGAATGGGTGAGAAAGTGATCACAAAACAATCGAACGATGCTCCAATCCAAATATGAAGCGTTAAAACTATTACCCAATGGAACTATGGACCAAATAAAATATGACCACCAACTTTGTGAACATACGCTGCCAATCAGCCAGTAGTTGACCGGCAACCTCAGGCGACCAATCCGGATTGTTCTTCAGGTCCTGCTTGTAGCCGAAACCATCCTGCAAAGCCAAATGACAAGTGGATGATATGATTAATCTATACTGTATCGTTAATCTATCACTATAAATCTATACATTCACTTATTCGACTAGTTAATTCACTGGCTGCGCAGTGCCATGCCAAGTACTACGTATGCAGATAATCAAGTGATACAACATAGAAAATCAGAAGATTAAACGATATTGGCAATGTCAGCAAAGAACACCTGACGGATCAGCGTTATTTTACACCTCGTACTAGCACGGTCAACCTCCTAAGCACTCATCAAATCCCAATTCACTCACTCATCAACTCACTCACTGGTCACTCAACAACTCACTCACTCACCTTATATCTGTTATAAATATCACCGGCACCACCCAACAGCATGACCGTCTGAAACGCCTCCGCATGTACCATCGATCCATTCTTGTACTTTTGTCCACCAATGATCAGCGCTTCGGGCCATCCCAGAATGTTCTTGGCGAATCCATCACAGCCACCTTCCAGTATGCTGCCGTAGTACGAGCTGTCGGCCTGAATAGAAAACTTGTTTTTGTTTTGTGATTTCGAAAAACTGTATAAGAGTCTTATGTAACGAACTGTAAAACAGTGTTGCATACTTGCACGAAAGATTTTTCTCTCTAATTCTAGCTATTGTTTACCGCTTAACACGAGTCAAATCATGCAGACTCGCACTCGCGTAGTGTTCCATCGATAGGAAAATATCTACATCTTGAAACCACTCCTTAAACAGGGTCTCTCTGAAATTAATCGGTTTAATCAACAACAACAAAAAACAATATACCATTGGATACAGACGCTTTCTGACTTCTTTGTCATCGATGAACTTCTCCAGCCATCTGGGGTTGGCGCGCAGGTTCTTGTTAACCGACTTTACGTACTCGCGACACGCCTGCGGACGTGGATCGTCTGACAACGCTTCGTCCTGCAATCAATAAACATGGTTAACAACAACAATAACAACAACAATGATAACAACAACAATATAAACTACAGCAACAACAGCAACAACAACAATAACAACCCTAAGAACAACACAAAAAACAACGACAATAAAAACAACAACATCGACAACAACAACAACAACAATTACAAACACAACTACAAACATAATAACAACAAAGACAATAAAAAGAAAAATTACAACAACAACAGTAATAACATCAACAAACAACAACCAACCGATGAGCCACTGAACAAATCGCCCAGCCAGTCGTCTGCATAATCGTCGCCTTTATCCGACGTCACCTCATTCTCTTCCGCCCACTTGCCGCTGTTGTATAGATCCTCGTAGTTCTCGTAATCATCATAACTCGTCTGTCGACGCTGCTTGTTGGCTGAAAGAATGAATTTGTATTACAATGGTCTGAGAAGAAACGTATTTTCACACAAACTACCAAAAAAGTGTATTTTCAATTCAGCTCTTATCTTAGCGTAGTAGTCACTGGTCATATGTCACCTGGCGGACGAGCCGATAATCCGAAGGGAGCGGAATCCTTCCGAATAGTGGGAAACCGACAGAAATTATGCCAGTTTACGTACACCTTAACGAACAAACTCTCCTTTTCGAAAACGCCCAAGAGGGGGAATTACTACGTTTCCTACCCATTCTAGTCTGATACCGCATGACACTTCAAACAGCAATGTAAAAACACGAATTATCTTGTCATTGTAATGTATTTCATAAAAAGAAATCAAGTGAAATAATCTCATTTTTTACTTCACACCTGAATATAATATAAGTTCGCAATTTGATTTTGCATGAACTTGGTAAAAACCGAGCAGCCAACCTCCCGGCACCTCGGATCGTGACTTGGGCACGGTTTCCTTCTCCATGTCGGTTAGCTGATCCTTGGGTGCCTTATCCGACCACAATCGCCAGCGGCTGATGATCTCGCAGTAGTCGACGGCGTTGGGTGCCGTGGTGGGACACTCCGGATGCAGGTTGTTGATACATGGACGAGACAGATAACCATCGTACATACCAGCCTGTGCAGTGAGTGAGTGAATGAGTGAGTGAGTGAGGGGATGAATATGTTATGTGGGTAAGCGTAAGAGAGTCGCGGTACAGTCGAGGTGCAGAGGACGAGATAGTTAACCGTCATGAGTGAGTGAGTGAGTGAATTGTTGAGTCGCTGGACAGTCGAGGCACAGGTTCCCGATACACGGACGGGACATGGTAACCGTCATGCATAGTGAATGTGAGGCGTGCGTGGGTGAGTGAGTAAGTGAGTGAGTGAGTGAGTAAACGATTGCCAGTGCCACCGAACCAACCCGATCCAACTGGGCTCCGATCACGCCCAGATCGCCCATGAACGCCTTAACAGCATCGAACATCTGGTCGGGATTCAGATTCCTCCAAGTCAGCAGTCCAGTCGGCAGATTCGGTATGATCGTGCCGAGAAAGGCTCTGCAATGAACTCAATTTTTAACTCACTCGCTCACTTTTAATTATCTCACACAATCACTCACTTACTCATTCACATAACTCAGAAAGACCTCAGTATTCCACTCACCAAATCAATCATTCACTCACTCATCCACACTTAACTAACTCCCGCACTCACTCCTCCACATTCATCCACAACTCAATCACTCCTTCCTCCACCCATAACCCACTCATTCAATCCTCCATTAGAAACTGCCGTCCCGTCACGTCACTCACTAACGGAATCTCAATCGGCGGATCAGGTCCCATCGGCCGTGATCCATCCCAGAAGCAGTCCAACGGCGTAATGAACACACACGGTATGATCGAATCGATGATCGGCTGGGCCGCCGCCGCAAACTGGCCACCCATCTTCGGCGAGGGCGGCTTGAAGCACAGATCGGTCAGCGTCCAGTTGCTGGAAAAACAATTTTTATTCGAATGAAAAATATTGAATTTTATGGTTAGGATTGAGACGGGTCTCTAGTGAAAGTCGTAGTAAAATTTACTCCAGGGATTTACCCAAAATGCTTGGTGTAGCATAGCATTGTCCAAAAGTGTATTCAACCTATGATGTGGATACAACGAAATAACCGTTTGGATATGGTATTAGCACTTCTCGTGTGCTTTACTGATTCCGAAAATCCGGATTGAATTGATCCCAGATTAAAACGTGAATCGCCGTTTCCTTATCAAAAGGAGTAATACACATAACGAGTTTATTCCCACGATGGAAAAGAAAAATTTTTAACATAGACTAACTGTCCGCCCCACTCAATGCCGAGTTTACTGATGTTAACGAGTAGATCGGCATGTAGAGTCAGATCGTCATTTGTCAGGACGTTATCGCCAAATTTCTTCGGCGTCTGGATGAACAACGTGAATCCACCGTTGATGTTCGTGCCCGGATTCTCCTTCGGTCCAACGAACGTTTCGTCTGAAAATAAAGGCGGGAAATTTGAATTTTCAAATCAGGCGCGTAAATGCAAGACATCAGAACCACGGTCATGCCCCTGAGGTATCATCCAGGTTGTTCGGCCATTACAGGCGTACAGGCACCATAACCAGTAGGATAGGAAGTAGGATTTATTATATGAAGGACGGAATGGGGTAATAAAGTCAACACCAATCCACCTAATCTCAGGCATAACATAAAAAATGAGAGGGGGGGCAAAATATAAACTGTTGTAGTAGAATAAATAGTGTTAAATAGCACAAAAGAACAGAGTATAGGTCAGTTAGTTATGAAGCAGTGCGGAACAGAAAAAGAATTAGTTTAGAATTAGTATCGCACCACGCTTTTTTTGTTATTGTACCCTTCAATCAGTGCACTTTTTTACTAGTCGTTATGAATGAGTAATTAACCTACACAAAAAATATATGTTATTGATAAAGAAATACCATCCGTCAGTCAAAAGTATAAAACGATAATCAAGAAATCTCAGGCCAGATCTTAAGTAATGTTTCCGAATTCTGATCGTCAAGACCGTGTTCAAATTATGCATAACATAACAGATATTTTGCTACTAAATAATAAAATACCATGTTTGCTAATTGCTAATAAATGATGGAATACTACAATTTCTATGATAAGCATAAGTAACTTTGGATTGCCATGAATGAAACATGGTCTCAATAACATTGGAATGTTGTTACCATTCTAACATCATATTACAGGTGAACCGTGCCGTGCAAGTGCCATGTGCCAGTGTTAATAAAATGAGGAGGAATGAAGCAGTTTGGAAAACATTTTAGATCTATAAACATAAAGATGATGAACAAGCTGCATATTACTAGTCTTTAACATTAAACGAAATTGTTATCGCCATTCCAAACTATTCCACCACCGTTCCGCTGTTGCCTGCTTAGCATTACCAATACCATCAAGGTCTAACGGACGACGTTAGTACGTTATGGTAGCAGAGCAGTATAGCCAGGTCATTCCATGTATGTGTTGAGGAAACCGATACCTGCGACTACGTGTGGTACTCGAAACATTTCATCTCCGTTTCCAGGTTTCGCTTAATTTACGGGACCTCAGTGCCCCTACGATTTTTACCATATACCATGATGTCTTATGATTTCAGATGGTCGAAACACCCCAAAAAACTTTGAAGGCCGCAAATCCTTATACCATTGAGTACCACAGGTATCGGTTATCCCCAACACCCGTAAGTTAATTACCCTCGTCCTCCTGTTTCGTTGATTTGGATGTGACAGGTTGGACGTCCTCGGGACGAATGATGACCTCGGCGTTGTTGTTGCTGATGCCAAGTTCTTGCTGTCGTTGTTGTTCCTCCTTGGCTTTGCGACGCTGTTCCCGAAGTTCGGCGGTGGAGGGACGGGCTCGTTTCTTACGGCCGTTCAATTGACCTAATTTATGTTGTTGTTGTTGTTGTTGTATTGGCCAATGGCAGATCAACGAGCACAGTATATAGTTAGGTCAGGGTTTCTTGTTTTACTACGTTACGAAGTTTCGGCGCGCAGTTTCAGTTGAAATCTGCGTTTGGGGTGTTTTTTTGATCAAATTTTTTTCACACGGCCAATATAAATAGGTTCTGATAACAAGATACCCTGACCAGGCTAAACTATATTTACAGTGACTTATCAGAATGGTGTCACCCAGAACTGAATTTCGATTTTGCGTTTCATATTAACACGTACATACCTGCATACTGAAAAATACTCCATTGCTTGCTGCGGTTCATACTCTTTTTAGAGATTGCTCAAATTAAAATCAGAAACGCATAATCGAACAATCAAACTCGAGTTGATGAAATGTGAGTATGGCGGAAATTTTTTGAAAATTGTGTAAGCTGAAAAATGTGTGTACACAGAATTGCGAAACAAATAGCTACATGGATAATGATTACTGAATTCCGTATAGCATTAGTTGTCTTACAGCTTTCGCAGAAAATACTTTTGAAATGAAGGAATCTAAAAATTATTGTATTTAACCAGATTGTACAAATTAAATCCTTAACTCATTCACTGAATTTACCAGTGAAATTGTGCAAAGTGTGAAGTCAATGGAGGTATTTTCAAACAAATCTACAAAAAAATCTATCGACAATAACAGAAGCGGGTGAAAATGAACTAAGTGAGTTGAAACAATTGTAGCGAAATGAAACGATTAGAGGACATCATTACATTAGATCTGGGAATGGGAAACCATTTTTCGGATATTCAGGGTTAAAGTCAATACATACTGGACAAGTAAAAACAAGTACATTATACATCAATGCTTTAGCTTTAGTTAAAACAGCCTGGCTGACATAACAAGCTCAAATAATTGTCAGCATTAATTCCAAGCTTACTTTATTAGAATTATGAAATTAACATCAATAAAGACCGCGATCAACCATTGCTTTTATAGAGACACAACTCACCTTTTTCATTCGCCGAAACACTGGCTGCAAAATTTCTTAGTGTGTTTTAACCAACGAATTCCAACTTAATGTGGTGCTCAAAGTCAAAACAACAGCGCTTGAAACTTTCTTTCCATAACACATACATACATGTTGCTTAGCCAAATAATGTCTTTATTGTACATTCTTACGGAACAAAATTTTTCTTCTCCACTAAAAAGCCACACAACAAAATATATAAATGCAACAAGTCATGTGAACACAACTATTTTTCAACTTTAACTATAAAAACACTAACCTTCAATCTGTTTTATGGTTGCATTTATAGCGGCAATGGTTGTCGTTGGCATGGCTGTGGTTGTCGTTGTGATGTTGAGACCGGCCCGTTTGTTCTTTCGATCGAACTCGGCCGCAATGTTGCTGAGGTAGGTGAGCTCGTTGTTGAGGTCGCCGTTGTCTGCACAACAAGTGAATCATGAGTGAGTAGAATAGTGAGCGAGCGAGTGAGTGAGCGAGTGAGTGAGTGAGTGAGTGAGTGAAGTGAGTGAGTGAACTGGTGAGTGTGAGTGACTGCGTGACGATCGGTATGTTTTTCATCTTAGTTGTGAGTTTATTTAAAAAAAATGAATGCTTCTTACTGAATATAGAATCTTGTTTTTTTTTCTTTTATTCATAATTTTCTATTACTGACGTGACTGTATATCATTCTGGTGTGGGCTATATTATTTTAGTTAATGGTATGCAGGGGTGGGCCGGGTTTTTTGGCGTTTTGCAGGGGGTGGGGGGTAGAATTTTGAAATCTCAGTTAACCCCCCCCCCACCCCGAAAAGTGGGGGGGGGGGGTAAGGTCGGGTAGGGGGGGGGTAGAAAATTTTTTTTCGCAAAAATGCCTTGTTTTTTTTCTTGTTTTTGCTAAAAAATCTTCTATTATAAGGTATAAACATCATCTGTACCGGTTTTTTTAGGTTTTAACCAAGAAAAATGACCCAGAAAACGTGTTTGTTCGAAAAAAAATTCTCACAGCCAAAATTTTTTGAAAAATGAGCCTCAAAATCGAGGCTTTTGAGGCCGATTTTCTCAAAAATTTCGAGTAGGGGGGGAGGGGGTAGGCGACCTAAATTTTTGTCTAGGGGGGGTGCTACCCGCCGACCCTGAAAAGTGGGGGGTAACCCCCCCCAGCGGCCCACCTCTGATGGTATGCCAAACCATCAATACCCCAAATCACATCATCCCAACTTCCTTTGAGCTCTAAACTACCGTGAGTTAATCCATAGAATCCAGATATTCTACTTGATACTCCCGAAAATGGTTTCGGAAACCAACATGGTTAAAACAAATGTGCGTTCAAAGACATCTTGAAAGATTTTCAAACTTTCTTAATGTAAAACCGTCGGAAGTCGGAACACGCAGAATATTTGTTTCCCCAGATTTTTCTCAAATGTTCGGCTGGGAATAATTTTATTTTACAAAGAATTAACTGGACTCTGAACGGGTCCCTACCAGCCAGACAAGACTGCAAATATTGGTATTCATTTGCGTCAGTCAAGGGTGTCCTCGTTCGGGTTGGATGGTTGGTACCACACCACTGGCACACGAGGGTACTGATGTCCCTCTATACGCCTTACCTTATGGCATTAATATGCTGTTTTTTTACTGCAGCGTGATATTTATATGCCTTGTTTTATACAATTACATACACGTACAAAAATATATATTGTAAACACACATAATTATTATGTGTTGTATACTTGAATCATTGAATTTGCAAGTGAATTCAACCATATCATACCACGCACACCCCTTTTATAATATGTTGATCAAATGTATTTTTGTATTGTGCAAAAGTATTCATGTCCTATCCCACTAGCTAATGTTCGTATGCCCAAGTATAGTCGTTCTTGTCATTCTTGTCCAATATCTTGGAATAGCACGCTTTTCGAAGTTGATGTTCAATAACGACAACTTTGTCGTTTTGAAACATCAACTTCGAAAAGCGTGCTATTCCAAGATATTGGACAAGAATGACAAGAACGACTATAGTTGGTGCGAATCGCTGAAGCTTGAAAAAGTTTCTACACGCCCCAAAACCTATTTTATTTGATTTAAACGGTAATATCTGAACAACAATTTTTACATTAGCCATATATAGTAGATATACCAAATGTAGATGCCCCTGTCAGTCATCCAACAACCAATTCATGAATCAATCAATCATTCAGTGAGTGAGATCATGCGACTATTCGCATGAGTGACCATGTACATTCGTAAATACAAAAAATACAAGGTTCCCAGACACAGTTGCCATAATGTGGTAAACACATTTCCTCATGTGAACGTCCACCTCTCTTACGATACACATACAACCTCATTCACTTATCAGAAGAAAAATTTCTGGTGCAGAGAAAATTACTACAGGCACTACATCGCTAACTTACTTAAAAACGGTGAGTTGAACAAAAAAAATTCTATAATAAATTCGATATATAACACACTCGAATATGGATTATCGGGGCAATTAAAACGTCAAACCACTCTGCACTCTCAATAACCAATAAACAGACTGCAGAGGCAGACCAGCAGGACTTTTGGTACGGAGCGAGTGCTTGGCAACCGAGCCGGCAACGCAACGTGAATCAGACTTCATACCGTCTATACCCAGTATAGATATGCAACCTCATTTATTTATAAAACAACCATTAATTATATATTGAGAAATTCTATTTCCCTTCCATCCCTACCGATACCAATGTTTACTATTCAGTTACTTACGTCAGTTGCATAAACAATGCTAGATCAAAACAAACATCAGTAACTATGGGTGTCCCTCAAGGTTCTGTGTTAGGCCCCCTTCTTTTTATCCTATTTATGAATGATCTACCAAATGTCGTAAAACATTCAAAAATTTTCCTCTATGCCGATGACATAAAACTATACTCAGAAATAAAAAACAATACAGACATTGAAAATTTACAGACTGATTTAACGTCTGTTCAAAAATGGATTTCAAACAATGGTTTAAAAATCTCTGCTCCGAAATCTGCAGTTTTGAGAATAGGGAAATCAAAATTCAATGCAACCTACCAAATTAATGGTGACAAAATTCCAGAAAATGAAGTTTTTCGTGATTTAGGAGTTTTAGTCGATTCCAAATTGACCTTCTCAAACCAGGTAGAAAAACTTTGCCAAACAGCCGGAAAACGATCCAGAGTAATCAGCAGATGTTTCTTCTCAAAAAATCCAAACTTCAATATACAAATGTTCTCAACTTTTACTCTATCAACTTTAGATTTTTGTTCTTGCATTTGGTCACCTCATAAATGGGGGGATAAAGAATCAATTGAAGCTATTCAAAAAGATTTTACACGATACTTACCTGATGCCATGACTTTATCATACAGAAACCGTTGTAGTAAATTCAATCTAATACCGCTTATTGTTAGACTGATTGTCAATGACCTGGTGGTGCTCCATAAACTCGTTCACAAGAAGTTCAGAGACTTGGAACCAACTGATTTCATTTCATTTAATAGATCTAGTACACGAGGACACTCATTCAAGATTGTAAAAACTCATACAGGACCCTCCTTGAGAAACCATGTTATATTCAGATCTTTGAACCTCTGGAATGATCTTTCTCAGGAATTGGTTGAAATCCCATGTTCTGTTGTTTTTAGACGCAAATTAATTGATTCAAACATTGTGTATAAGTACATCGAAGATATAAAGCCCACTTTTTTAGATAGCCGATATGCCTAAACCACAGAACTGTAATTAATTTGCTATTTACTACTATTCCACCTTACCATAATCACACATTCCATTAATCAATTGAATCTCGACTTTTTATTTTCCGATATATACTCTTATTTGATTTGTTTTTGTATTACAGTAACGAAAGATGTATTCGTTTATTCGAACCCGTTGTTATTCCTCTCCTTAAACCCCTCCGGTTTTCGATATGTCCATCAGGACAAGTTCCGTATATGTCTGGTCGTTACTCTCACTTTATATTTTAATTTTTATTAATTACGTCTCATTTACATTCATTATATTTCTTTATTGATTATTCAAAGTAATTTGTAATTCGTAATTTGTAAGACCGATTATATACGAGTCAACCCAATGAAAACTGAATGAAAACTGTCTCTTTTTTCAAAAGAAAATTCCATTACAACTTAACATATCAGTGTGGGAAATTAGCAAGTCTATTACAATCGTCACCCACCCCACCGCATAGAACTTACATTACATTATTAAATACCGTTCCCCTGGCCATGACTTAAAATACTTTCTTCTATTCTACAGTGCCATCTTCGGCTCCGGCCACGGGCGGGCGAGCAAACAACCCAAAGACGTCGAATTTTCTCCATCCCATAGATAAACGTCGAAATTCTTTATCTCCCGTAATATATGGAAAGAAATGAATAGTATATCACTTTTAGAATTACCAAAAAAGAAAATTCTCTATCCATTCTATCCTCGTACGCCGCTGATAACGTTCCGTCTCATATAAACTTGTGCTAGACTAGACGCCGTTCGTTTCATTCGAAATCAATACATGCCAGCCTAGTGCACTTTACTCTGCCTGACTGAGGGACAAATAAAATGTAAATCATTTGTAGATATTATACAACAATTTATGTTTTTTTTTCCGTTGAGTAAAAATTTATTGCATGTATGACGGTCGGCTAGTGCTAAATGGCCTTAGTGAGAGGCCGGCCTGAACGAACGAACGGCAAAAAAACAGTAAAGCGCGGGTGATTGAATAGGGTAAAACCACAAAGGAGGAACACTATAAGATCTAGAACAGATTTTTTTTATTTTGTAAACTGCTGTTAGTCATTCATATTAAAAATTGTGTATTCATCATTAGCTTAAAATAAATATATAGCAAATCCATACCCCGCCAATGAGCTTGAGAGTGCAAATAATAAACGACACGTTCACATGAAATCCGGTTGACAAACTCGATCATGCGAGCCATGCAGCGGAGAAACGATTCTATTTACGTACATACATATTATATTGTACGGTTTGAAGAACCCCTGGCGGACGAGCCAAACATCCAAAGGAAGGGGAATATTTCCAAAGAGGGAATATTGGCAATAATTAGGTCATTTTACCAACACCTAAGGAACAAAATCTACATTTTCAAACCACCAAAAAGAGGAGAATTCCACTTTTCAACCACTTTCTCGTTTGCTAGTATGCTGAACTGGAGTTGATTATAAATACAAGTTGTTGTTGTTTGCTGTTAAAACGAGATTGGTTGGAGCATAAATGCGCATTGATTATTCAACTCCAAGCAAGGTTAATGACCAGGCAGTTAAAGCGAGTAGGAATATTAGTAAGTATGTTTGATTCTGTGAAAAAAATCCAAGTTTTAGACCAACTCACAAAAAATCTTCGAGATCGAGACCAAATTTAAATACATTTCCATAAAAAATTCACGTGTTAGCATTTTGTATGGTATACTTATTGTATTGTCATTAAATTCAAACTGATTAATTTGAAGTTCCTCCCATTATGTATTCTTTTAAAAACAACAAAATACTAATTGACCGACGGAAAAGAGTTTCACAAGTTTCCGGATCGCAAGTGTTTTTCTATTTTCAACAGTATCATGATTGCGAGTATCTTTCACTGTTTAATTATATTATAGCCTATCCGGGATTTCTTATTATCCAGAAAAAGTTGGGTCGCAATTTGAATTCAAAACTCATTTTGGCGCGCGTTAAAATTTTTCTGAAAACTGACCTTCGACCCATAGCTTTACGATATCAATTTGGATGACGACGTTTCTCAGACCCGAGCAGAATATAAATAGCAGTGCCGTGGTGACGATAATAACGATCGGCCAGAAGTGCTGGATGGTTCGACCGAGGTAAAAGAGCATCATCTGCAGCACCGAACGGAAATGGAGCGCCGGCTTGAAACCGACCGCTTTGCCCTAGAAATAATTCGCCACATTGAAAAAATGTATATTTGTTGAAAAATAAAATGATGGTGATGCTATTAACTGAACTAAATGCCGTTAACTCATCAACATGGAATTTAATAATTATGTAGTCGTTAAAAGAACCAAGAGGCATCCCTCGAGCTATGTATTCAATGAAAAGTAATTTGTTCACAGATTGAGGAAAGTTTCAACTTCTGTTTTATCAAACCGAACCCGAGTAAAGAAATTCTTCGTCCAT
Organism: Daptonema setosum; assembly: GCA_964036265.1. Taxonomy (NCBI): domain Eukaryota; kingdom Metazoa; phylum Nematoda; class Chromadorea; order Monhysterida; family Xyalidae; genus Daptonema; species Daptonema setosum. The sequence goes on from OZ038445.1 coordinate 9,495,341, forward strand.
TGACTATTTTAAGCAATGACAAAAAGAGCAAAATTCATTAATAATAATTTTTTTCATCATACTCACCCGATTGACTTGTTGTAGTGACATTTTGGCGTCGCACCAACTTGGCCGATGAGAGAATTCGGCCAGCCAGGCGGCGGGAAAATACGGGCCCTGCCCATGGAAGAAGTCGTTGATGTACGTCTGTAATAAAAAAAATAAATAATGAATCAAATTAAAACAAAACAAAAATCAAATTTTACAACCAGAGATTGGCTGTCGTTTTCGCTACTTATAAGGGGTCACGTGAACTCTTCTCAGTCTATACTGAGAATATATACCATTTAGAAAGCAAGTTTAAATTAGTAAATTAGTGATTGCACATTATTATCATGATTCCAACCATCAAAATAAAGACAGATTTGCCTATTAAAACTGTTCAAAATCGAACACTCATCCCTGATACATACATCATATCATATCATACACAAAACAATTGGTTACGGTTACGAATCCAGCAAGACGACCCGAAAAAAGATTATCCCATAAAGCCCTAAGTGTAATCTAACATCATCCTCGTCGAACATATAGTCTTTATCGTTCATAAACGCATGATGATGCCTGATAATGGCCGGTTCGTCCACGTCGGGTAGTAAAACGGACACGTCCTCGGCGGGCGGTTGATGGACCAACGAAGCTCGGCCGATCATCTGACCGACCAACGTCGGATTATGAACATTATTATTGCTTGTCCGTCTTTTTGACGACGATGATATGGATCGACGCATGCCACCATTGCCAACGGTGGAACTACCGACCCCCGAGGACGAGTTGCCACCACCACCGCCCGATGATCGCGGCGATTCAATTAAAGTTAGCATTGTTGTTGTTATTTGAATAAATTAGGCCCGTAATTGGTCGGTAAATAAATAAATATATGCCTACTGCTCGTTTCTGATGACCCGTATTTGTGAGGATTTTCCTGAGTTATCTCGGATCGGATCCGTCCGATCAATCAATCGATCTTCCCTGCTATTCTTCCTCCTCCTGCTTTCTTCTTCTCTCTCACTCTAGATTGTTTGCTCGTCGGAATCAATCAGCATTTCACCATGATTGATTGAACGGGAGGCCGGTTGTTGTGGAATATTTATCAGAGCGACGAAAATATCAGGCCATATGATGGCAGCCTGTATATCGACGCATTTTCGGTGGAGATTTTGTGGTGATTTCTGCGGAATAGTGAAACGAATATGGATATAAAATAATGCTTATATTTGAACAACAACGGAAAACATTTTCTAAACAAAATTAAGCTCTATAACATGAATTAATTTAAAAAATTGGTACGCAAAATTTTGCTCATATTCAAAACTGTGCGCGCAAATTTACACGTGGAAAGTGTTACAAAAATTTTACTAAAGTTACAAACAGCACAGGGAAACAGCTTTATTAGAAACGAAAACACCCATTGAATGAATGATTCCACAGCGTAGAATAGGCAATGAATTCAGACACGTCCTTCACATAGTGCAAAGTGGAATAGATTATAATGCTAGCTCGGTCGGCAGTCGTAAAATACAACATTGCATCTTGGAAAGCCAGGAATCGTTGCTTTAACGACAGCGAGGGAGAGACTACGCTCGTCCACACCACATTAATGTTTGAAAAAAAAACAAGCACCATATGTTCAAATAAATATCGCTAAATGAACGTTCTAGTACATTAAAATATTATATTCGTTCTATTATATTCCATTGATTAACCAACATGTGGGCTCTAGCTTTTATCAGCTGTTGTGAATGTGAATGCAGAGAGGCCATTGTTGTTTGGAAATTCATTTCAGGTACTGAATTTGGATATAAATATTATATTCGGATGATGAGTATTATTTTATATACTAATGTTTCGGATGGATTACAATCCTAGTGTTTGAATTTTATACAGTCAAAACCATCTTACACGTTTTCTGTCAACGTGCAAAAACATTCACTGAATTTGCAAGAAATTTTCCATGAGTGGGTGTGGAATTATTTGCCCAGGGCATGGGGGCGAAATTGAAAAACGCGTGGCGAGAAATGGGCTGATTTTTTGGAATAACGTGTGCATACGATTTTGTAATAGAAATTACTACGGCATGAAATTAAATCGTATGATTTTTCAAGGTTAATCTCATCAGACACAGCCGTTTGCTTGCTTATGGCCATAAATAACGAGCGCTTAGATCAAGAAAATATCCATAGCATTCACATTTGAATAGGAGTATGAAATAAGAGAGACCAAAAACTTATTGCCAAGGTAATAATGTAAAAGTCGTAAAAAATCCGAACACTTGGCAGGCATTCAAATCCAATCAAGGTGAAATCTTTTATTTTCGCTCTTTCATGCCGTCTGCATTTTCCCGACTTGTTTATTCTCATGATATTATGTTACTAAATTGATTGCGATAAAGTCTTCTCACACACTGGCGGACGAACCAATCCTCAAACGGGAAGGGAATTTCGTCAAAGAGTGAGGAATCTGCAATGTTCCGACCATTTCGCCTACACCTTAGAGAACAAATTTCACTAAAGACCCTTTCGGGAATCTAGTGAAATTTGACAGACAAAAATAGTCAGACCATGAACCATTAGGTTGAAAACTTATTGGGTAAAATAAAACACTAAATTTGGAAAAAAATTATGTAAACATGAGCATACAAAGATAATGTACAAATTCCGATTAATAAAAAACATCGCAGCTTGTAAAATACACCTTTTTTCGCCGAACCCAGATGTTGGGCCACAAGCTTGTTCAGTACGTGCATCAAGCACGCGTGGAACAAAAGTAAAGTTGATGTTTCACCGTCTGAGCAAAATAGTGTGTGGGATTTTCACTAGAATCTCGAAAGCGTCTTTATTTGAAAACCCCAAAGAGAGGGAATTTAACTTTTTTCTTGCCATCTTGTCCGCTATAGTGGTTGCACACATGGAAATGAATTGAACGCGCCGTTCGATCGCTTGTGGTTCAAATGTCGTGTGAAACAAACAAGAAACACGGCGCGAAAAATATTTTGCATGAGAGTAACAATAAACTTTGAACAGCCTATGATAATCTCTTGGGAATGTCAGGGCAGTCAGTCCACGCGACAGGCTTACTTAATGTACTCAGATTTGTACTGATGGAACTGGAATGTAGATAGAAGTACAGAAGTATAGTCTTCACAGATGGTGGAAAGACTAAAATTAAAATAAGGTGGAAAAATTAAAATTTTTTGTCTCAATGTAATCAAAAAAATAGAAATCGCATAGTCTGATTCTGTCGAATAATTGCACATTAGACTAAAACTTTGCACAGCCCCGAACAACGTTGACGTGGTTTCTCGGTCACATAATCTAATAATAGTGCTCTAACTTTATGTAGTCAACCAAATGTACTTTGACCCTGACAAGTATACTAAAATACATCGTTACAGCCGGAACCTTTAGCTAAGTGAAAGGTCAGTGTTCCACATAAAAAGCAGAGCGTATTACTAAGATTTTGAGCGAAAGTCATCCATTTCGATTAGAACGTATTATCTCATAATGGTATATAAAAAATAATATGTAGAAAAATTAAGGAGATTGAAATCTACATAGGTTATCATATTAATATGCTAAAATCGCTGAGTGACGTCGAACCGCAGAAAATGACAAATCACTATTTAGTATCCAAGCTTATATACCCGGGTGGAGTAGATCAGCCGAGTACTAATGTAATCCGAAAAAATAGCTGGACCAAGATCCCAGTGATAGTCAGACTGTCATGAATTAGATGACCGTGGAACAAAAAACATTGCAGAAATAAAACAAACTATTTATATAAATATTGGCAGCAATTGCTTGAATTATTGTACAACGATTATGTGAGTAATCAGCTGAAACTGAAACAATCGCAAACACAGTGGTAACTTGAATGACTCATAAACTAGATTTTAATTTCTAACGTTTTTCATGTTTCTGAAGAACTGAGCAATAGCTGAATTTTTTCAAAAAAACAACCTGTGAAAAAATCGCTACATGATAGATTGAATATGTAAGACGACATCTCCTTGCCCACACGGAGTAAAAAACACAAGGTAAATATTTGAGATTAAATCTTGTGTATTATGTACATTTTTAATCTAAGAATTGAATACAGATCATCTTATTTACCATTAATCCTGTAGCGGACGAGATGACCGAAGATATTGAGAGTTCCCATCTTTAGTTAATAAGAATGTTTTTTCTATAATGCAATGGTAAAAATCGTCATTTTCTCCCTCTATGAGAAAATTCAGCTCTTTTTCTAAAGATTTGGTGATTTCTTCAGCCAGTGATTATAGAATAAGTGCGAGCCAACGCAATAAACTGAAGATCTTTACAATTTGCGCATTGGTTGGTTGGATTGAGAGGACTGGACGCTACGCGTGAGGAAAAAGTTTACAAGTGTAAAAAAACTGCACGCATTGCGCGCAACTTGAGAGTCGTTGATAAATCTGATGTTTACAATTTGTAACAAGAGTTTTACAATATATTAGAGACCCAACCGCTAACTGTTTCAAGTCTAATATCTACAATAGAGTCCAAGCGTCAATTGTTTCAGCAAATAAAAGGTTTTGTCAGACTAATGACGCAGGAAAACTGTAGGAGGTCAACGAAACAAGAGGTCATAAAAAGCGAAAAAATATCTCAACACTTTTTGAAGATAATACGATAAGGCATATGATGGTGGTACGTTTATTATATTTTGTTACCATGGTAATACTGTGGATAGTAACTTCATCAAACAGTTTGTATGTTATGTCGTAGGTTATGAAACTGCGGTCAGAGTAAAGGCCGTAACATTATCTGCAATGTTTCCTGAATACATCAACCTACATACATATGTACTTACATTCATGTATTTACGTAGGTTACATATTGATTCGATACATGACCAATAATAAAGTTAGTTCTGACAACATAAGTTCGCTCCATATGTTTTTCAACAACAGAATTTTTAGCATGGCAACATTTCTAAGGAGAAATATTACAAAGTCCTCAACGGTACGTGATCACAGTCATACAGTATACAGTAGAGGGGTTCACTTGATTTTAACTACCATAATTATTTAAATAAAAAAAACCAGAATCAAAAGTAAATTTGATTTTCAAGTAAAACATAAAATTGTGTTTTCTATGCCAGCCAGCACTCGGCCTAACATTGGACCGTATCCAAGGTTATATGAGCCGTATCCTCGTTATGATCATGGCATACTGGCGGATGAGCCACTCACATAAACAGAGGGTAAAACCTCCAAATTTGGGAAATCATTACTTTTCCCTTTTATTCACCCTTTTTAACAAGGAATTGTTTTCTCAAAACAGATAAACAGCATGGAACAGCATCATTAACTTTTTTTCAATCGTTCATGTGCTACCCAATGTACATACATACCTGGCAGATTGTAGAGTATGTATGGTACATAAGCCCATGTGCCGTGTGCCACGTGCCAACAACAGCGTGACTCAAGCCGTATTTATGTTCGTAAAGCTTGTTCAGAATTTCTTGTTATCCAAAACTATTTTATGCTACCACATGTACAACGTGCAAAAAAGATCGGTGCAAAGCTTTTATGTTGTCTGAATGACATGTCAAAATAGTTTTAATTTTGATTTAACTTCTTTAAAATAACAAGATACACTTGATATACTATACTTGCTATACTGGCCTACATGCGTCATTCTCGTCAAAATGGCGTGACTGTTTTTTCTGCATCGCTTCACTGGTCATTGGCGAAAAATATTCCGACTTTAAATGCTTCTGGCACGTAGAAAGTGTTGTGTCTTTTAGGAAGTAGTAAAAATCATAAAAGGGTTTTCATATAGTGATAGTATGATGAATTTCACTTTTAAAAAGTAAAATAGTGAGAAAGTTGGACATAATTACGGTTACGGAGCAATGAACGATTAGGACATCACACAGAGATGACTGATGAACCTTGCCATAAACAGTAAACACATGACAAAAATATGACTGACTGACTGACTGACTGACTGGCTAACTGGCTGGTTAACTGACTGACTAACTGACTGACTGATTGACTGTCAGACTGACTGATTGACTGACTGACTGAATGACTGACAGGCTGACCGACTGACTGTAGTTTTGGTTCGAAACCGGATGTATTTGGGCACCCCGCTGTGCCAAAAAATAAACCTGTCCAGCTAAGGTGCCAAAAGGAAGTTAGAAGCGACTGGTTGACGATTGACGTTGGTGCAGTAATGTATAGTTAAGTTAAGATATCATGTTACTAAGCGCATTTCTGAACACCTTTTACCAAACAATTATGGACTTGCAGTACATAGGTTTGCACGTGCACGAAATTTGAATGCGCGCCAAAAACTTACGGTGAAAATTTTTCAGTAATAAGAAACTTTCGTCACATTAGAAATAAGCAAACTGTTTTTCAGGAAATCAGCGGACAGAAATTAATTACGGTGATATCTCAGCTGTGAATTTTTTTATTAAGGTTTTTATTCTGGCGGATAGGCTAGGAAATCGCTTTATATTGCAAGTATGTATAGCATTCGCAAATGATTATGACTAAGTCAGCCAACGCATAATTGAATCAACCAGAATGCTATATACGTATGATGTGTAATTCACATAATTCCAGTTTTTGTCCAGCGTAGTTACACCTGTTAATAATTCACAGGGACATGACATTTCAATGCGTTGCCAACAGCATAACAGCAACTGGTTCTAAAAAAATTTGAGCCTTCATAAATACTGAAATCTGGGAATTCATTTCTAATTTAAATCTAATTTCTAGAGTTGTGAAGAATCTCCCTAAATGGAGGCCAATGTGGCCAGCGAATTATTGTTTACGAACAAGCATGCTTTATTATGGTCCAAATTATAATTAGCTATTCTATTTTCGCGGCGTCGACCAATCAATACGCATGTAAATAAGCGTCAAGAGAACGTTAGAAGCGCAGAACGTTACAGTAATATATGCCCCATACAGACTAAAAGTTTTACAGCTTCTGAAAATGTCCTCCATGACTCGCCTCTCCATGTTGAGTCGATTAAAACGAAGAACAAATTAAATTTTTTTTCAGCAAAATAATTCAAAATTATCATCATAAATCGAAATCAGTCCATCAAGTTAATCACAAAATTTGTGATGAGTCAATGTCATGAAACAGTTTTCTAAACATGATGTTCTGCCAGCCAGTTATGGCCAACTCGGGTACAGCAGCCCGAAAAACATACGCGTCCGATTCAGTCGAAACCTACCAGCGGTATAGAAGCAGTGCGACTAGAGAACACGTAATATTGTCATGTATTACATCGGGAGCGGATCGCAAAAACGACTGAGGGAAATTCCCACTTTGGAAAAAAATATGATCTCCCTTTCTCATAATCTGGCAGAAGACCTATATAAACTTGAAAATGTTATTCTAGAAAGCGAAAAGTTTCCCAAGCCTAGGGGAAAACTGCCCACTCGCTTATGCATGCGCTACGTGTTGTTGTACGGGGCAGTGGGGAGCGAGAGAGAGGCTCTACCTTTGATCATGATGCGGCGCATTCACAAGTTGTTCAGTCATGGAAATGACTGACTGGCTGACTGACTGACTGACTGATTGACTGACTGACTGACTGACTGACTGACTGACTGACTGTCTGTCTGACTGACTGACTGACTGACTGACTGACTGACTGACTGACTGACTGACTGACTGACTGATTGACTGACTGACTGACTGACTGACTGACTGACTGACTGACTGACTGACTGACTGACTGACTGACTGACTGACTGACTGACTGACTGACTGACTGACTGACTGACTGACTGACTGACTGACTGACTGACTGACTGACTGACTGACTGACTGACTGACTGACTGACTGACTGACTGACTGACTGACTGACTGACTGACTGACTGACTGACTGACTGACTGACTGACTGACTGACTGACTGACTGACTGACTGACTGACTGACTGACTGACTGACATGACTGACATGACTGTGCATGCGTACAATGCGTCACTCTCTTAAAGTGTTGTCGCGGACATTACAAAACATGACGAATAAAAAACTCTCTATCGCTGCCCCTCACTTGTACATGAGCGCTTTGACCCCCTCTATCCCATCCTCTCTTACAGTGGTAGGCTGCTGAACTGAACTGACTGACTGACTGACTGACTAAATTGACAGACAAATTTTGACGCCCTGCGCGCAAGATTATGACAAATCACCTGCGGTTAGTGAATGACTGTGAATGATTTGACTGATGATTGGTTTGTCATTGCGTATGCGTTTTAAGTTAAATTAATGGCCACAAATTATGTGTTGTTTTCATGAGCTGGTAATTAATTGTCTGGTAGAGCCAAGTTTTGGACTGGCTGACTGACTGACTGACTGACTGACTGACTGACTGACTGACTGACTGACTGACTGACTGACTGACTGACTGACTGACTGACTGGCTGACTGACTGACTGATTTGACTGACTGAACCTGATTACCAAACAGAAAAGCCATCATAATTTAATGAAAGTGGATGTTGGGAACACATGTTCAGAAAACAGCTGTGGCAATAATGTAAAACAATATTTCAAAAGCCAATGTTATGTACCTAGTACTTTTTACTAGCCAAATGCCATAGAAAATGTTTTGACATCAGAAAAAAGGGGTTCGGAAATCGGAATGTACATAGACTACTTGAAAAAAAACAAGAGAACAGTTAAAGTTATCGCCCAATAATTCCAACTTTGTATGAACGTTGATGCCAATGTTAAACTGAAAAACACCAAATATATTTCTAACTTCTCATGAACCTCCCAATGAAACAGAAATACGATAAAATGAAAATAATTAACACACACAAATCGCATTAGTTTCACCAACTGAAACAGCTGATTGTTCAGAATACAATGGTAACGGGAAAAGCTATAGTCCTCGGTCCCGATATGATATTCTGGTTTTATAGCGTCAGCTGTACGTACGTAGTTAAGCATTGGGTTGGGACAGAAAATCGTAGTTTTATATAATCATGGACATGAATTGGTTCGTGATTTTTAGTTTTCGTAATATGATATTATAGTTACAATAAGAATAATATCTGTATTGCGATGTGACTGTATGCAACAGATTGAATGATATACTAAGCAATTGGATGGCTGAGTAACGAAGTCATGATTGACAGACCTATTGTATTGACTTGACTGAATAATTTGTCGGACTTCATTGTGCGGTTTAATGACAACATTTTATGGTTTATCATCTTTTTATTTTTCTTTATTTAAAAGATTTTTTTACTTCTTCATTGGGTCATGCTAGATTTTTTTGAATTATTTAATCTCCATTCCATTTTAGAATTATTAACACTATACATATGCCAGCAAATAGTACTAACGAAACACGTGTTATGTAAAAAAAAAGTGTGAAAAGGCGCAGTATGTAATCCCTATAGATTTTTTATTTACATACATATAAAATACAGAGGACAAAACGCACAATGAAACGCGTTTTTAAAAGAACTAGTTGAAATTGCAACAGTTTATACTTGTTATTAGGTTAAACAGGCAACAGGACTTTCGGTATGTATTCTATGACTGTTCCCTAATATTGAGAAATCTAAGATCAGATTGAAAATGTGCAAAAATGCAAAGTTGCTTTAGTTTCCTAACAGACTCATAAACCATTATAAACTGGAATAATAAATATTTCTGAATAATATTTCTTTATTTCTAAATTCCAACGTACAGGTTGTTGCTTACGATAAACCAGCTCCAGTTATGGCGTGCTATTGTATCGTAGACTGAAATCAACATTCTGCATTACATTCGTACAACAATCACCTCTGAAGTCTTGAATAAACAGGTGTATATAGCTTCGTACTGGCAATCTTAGTTCACTGTAGTATTCCGTTACTACATACATATAACGGTCGACCGAGCTTACTAATTTGTACTGCGATGACTCATTCATTATCTTCAACTCGTTTGAAACAAAAACGTTACTGGTTAAAGTGGAAAATCGTGGGAAAAGGTCGCACAAAGAATGAATATACGCATACCGTATATCATGTGTAAATGATGATGCAGAAAATGTTTATGAAACTTTTTTTAATTATACGAAAAGTAGAAAAGCATGTACAGTTTTTATTACGAAAATTTCTGTAAAAAATTGCAGGTTGGCAATTCAAGACATAAAAAGAAGCAATAAAATCGAGGTGGCGTGATTCTATTGAACACAAGGACAATCAAATTATGATGCACCTGTACGCGTACATGCACATCCACTAACGCGGCAACAACAACAACAACAACAACAACAACAACAACAACAACAACAACAACAACAACAACAACAACAACAACAACAACAACAACAACAACTACAACAACAACAACAACAACAACAACAACAACAACAACAACAACAACAACAACAACAACAACAACAACAACAACAACAACAACAACAACAACAACAACAACAACAACAACAACAACAACAACAACAACAACAACAACAACAACAACATCAACAACAAACAAGCTAAATCACACCGACGTGACAATCATAACTCGTAATATCAGCCGTGTTGGGGTTGAGCTCAACAGCAGTCAATGTGATCAGGGATATTAGAGAGCCGGTGAGTAAAACATCGCTGCGCTGTGACCAACACAGGGGTGTGAGTGAGTGAGTGAGTGAGTGAGTGAGTGAGTGAGTGAGTGAGTGAGTGAGTGAGTGAGTGAGTGAGTGAGTGAGTGAGTGAGTGAGTGAGTGAGTGAGTGAGTGAGTGAGTGAGTGAGTGAGTGAGTGAGTGAGTGAGTGAGTGAGTGAGTGAGTGAGTGAGTGAGTGAGTGAGTGAGTGAGTGAGTGAGTGAGTGAGTGAGTGAGTGAGTGAGTGAGTGAGTGAGTGAGTGAGTGAGTGAGTGAGTGAGTGAGTGAGTGAGTGAGTGAGTGCGTGAGTGCGTGAGTGAGTGAGTGAGTGAGTGAGTGAGTGAGTGAGTGCGTGAGTGAGTGCGTGAGTGAGTGAGTGAGTGAGTGAGTGAGTGAGTGAGTGAGTGAGTGAGTGAGTGAGTGAGTGAGTGAGTGAGTGAGTGAGTGAGTGAGTGAGTGAGTGAGTGAGTGAGTGAGTGAGTGAGTGAGTGAGTGAGTGAGTGAGTGAGTGAGTGAGTGAGTGAGTGAGTGAGTGAGTGAGTGAGTGAGTGAGTGAGTGAGTGAGTGAGTGAGTGAGTGAGTGAGTGAGTGAGTGAGTGAGTGAGTGAGTGAATCAGTCAGTGAGTCAGTCAGTCTGTCACCCTGTACAATCAAATGACGTACAGGTGCGTCGCTACACGTCGAGTGGATGGTGGTGAAATGAGTGGTAGAAAATTCGATGTAGTGGTTGCTGACTGGATTCTAATGTATTGACAATTGGGTAGCGCGAGTGGCGTGACTGACTGACTGACTGCGACTGACAGACTGACTGACTGACAGACTGACAAACCGATTGACTCACTGACCAATGGATTGACTGACAAAATTATGATCGAATGCCAGACAAACGAATACAAATACAGAATTCACCGATAGACAGATTGAGGTAATTTTGGTGAATTACAGGTGATCACAGACTGGATTTGAATTGGGTAATAACCTGTTGTGGTTGATATATCGACTGGTTGATTGACTGATTGAATGATTTAGTAACGAAAAAAACGATTGAGTAACCGACTAACTGACTGACTGACTGAGTGACTGACTGACTGACTGACTGACTGACTGACTGACTGACTGACTGACTGACTGACTGACTAACTGACTGACTGACTGACTGAGTGACTGACTGACTGACTGACTGACTGACTGACTGACTGACTGACTGACTGACTGACTGACTGACTGACTGACTGACTGACTGACTGACTGACTGACTGACTGACTGACTGACTGACTGACTGACTGACTGACTGACTGACTGACTGACTGACTGACTGACTGACTGACTGACTGACTGACTGACTGACTGACTGACTGACTGACTGACTGACTGACTGACTGACTGACTGACTGACTGACTGACTGACTGACTGACTGACTGACTGACTGACTGGCTGGCTGACTGACTTACTGACTGACTGACTGACTGACTGACTGACTGACTGCCTGACAGACAGACAGACATTTGAATGGTACATGATTCGTGCCTAGAAACAGACGTCAATTTGTATTCCACGACCATGGTACATCTCTGAGATGCCCATGAACACAATGGAATGGCTGTACCAAATGCCTCGAAATCACCAGCGGACGAGAAAGGGGCGAAATTAAATTTCTCCTGTTTTAAGAATTTTAGAAAGTGGAATTAGTTTTTACGGCTGAGATACTTATAATGGTTTCAGGTCCGCATTCCTCCTCTCAGGGGAATTTCTCCTCCCTTTGAGTAATTTGCTCGAACTAGAAAAGCTTGAGGGGGTCGGAACTGCATAACGAGCTCTACGAGCAATCTAGACCTCTAGCGGGTGAACCACATGTACATTGTTCTATGTATGTAACTGATCAAAGGGTGCGAAACTTCTTCGAAGAGAAGCAATTGGACAGTTTTGAATAAATTTCACCTACCAATAAGGAACCAATTCAATCATTCTAAACGGCCAAATAGTGGGATTTCCAATTGTATATTTTCTCTCCATCTTGTCCGCTGGTGAGTTGAGCTCGAAATTGAGGGTTGTGCGATGCTGGGAATTGCTTAGTTTAATCATGATTGTGCGTACAGATTCACTTCCGATGAAAGGATGCCTTCTTTATTCAGCTGTTCTGACACAATTTCGTATAAGTGTTGGGATGTACAGTAGAACAGTCAAGAGGAATCAGCAGTCGAAAGACAGAACACTAGCGGACGAGAAGGGAAAAACCCCTCTTCTCTCGGTGGGTTTAGAAAAAAGCTATGTAGTTCTATATTGTGTAGATAAAATTATCTCAGATACATGAAGCAGTTATTGAAAAATTAGCTGTTGTCCCGCATTCGCTCGTCCGCTAGTGTGTCTATCAGTTTGCTGTGTTTCAGAAACTTTGCTGACCTTTCTGAATCTGACTTCTGACTGGAGACAAAAACGTTTTCCTCTCATTACTTAGATGACTAGGTGCTTTTTACAATCTATACTGACTTACTCAAAGCACCTATGTATTTTCGCACATTATTTATAGACCCATAGAGACAAACTGACTAAGGGCATAGAAACTTGACCGAACGTGATCCATTAAGGAATTCTCAACAATGGGTTGATTTTTCTAGGGAACGTGGGGTGGGTAGTATTCTAAACAATGAATAATTCTTCATTACTGAAACCAACAAGGCATACCAATGGTGTTTTCGTAGTGGCCAAAGAGATTGGACAAACTGAGGGGCAATGGCAGAAACTCCAAAGCAACAAGTCAAGTTCTGTGTCTCAAGCCTGGTTTCAAACCAGGACTACCAGCTTTCGAGGCTGGCGAGAAAATAAGCGGTTGGTAAAATCAGTAGACGTTTTTTCTTACATAACTGTATGAAGGCTGAAAAAAATTAAAGATACTGAAGATTAAAAAATCTGTAGCAAATGCATTTCACTCGCAGAACCTGAACCCATGGTACATAAGTGCCGAACCATGGCAAGTGGCACACGAATGCCTGTCAGCACGACAGACCCGTAACATGTCTGGCACATTATTAAGCCATTGCCGACACTTGTCAGGCATGGGGTGGACCAACTAACGAACCCAACAGAACGAATTTTACCCATTTCAAGGGAATTATTCACAAATCACAACTACATATGAGATACTATACTGATGTTACGAAACAGATTATTGCATCAAAACGAACGGAAATGATGAAATCGTAGAGATCTGGCATTTGGCCGGAACTTGTACGTAATGGTACGTTGTATGTATGGGGCCTTCTAAGCTCAGCTGCATACATACATACATACATGGAAGGAAGTGGGCTAAATAACACTCTTTGGACGAATTTATGTTTTATTTGTTTTATTAGGTGTTGAAACGTGAATTAAGTGGGAGTTCCCGATCTCTAGAATAATTCACTTTTCAATAATGATTTGTTTGTCCTGCTGGCAAGTACATATAATATTCTACTTGCGTAAGTACATGTACATACAATATGTACCATTGGGTTCCTGCATGTTGTTGTCCCATGGAACATGTGCCCCTGTATCACGTCTGCCTGTATATCATATAAGACCCGACATGTGTTCCGAACGGAACATTTAAATGATACGGCTTCATGAACGGTTGATTACGTACTTGGTAAAGTGGTCAACATTGACTATGATAATAATACAGTTGGAAATTGTTCCAACTTCTGGTAAATTGTACGTTTACTCGTAAATATATAAATTTATGTATCATTCTGAATTTGATAGAATACAAAACTCGAATGCGCGCCTTAATCTCACAGATTTTTTCAGACTAAACGAATGTACAAAATGAATTAATACAATAAAATCAAAATAGTTCAACACGAACAATGTAAACCACTTGTTTTTGGCACGGTCACATGTCGAATGATGATGCTAAAATACAAGCGCGTCACAGCGCATTTTGATATTGGGCGATTTTCACTGGCGGGTGAGCCAATCCTCTGAAAAGGATGGGGAATTTTTTCAAAGCAAAGAAAATTAATAGTTTGAGGTCATTTTACCTCCTTGTTAAAGAAAAAAATATATGCTTTGGAAGTGCCAAAAGAGGGGGAATTTCACTTCTCTATTCTTCCTTCGTCCACTAGTGGCGTTGTTTATGGGACCTGATGACGGGCAGGCATGCGCTGTTTGGCGCTGAAAACATACGGCCACTATTTTGCCGAAATTCAATATTGAGAAAAAACCTTGAAATTCAACTGTTGAGTGATTTTGTTTTTTCCTGTTGTGATGAATGATTTTGCTTCATAACGAAGTTAAGACAATTTTTTATGTACGGGGCTTGGCAAATCACTTTTAGAAAGCATTCTCAGTTTGGTCAGAAAACTGTACTTCAACGCGCGCCTTTTTTGTTAGAGATTATCAAGACTATTAGGATAAAATGTCTGGCGGAAAAGTCTGAACGTCTGAATGCCAGAAGGTCAGACGGAAAGCGCCAAATGTTCATGGTCTGCAAGTCTATGTCTTAGTCTTCTAGTCTTATGAAGTTTATAATCCCGTACATATGAGGCCAGAAAACAACTGGTCTGTACCGGAATTCCATGACCAATATTTTGTTTTTCTTCCTATGGTTCACAATAGACGGGCACCATTGTGTATGGGATACCTGTATCCAAGCACCCCGCTCCATCATATACCCTACCAACGGTGGGGATATAGGGGGGTGGGGGGGGGGGGGTATGGGGCATACGTAAATATGTGACGCCAGTGTGTTTTTCCATGTTTCAGTGGCCTGCGCATGAACATGGCTATGATAGACGCATGTAAAATTTGGTGGGGATCTGTTAACATTTTTAATAATAATCTTGGATGAAAAAATCTGAAACTTTGGTTTCGTAAGCCAGATGAATGAAGTTCCATGTTTTATTCAGGATCATCGCAATAATGGCAAAGAGAGATTTCAAACGACAAGAGTGAAGGATTCCCCTCTCTTTACAATTATTCCCCTCCTTTCGGATGTTTGGCTCGTCCGCCAGTGGGAACATGAATGTTGACTGACACACTGACAGGTGGAACGAAATGAAATGTATAAGGAAATGAACCATTGTAAACCATTAGGTGAGCTGATACGGGATAAAAGGTGTCAGGTTGTGTGACTGACTGACTGACTGACTGACTGACTGACTGACTAACTGACTGACTGACTGACTGACTGACTGACTGATTGACTGACTGACTGACACACTGACAGGTGGAACGAAATGAAATGTATAATGAAATGAACCATTGTAAACCATTAGGTGAGCTGATACGGGATAAAAGGTGTCAGGTTGTGTGACTGACTGACTGACTGACTGACTGACTGACTGACTGACTGACTGACTGACTGACTGACTGACTGACTGACTGACTGACTGACTGACTTGAAAGTCCCACAAACTGAATAAATAACGACTAACTAAATCTCATTTTACATATCGGAATACGAACAAGGGAAAATATCTGTGTTCGCCAAGCTATGACGGTAAGCAATTGAGTCGGTTTAGTTTTACCTATGGATACAGACATAGCAGCTGGCCTCAGATATGTACATAGATTGACATTGATAATGGACAAACAATAACGTTTGTTTCAGTAATGTTTATGTTGGAGATAGAAGTCGTAATGTTTTGGTCCCCACCCTTTCTCTGTGCTAATTATACTGACTACAAAACTTCTCATCAAGGTATGGAAATAAAAAAAGAACAAAAAAAAACAGATACATAATTTACATTTCTTATAAAATTCACCCAGATCTGGCGGTTGCTCGATTCATCATCTAGAAGTAAAATCATCATGACTGTATTCTACTATATTCTACGTTTACCCGATCCAACGAAAAATAATTACACTCACATACAAAACTTGCACTCGATCGAACAAGATTGCCCGAAATGTTGGAATCGAATTGATCGACAGAAATTGTTACATAGTCATCAATAGTATTGTACACAAAAGAATATGACCCAAAATATCAAACATATCGTGGTGGGTTGAGCTAATACACGATTACTTAAGGTTCAATGGGTAGCAAAACAGAAAAAATAAAAAGTTTTATCCGCATAAATACCTCATAAAATACATAAGAATGAACATATGGAAAAGCTGAGAACACGTGACCACCTTGAAACGACTAATACAACAACAACAACAACAACAACAACAACAAAATAAGTCAACCAACCAGTACAAGTGATTTCTCGTGCCATTTATCCTTCTTGTCCGGCTTTGTGGTCACTCCATTGATGCCATTTGATACAGGGTGTACCTTGTGTTTGTTACCATTAGCGACCATTGACGGAGGTGTGCTCTGTAAAGAAACATATGGTCAATAACAACAACAATAACAACAACAACAACAACAACAACAACTACAACAACAACAACAACAACAACAACAACAACAACAACAACAACAACAACAACAACAACAACAACAACAACAACAACAACAACAACATCAACAACAACAACAACAACAACAACAACAACAACAACAACAACAACAACAACAACAACAACAACAACAACAACAACAACAACAACAACAACATCCTAACTAATAAAACTTCTTTTGATTTCCTAACAGTTATTATTCTAAGATCTTTGAAAAAGTTCTTTCAATTGTGAATCATACAGGCTCACATCTATCTTTGTTCGTAATCTACTATTGAAAGTACTTTCGGGATTTGTATGCAACTGAAAAGTATTCCACCAAGGGAAGCCGCCGAAAGGAGTACAAACGGGACTCAATACTCGAAACAAAATGAAATACCGAATTGCAATACGATACGAAACCCACCTTGACATGCCCGTTGGTCCCGTTAGATGTGCCATTGGTGGTGCCGTGATGATTCGGACCATCCGAAGTCTGATTCAGCTGAACGGCCTGATGATGATTAGATTCATAGTCATTCTCTTCCTTCTCATCTCGTCTTGGATCATTATCATTATCTTGGTCCACCATTTTGAGTGGATGTGGATTTATTCCCGAAGAATCTTCCCGGTCAGGGATAATCCTGGTTTGACGTCAAACGGTTGAGTAATTTGAGTAATCTGCCTTGATGAAGTGTAATAAGTTTACAAATCGTAATTTGTTGATTGGCTGGTTGTTGATGGTGTTTATGTTGATGATAAAGATCGCTTATTGATGGTCGTTACTCGAAGAATCATGGGAGATGCAAATATAAATTTTTCTGTAAGTTGAAATAAATTCCATATGCGTTTTTTTCATTACCAGAGTGTAGAGTTACAGTATGTCTCAATCAAAGTTAAAATTTTTCTACAACGATTCTTTAAAATTATGAAGAAAAGTATGAACATACGATTTCTTACAGTAAGCATAATGACAACAGGAGAGAGTCGTCATACTTACACACGCTTAGGTTATTCATTCAGCTCGATAACTTAGCAAAATGGATTAGCTATATTTAAATTTTAAGCTGAGTCAAAAAAATCAACAAGCAGATGTTTCAAAACACATAATCGACAGGTAATAAAAAAATCCAAACCATTTCGATTCACCTATTAGTCAAAAAACTGAAACATCCACTTTGCATCATATTTTCTCTGCGCACTTAACACAGTTATTTTTGTCTCCAATAAATCATAAGGTTTTAATTAAGCAATCAAGTCCGGTAAACAGTAAACAATAGATAAATATAGGCTCAGTCTAAGCTCACATTTACGATAAGTTCGATCGAGTTTGGATCGAGATTCACGATACAAAGAAAGAAAGCTCATCTCCATACTCACCCCACGCACAATCGACGGTTTGAGAAATCGCAGAAATTAACTACGGAAAACAGTAGTCGTAGTCACTGGCGGACACTAGCGGATGAGAAGGGGTGGGAAAAGTGGAATTCCCCCCTCTTTGGCGCTTATAAGAAGTAAAATTTGTTCCCTAAGGTGTAGGTAAAATGGCCCGAAAACTGCCGATTCCCCCCTCTTTGGGAAAATTCCCCTCCCTTTAGTGAATTAGCTCGTCCGCCAGTGCTGGCGGATGAGTGAAATCTCCAAAGGGAGGAAAATTTTGTCAAAGAGGGGGGAATCAGCAGTTCTGGGGCTATTTCACCTACACCGTAAGGAACAAATACCAATTTAAAAAAATGCCAAAGAGGGGGAATTCCACTTTTTCCACCCCTTCTCGTCCGCCAATGGTCGCAGTTCTGTACATGCAACCAGAAATTACTTGGTCTGATTCACTGGCGGACGGGAACGTAAGGGAATTTCAAACTTTCCACTCTTTGATGGTCTAAAAAATTAATAACTTAAGAAAAAAATGACGTCAAAACTGCTGAATTCCGCTCTGTGGAGATATTCTCCATTCTCCCCTTTGAACGATTCGATGAAGCGGAAAAATTTTGCGGACGAGAAGTGTGTAAATTAGTTATAAAAAGTTTTATTTATTTATGTATGCAATAAATGAGCCACAAATTTTGCTTCATATTGTGAACGATGGATTGGAGTGAGAGAAGGAAAATTCCCCGTCTGAAGGATTGCCCATCCAAAGGGTGACCTGTTTAATCGCCAATAATGACGATACCAATTTAGTGTACCAGACAAGCGAAAATTGCAAGAAAATCATTTTTAATTAAGGACTTTGCACTCGTCACCACACTGGTTAATATTAGATTTCGAAAAATTCTCGGCAGGAGGAATTCTGAAATCCTACCCGTTAATTTCCCTGCCAGTGGTTTTTAATTGGAGTACCACTGGCAGGGAAATCAGGGAATTTGTTCTGGAAATGTCTCCTTTACATTTAGGAATAGATTAAAATTTTTGAAATCACCAAAGAGAGTAGAATTCCATTATTTTCTTGTGCTCTAAGCCTTGTGTTCTTGAGATTCGGTTTGTATTTTTGTCTCGCGTTACTAATGTAACGTTTACAGCGCGTAATTTAGTAAAGCTGTCGCGCGCAACAGTCCCTATAAAGATAGTCGCAACCGATAACAGTGCAATTGGCCGGACTTGTTTACTTGTTGATCGAATATAATGATGAGACTTTTTGATTAGTTGGAGAAAAATGTGCATATAACGTAAATAAAACAATGAATAAATTTTATATTTTTGTATGATCTTGATATAGTGATATAGTAATCAAGATAGTTTCATGGAAAATTTAAAATTGATGGTGGCTTTTTTTGGTGCCGATATGAAAACGATTTTTCACATCAGTGCTGTAACTGAACAATCATTTAGTCATTATCATCGAACAACTTTTTCAACACGTGAGTCAATCAGTTAGTCAGCACCTAGCAATCCAATCCGTCAATCATTCACTGATTCAGTTACAGTAGTTAGTAATAAAATCTCACATGTTTATTCAGTCAGTAGTTAGGAACTGTCGACCAATCTAATACGCTAGAATATGTACTTGCGCTAATAACTTATGTTGGTTGTAGTGATGATAATTGTTAGACAGGAAGTTTAAGTCAATAAACAGTCAGCTGTAATTAATAACGAGAAAAAATTCTGACACTCAAGTTTAACTTTGAACTCGGTTTAACATGATTCAAAACAGTTGACGACAAATGCTAGCTGAAAAGGAAGAAATGAAAATTTCAAAATACGCCGAGCACTCAGTCCGTCAGTCAGTCAGTAGTCAGTCAGCCAGACAGCTAGTCATGCAGTCAGTTATGCAGTCAGTATCGTTGTTTGCTAATGAATTATAACAGTCCGTAGTGAAGCGTCATCAATGCAAAGAAAGATGTTCAAATAAGCACAAATAAAGCTTTTTGTGACGTGCAAAAAACAGTAATGCGACGGTTTTAATGAATGAATATATTGTTTTAAACTGAGGTCAAAAACAACAACAACAATAACAACAACAATAACAACAACAATAACAACAACAATAACAACAACAACAACAACAACAAAAACAACAACACGACGAAATTGCTGGGTTGCTTTTATTGGTGAACATGGGAAATGACATAAATTTTTCGCCAAAAATTGTACCAAAATATTTGTGTTATCGTAGGTCACGTCTGAGATTTTATACATAACAGTTTACAAATTATAGTGAGCTCACTGCGCGTTTGGTTGTTATTTTTTATGCTTTCGTCATTTTGAAAAAAAACTCGCAAACATTGGAGATTTTAATTTGGTTAAGTAGTTATAAATGGTTTATAGTTTATGGAAATCGGTTGATGGTGATCAATCATGCAACAAAAAAACATCAAAAAAACAAGAAAAATATGCGATTACCGTTGAGAAAATGGTAAGTTAATGGACTAAAATTGTAGAAGCGAACTAAGTACAAATTATGAGCAAATTCGGGTATACTGACAACGAAGTGGAACTTTTAGTGGAATTTAACATGAGAGCATACTCGTCGATGTAAAACACCTAAATAGACACATTACCGGAAGGAAGTAAAGTATGTGTGAACCTCCATATGTACATTTATCAGGTGGTATAATTTGTGAACGATCATGTCTCAAATATGCTAGTACCTTGAACGAAAGACTTGAACCCAATCCATGAAAGATACATAATATTATGTAACGTATGTTTGCATAAAAAAGAATTCCTAAATGACAGATTTTCGATGAGACTCACATTTTTAGGGCATTTTGCCGAAACACTAGCGAACTCTTTGAACGGAACAAATAGATTCAGATTTTCCTCTTCCGCATCCCATCCGCTCCCATTAATGGCATTATAGTATAATTCTGAAAGTGTACATGCATACCTTGTTTTGCAATACTACTATTTTACTATGAATGTTCTATTGCAGAATAATGTGTTCAGTTTTGGAGGCACGTGTTCAGTTGTAGTCTGAAAAGAGTTGGTATTGGTACCTTTTGGTGCTGCGTTGGATATCATTGGCTCATGGTATGAAAACCAGTTTGACAATACAGCGCGAATGAGTCCTAGAGATCAGTAGAAAATCAGTATTATTCGCCTTTCTCAATCAATTTACAACGTTATATTTATTCTGTTCTTCAATTGAACATAAAATTTTCAAATGTTACACTGAACTCGAAAGACAATTAATAAGAAAGTTCGAAAAATATCACGCGGGATTTATTTTCTTATGACTAGGTGAATGTACAATATAGGCCGGCCTTAAGACCTGCAGCCAAACAAGGTTAGATCATCGATGAAAAAAACAGACGGACAGACTAACTGAGTGAGTGACTGACTGACTGACTGTTCACTGACTGACTGACTGACTGACTGACTGTCTGCTCACTGATTCACTGACTGATGACGTAATAACTAACTGCCCTGAGGTACAATTCCAGATAAAATCAGTTGTAATGTAACATTGACGGTATTGACTTATTGGCTGGTCAATCAAAGCCGGCAAGAACCAAAATAACATGTCTCATGAAATTACTTTCAAATTATCTCATGAAATTAATCATAAGTGAGTCCTATAGTAGAAAAGATAATATGGTAAGCAGTTAACTGTAATGTTTACAAAAATGTTGTGTGTTGTAATAATATGAGGTCTTAATTGGGATTAATTTTGGAAATTTCCCCTTGGTCAAGCAAATTTATCTTACAAATATGAATTTCATAACAAGATTATTAAGATTCGCAAGTTTCTCTGAGAAATACGCAGCCGAAAAAAAACATAAATCGCTATATCTTTGTACGTCAGCTCACTAGCGGGCGAGAAGGACTAGGAAAAAGTGGAATTTTCCCCTCTTTGGCGTTCTCAAAAAAAAGAAATTGTTCCTTAAGGTGTAGGTAGTATGACCTAATTTCTGCCGATTCCCCCTCTTTGACGAAATTCCCCTGCCTTTGGAGGATTAGCTCGTCCGCCAGTGCGTCAGCTTAATCTCAGTGTCAAGTACTGAACGCAGAAGCTGAAACGGATCTGACGATTCAGGAAAAAAACATGTGCTACAAAAAATATATGGTTTTGGTCAAAGTGAATTTTCTTGAGCGAAAAACTGATTCTACTGCATTGATTGTCATGGAAAACTCTCGCTAGACAGGACGATTCATCCGCCACTATCGCAAAGAGACCCGTGAAATCTGAATGATCTCGAATGTCAACAAACTGTTGAGCGGATGAGAAAAAGGAAATTCCGTCGTTTTACGGTTTGTGGGAAAGATTTGATTTTGATACAGTAGAGAAATATGTATTTAAGTGATCTGATTATTTATTTGCTTATGTGGGACGAAATCACCAAAGTTCGGAAGTTATACATCTTATCCAGTAGTGGAACAGATACAAGACGAAAACTGACGAAATCCACGACCAGTCCGAAGAGTCAACACTATACAGCTGATTATTTACACGGATAAATAATTGAAAATGAAATTTCGAGAGTTTGGACGGAAATGAAAAAACATAAAAAGTGCCGAAAGTTTAGCAATTCTTCCCTTAATCGAGACACTTGTGGGGTTCTTCAGCCCAACATCAAGAATTAAGTCATAATGAGGGCACGATAAATGACGGGCTAGTGATTCATCATCTCACTTGCAGATTATTGTCTAACTCTGTTGTGCCAGGTTTTAACATGTGAACTTACGTATATGTATGTATATATGTTACAAAAGCAATATTCTGATTCTATCCATAGGAATCGATGACTGATGTTGAAGAAAGAGATCTAGTTTTCGTATTGCTATGTGATATTCGCTTTCACAAATAAACGATTTTCGGACAAACAGTAATCTATAAGCAAAACGTAAACTGGATTACAGCTAACGGATAGCACAATGTTTCTATTTTTCTAACATAATGTTTCTAACAATGTTTTTATTTTTTGTAAAGCATTCGCATTACACAACCGATCAGTTGTGTAAACACCAACAAATCGTCATAGAGCATCTTAATGGTCAGTAGGTGAATGAGTGAGTGAGTGAGTGAGTGAGTGAGTGAGTGAGTGAGTGAGTGAGTGAGTGAGTGAGTGAGTGAGTGAGTGAGTGAGTGAGTGAGTAAGTGAGTGAGTGAGTGAGTGAGTGAGTGAGTGAGTGAGTAAGTGAGTGAGTGAGTGAGTGAGTGAGTGAGTGAGTGAGTGAGTGAGTGAGTGAGTGAGTGAGTGAGTGAGTGAGTGAGTGAGTGAGTGAGTGAGTGAGTGAGTGAGTGAGTGAGTGAGTGAGGGAGTGAGAGAGTGAGTGAGTGAGTGAAAGAGTGAGTGAGTGAGTGGTTGAGTGAGTGAGTTAGTGAGTTACTGAGTGATTGAAACATTAATTCAATAATATGAATCGCCACAACGGGTTTCAAATCCGATTTTAATGTCAACACTAAACAGCAAAGTGCTACTTTTTACACGATTTTCGATAGGAACTGCTGGCGAACGAGTTAACCCTCCAAAGGGGGGAAGTTCGTCGAAGAGGGTGGAAGTGGCAGTTTTCAGGTCTTTTTACCTGCACCTTAGAGAATTTTTTTAACTTTTTTCGTAAACGCCAAAGACGGGGAAATTCCACTTTTTCACCCGTTCTCGTCCGCTGGTGGTAGAAACTGCTGGTTTATTGAACAACGCGTTTACCGTTTGTTTGACATGACACCTATAATTTACTATGTATTTCTGTTTGTATCCACTCTGTTCTGGAATCGCAAACACCGTTATTTTCTTATACGCACAACACAACTCAATAACATTAAATACTGATAACCAATTTGTTCGTTTCTGATCATGCAAACGTTATAACGAAACAGTGGTGCTGGAGAAAACAAAATTACCGACATTTTAGGACAAAATCTTTTTTTTTCACATTTCCGTTTCAAGAACGGTTCAAATAGTTAAGTTTCAGTTTTAACCTAAAATTATCTATCAAGCCGGTTGAAACGGTTTGATAGTCAGGGAGTACATATTTTGAAGTCCCTAATTAACTTCTACCACGGAGGTATTTAATAGGTTACCAATAACTTTTGATCTACGCAACCATGGGCGGATGAGCCAACAAAGTGAACAGGAACGTTCCATAATAATTTTTATTCGATGCATGTTTTATTTTTTAAGCGATTTTTCCATTGATTACACTTACGTATTCGGACAGTTAGTTAATACTCAATTAATTAGTCAAAGAGTTGTTCAAAGTGGGATAGTTTGTCTTTAACGACTACCCTCTTTACGTCCACCGGCGGAAGAGTCCAACCTCCAAAGGGAGGGGATTTTTTTTCCAAAGAGGGGGGAACTGACAGAAATTCGACTTTTCATATACAGCTTCAGGAACAAATTATACTTTCTGGAACTGTCAGAGAGGGGGAATTTCACTTTCCCTCCCCTTCTTGTCTGCTAGTGTTTACGTCACATCACAAAAGAATTTAGTTAACTCAACTAAAAACTCTCAACATTTAGTCAACTCTAAACAAAACATTGGAGAAAATATATATTCATGAAGTCAAATGAACTTTAATTTTTTTCCTCTGTCGGTTTGATTACGTTTTGAAATTTGGTCTGAACCATGTTTACCGGTTGCCAAACATGAAAAGAATTCTATATTCAAACATTTTCAGATAAATAAAATTTTCATTTTGAAAATAAGACTGAATTCAAAAGTTCCCCATTTTACTGACTTGAAGTAAAATATTTTCATGCATTTATAGACAAATGCAATAAAGCTGCACTCTTTTTGTAGGAACGCATTCAAAATCAAACCGCCAATAAATTGAAAAAGCTAGGAAAATTTTTTCACGAAAATCTGCTCGAACTCGATGACGAAATCCTCGACAGACCGTAGGCATGAATCAATCATAGTTCAAGTTCAATGCAAGTTCATGGAATGGTCTTATGAGTGGGTAGAACGATGGGAGGTTATGACTTCTATTCAATTCAGGGAACGGGTTTTCTAGACTGACTTCTAAATAAAGTGTGTACTTGTCGTTGACATGTTGGCCGAGCACAGAAATATTAATTGTAAATCAATTACAGTGAGTGAGTGAGTGAGTGAGTGAGTGAGTGAGTGAGTGAGTGAGTGAGTGAGAGAGTGAGTGAGTGAGTGAGTGAGTGAGTGAGTGAGTGAGTGAGTGAGTGAGTGAGTGAGTGAGTGAGTGAGTGAGTGAGTGAGTGAGTGAGTGAGTGACTGAGTGAGTGAGTGAGTGAGTGAGTGAGTGAGTGAGTGAGTGAGTGAGTGAGTGAGTGAGCGAGTGAGTGAGGGAGTGAGTGAGTGAGTGAGCGAGTGAGTGAGTGAGTGAGTGAGTGAGTGAGTGAGTGAGTGAGTGAGTGAGTGAGTGAGTGAGTGAGTGAGTGAGTGAGTGAGTGAGTGAGTAGTGATGGCGTAATGTTGTTTGGCAAAACGAGTCAACGTTGCATTTGCATCAATTAATATCAGGGTGTTCGCAGAATGAATTATTTTCAAACAATAAATATACATATTTTCACTGAAAATGTTCAACCTTTTTATATCAACAACAATCGTACAGTATATGCAAACGCGACCACGTTTTTTTCCGTTTATCTATAAAGTGCAGGCAAGCACAGAACAACCGTTATTTCAAATAGAAAATAAGTACAAATTACATACAACAGTACTGTTTTAAGGGCCCATCTAATTTAGAAATCTGTTGTTATTTAGCCGAGAGTTTTAGTCCAAAACACATCTTCAGTGATGGAAAAAAAATCCTCAAAAAGTAAAATGCCGAAAACAAAGTAAAACACTGTTGAACATGAAACGAAACTTCAAAAATACAAGTGAAAGAATCATAAATGATAAATGGTAAGAAGTTTAGTACATACATACATACTGTACATAACATGCCTATATTTTTTATAATCATCATGAACTCCAATCAAACAACAGTGCAGAGATGTTATCGGATCGAGTAAAAGTCTCATGACCTTGTTTATATTGCTCATTCTGTCCAGAGCGACGACTGGTGGTGAAAATAAATTAAAATACAAACGTTAGCCAGAAGAAAATACAATTATGTAATAGAACTCAAGACTTAAGAGCAAATTATCTCATTACTTGTAATTTTTCATTTTTAGTATATTTTTGTGCTTGTAACCAACATTGGGCGATCCCACTGTTTCTAGAATGTCTAGACGTAATCCCACATTGGTTAGGACTAAAACAACAACATAAAAGATATCATAAAAAAACCAAAAGCTGTTTACCAAACAAGTTCTCGGACATCCTGCAAACCAGTCAATTAGCCGTTTACACAGAACGATATGTGATTGTGACGCAACGCGCAACGCATAACACTGCAAACTTCATTGTACATAAAAATGAATTGTGCATCATGTTATCGTAACTGCGATAAGCGAGTCTGTCTCTGTGTCTAGCGGGAGGACGAAGAGGGAAAGGAATAGAGGAATTCCCCCCTCTTTGGTGAGTTACGAAAATGAGCTTTGTTCCCTGAGGGGTAAGTAAAATAGCTTGATTTTCACAGAATTCTTCCTCTATGGGAGAATTCCCCTCTCTTTGGAGGGTTGGCTCGTCCGCCAGTAGTCTCTGTAGAGCGGCGAGAGTTTGTTAAGCGATTGCGCGGGGGCGGGAGTGGGGTACTAGGGGCTTTACAGGGGTCATAGTCTAATTCGGACGTGAAAAGTCAGAAGTAATTTTAGAGAAGTTTGTTGTTTACATACATACGTACATAGGTGTCATGAAACTGTTATTTCTATTTTCAATGAAATGAATCTCCGAAATAAAGTCCTTCTCTCAGGAGTCGAATTATGAGATAACATATGAAGTGCGTTTTAAAATATATAAGCTGTAATTAGACACTTTCCAGTGAAACATGAACGGTTTAGCTTCAGTATGGGCATCTCAGTGGTAAATAAACAACGAAACCAAGCGAAAACATGTTTTTCAGAGGAATAGGCCAACTTAGTCAATTTACTGAAGAAGCTTCACACAACACAGCATACAAAAAATTCCATGTTGGTAATAGATAACCGACTGATAAACGATCCAGGTATGAATTTACCTTGGTTGACCTGAATTGACATAAATAACGAGGTATGTTCTTTGTACATAACATACAGTATTCAAAAGTGAATGCCACATATTCAATGTGAATGTCACATGTTCAATGGGAATGTAACATGTTCAATGTGAATTTCACCTGTTCAATGTGATTGTAACATGTTCAATGTGAATGTAACATGTTCAATGTGAATGTCACCTGTTCAATGTGAATGTAACATGTTCAATGTGAGTGTCACATGTTCAATGTAAATCTAACATGTTCAATGTGAATGTCACATGTTCAATGTGAATGTAACATGTGCAATGTGAGTGCCACATGTTCAATGTGAAGGTCACATGTTCAATGTGAAGGTCACATGTTCAATGTGAATGTAACAAATTCAATGCGAATGTCACATGTTCAATATGAATGTCACATGTTCAATGTGAATGTCACATGTTCAATGTGAATGTCACATGTTCAATGTGAATGTCTCATATTCAATGTGAATGTCACATGTTCAATGTGAATGTCACATGTTCAATGTGAATGTCACATGTTCAATGTGAATTTCACATGTTCAATGTGAATGTAACATTGAGTTGAGTGAAAATGTAACATACTACAGTATTTAGCTCGCAAGTATGCAAGGTGATTGATCAACCCTGTAATAGACGGCCAGTTACGTATAAAGTGCATGCATTTGCTGCATGCACTGCGCCACTGGCGGACGAGCCGAACCTCCAAAGGGAGGGGAACCAAAGTAGGGGGAATTGGCAGTTTTCAGGCAATTTCACCTACACCTTAGAGAACAAATTCTACTTTTTAAAACAACAAAAAGAGGGGGGGTTCCACTTTTCCCACCCTTCTCGTCCGTTTGTGCCTCCACTCGCTGTGTGCGTGCAACTTTTATTTAAACTTTACAATGCAAGCAAGTAAACATGCGCGTGACTTTTGTAGTGGGCACAGTGAACCTTCAAGTACAATTAACAACAGGAAAAAAACCTAGTTGCAAATAGCCAAACTATAGTCAATATTACTAGTTATTTACAATATTCAATATTACGTATCGAGTTATCCGAAAAAACACTCATCACTTCCAATAATTAAGTCTGGATGAAAAAAATCTCGGATGTTCTATAGTAGAATCAAAAGCACTAAATGAAAAACAATTGCAGCACCTTCCGTTTTTCGGTTTGTGACTAACGAAATGACTTAATCATGAAATTAAATAGAGTATATTCAAGCTGAACAAGTGAGGCTACAAAGAAGAGAAATATTACATACTATTTAAAACAGTGTCTCTCGGGGTGTCAACATTTTTAACGAAATTGCAAAAAAAATCAAACAATCCCGCATGTGAAAAAAATTGACGAGTAGGATATGCAAGGATATCAATGGGCTTCCATGAACCCGGCGCCTGTCTATGCAGTTTAGTGCTTAGGGCGCGCCAGTTCCGTAAACCATACATGTAGGTTCGAAACCCTTACTTGAGACACAGAACCAAACGCGTTTCTCTGGGATTTCTGCCATTGCCCGTCAGTTTATTCAAACTTTCTGGCCATTACGAAAACACCACTCTGAATGGTATCAATGTGCCCTGTTGGCTTCAGTAATAAAGAAGACCCAGTAAAAAAATATTCCGTTATCACATACGTACGCTCAAGCAAACAGCCGGAACGCTTATTTGAAAAAAAAAATCATCCCACACACCTAATGCTTATGTCTTTTCAAATACTAGTGTCACCTTAAAGGTTCAGGTCAAGCTGAATGTCATCACCCACTATAAAATCCTGCCTGGAACGGTGAATCAATCAGTTTGCTTGTTGCTTGCTTATCAGTTGTCAGTTCACCATTCAATATCATCCTGATCGTGTAACGCAACACCCTCAACACTCTCAACACCTCAATACCTGAACACCTCAACACTCTCACTCAACCCTCAACACCCCAACACCCTCAACACCGTCATTACCTCAACACCCTAAACACCTCAACACCTCAATACCTCAACATCCTCACCACCTCAACACCCTCAATACCTCAACATCTCAACACTCTCAACCCTCAACACCTCAACACCCTCAACACCACAACACCTCAACACATCAAGGCCATCAACACCTCAACACCTCAACATCCTGAACCATGTGTGCCATTGCCATCAAGTTCGTGCTGTTCTTCGTTGTCCTCGGCACCCTCGAGCCAGTCGTCCAGGGTCGGCCACGTTCAAGACGTCATCCGTCACCGCGTGACATGCGTCTTGAGTTCACCGGTAAGTACTCGTGGATGAGAAGAGGAGGGTAAAAGGAATTCCCTCCTGGCGGTTTAGAAAAGTATAGTTCTACCGATTTCCCCTTTTTGGATAGATTCCTCTCCCTTTGGAGATTTGGCCCGTCCTGTTAGTCGGATGAACCTAATAAACTTTTATAATCATAAAACTCGTAGTTCCATGCACTGGCGGACGAGCCAAACCTCCAAAGAGAGGAATTTCGTCAAAGAAGGGCAATTGGCAGCTTCGAGTCTCACTTTTTCCTCCCCTTTTTGTCCGCTAGTGGTTTTATGGTGCACGTGAATATCACCTTTGAAACTGTACATTTCCGATTTAACACATTCAACATTTAAAATCACACTATATTAAGTTAGATTTTTTATAAACAATTTAGTTCAATATTTCATATATATTTTTGTGCTACAATGGTTGTTTCGCATTTTCAGCGTACAGGCCAATTTCGAACGAATGTGTGCAGCAGTACATCGATGCAACTAAACCTGGTGAGGAGCCGTCATTGGGATGTCAAAGGGTGGAATGCCTGCATTTGCGTGATAGATTCTCCATCGTGAAATGTTACAACGACTGCTACAATAAGTGCTAGAATGTAAAGAGACACCTGGGATTCAAGTTTAGAATTTGGAGTGTTAACTATTCCAACTTTGAATCGTTAGCTGCATCAAATGTAGTGAAGCATAACAGCGGGCTGTTGGACTCAACTCAACCCCACCGCTGTATGCTATAACATGCAATCATCACGTTCAGTGGGGGTTAACCGTACTGGGAAAAGTTAACGTGTCATTTGTTCACTTGAACCTCAAAAAACCTCTTCAGTGAATAGGGATTTTTGATTCTTTAGTATTATCTTTGTATATACTGAAGTTAAAAATCATTGTGACAAAAACGAAACGTGAATTTTAAATTCACGTTTTGGCACGGGAAAATACATAATAATTATTTTGGCATACAGTTTCTGGTTGTAATTTTTATCTTCCCGTCAAAATGTGATCAACTTGAGGAAGTTTGAAAAAAAAACGTTACCTCTCATGTGCAGTATATAACTGCAAACCTTTTAACACTAATCAGTCATTTTCACCACCGATATTCTCTTCTCTCTTCTGTACTCTATCATGTACTATGTATACCATTATGTACTCTGTCATTCCATACGTAAAACATTGACTTATCTCTAGCGAACCATATTAGTGGGATTATAAGTATAATAAGTTCAGTAGAACATAGGAGATGAAAAAGTGTTTGTCATCTTATTTCAAACAGTGTAATAAAATAAAATAGATACATATGATTGTGTTCCTATAATCCGAGTTAAAACCCAGGAAAAAAAAGATAAATATGGTTACATCAACCGTAACATACCTCCATCTTCATCTGAATTGAAGTACACAGACCAAAAAAATTACCACAAAAATTAACAAGTGTGCTATAATAACAATGTTGGCGCGAAACACTCTAGAAAGTCAATTGGATGGTATACCAAAAAAAATCCAAACCAAAAAAAATCCCTGATTTGTCTATACCAAAAAAAATCCATACCAAAAAAAATCCACCCAAAACAAATCCATACCAAAAAAAATCCACCCAAAAAAAATCCATACCAAAAAAAATCCATTGTAATTTGTGCGTGAACGTGTAACATGACCATGATCAGGTATGAGTCAATTTAGAACGTAACACGTATTTACAGTATGTACATTACGTACATATAATTTTATACTTGTAGCGGATGACAAAAAAAACAACTGGCTATTTCTCGCTATAATGAAACTGATAAAATAAATGTGCATTGATGAAAAGTTTATGAAGTATAAATTATGATCAATATTGTCCTAATGTCTATGAAAAATTCATGTCATCACTTCGCACATTAGCTTAGAACGTATTTTTTGTTTGACCTTATAACAGTGATTCCAAAAGGTATAAGTCCCCTTTATAGCAAAGATCATTGGTGTCTCTTATTATACATGTCCAGTGCATGAATCTTCAGTGTTTGCAACGTTATAAGTCAGAAGTCCCATATCAATCAAAGGAAGATAATGTGACTTATAACGTTGATTGATATGGGACTTCTATCAGGCATCGCCGTATTGTTTTTACTCATTTTCCATGTTAGATCCTCGTTAAGAACGGTTGCCTAATAAGGATGGTTAGGCGTTCTGAAGCGTTTGACCTTGAGGAAGCACAAAGACAGTTCTCAACCATCGTATCAACAAAGATTAACTCACTTATTATGTTTACGGAAACAAAGTATATTTAAGCAACGAAATCTATCAGTTGAAAACTATCGTTTTATGTGGACCGATGGCCCTTTGTTTCAAGTTTAAAAGATCAATATACATACGTACACCAGCGGACGAGAAGGGGTGGGAAAAGTTGAATTCAACCCTCTTTGACGTTTTTTAAACTAGAGTTTGTTCTCTAAGATGTAGATAAAACGGCCTATTTTTTGCCGATTCCCCCTCTTTGAAGAGATTCCCCTCCCTTTGGAGATTTGGCTCATCCGTCAGTGAAACCCCACGCGTACCACGGCTGGCGCATCGGCGGTTTTTGACACCGGACATGTGAAAAACGTTAATTATCATCGATTTTAGGGTTAATATGGTTTGGATTACCTATGACAACAGGTTATTGAATTTTCAAAAAATAACCCCTCAACCCTCAGAAAATTATATTTCTGATGAGTTAACGTATAAATATGTACATACTGTAAATACGCTGCTCATTTACACCTTCCTTGCTTTTGGTACAGCGAATACACATAATTTGGTAAAGCAAAAATCATCATGGATTTTTTTTGGTATAGCAAAAATGTAGATGGATTTTTTCTGGTATAGCAAAATGTAGATGGATTTTTTTTGGTATGGATTTTTTTTGGGTGGATTTTTTTTGGTATGGATTTTTTTTGGGTGGATTTTTTTTGGTATGGATTTTTTTTGGCATGGATTTTTTTTGGTTTGGATTTTTTTTGGGCCGGGCCCAGTCAATTGCATGCATTGAATATTGAGTGCGGGCCGAAAGTGCTGAACTCCAGCCTGCCAAATAACAATACCAGAAACATTTTCTTTGGCGCATGTGAAAAGTTTTACATGCGTTTCGGTCGAAATTGGCTCCTGTCGCGCTTTTGTTGACTGGCGGACGAGCTAATCCGTCAAAGTGAGGGGAATCCCGCCAATGAGAGAGAATTGGCAGTTTTCAGGTAATTTTACCTACACCTTAGGGAACAAATTATACGTTTTTCAAACGGCGGAGAGGGGGGGGGGGATTTTGATTTTCCTACCCTCCTCGTCGGCCAGTAGCCGGCGGATTACTGAGAATTCTCTTTCATGTTGATATGACGTTGAGGATTGAAATAGAAGACGAAATACTTCGAGTTTTAGGACACTGTTTAGGTTTACTGAAAGTGAAACCCATAAGTTGTTCCAAGTTCGTGCGGCCAAGCAGGTTAACATTCAACCAAGCCGTTTCAGTTTGCTGCGGACGAAAAGTCAAAGATACCACAGAACAATGAGACACGTAAAAATTTTCAGTTTTCAGGTCGTTCAATTAAATATACGTATATAAAAACGGTAAAAATCAGTCTTCGGGAAAGTTTTATGATTTTTTGTAGACTTTTTCGTTGGACTCCAATATTCACATGACTACATACGTTGAGGTGAGGGTGACAAAATACTATTCATTCAGAAGTAAGGTGTGGAAAATTCAACATATTCGGCGCTCCGCTCCGATCGACGAAACATATTCAGAGAAATCGATTGATTGATTGGTTTTCTTATTGTACTTTGTATGCGGTTATTTGTCCAGCATTATTGTTATTGTTGTTGTTATTGTTGTTGTTGTTGTTGTTGTTGTTGTTGTTGTGGGGTGACTTTACGTCGGTAGTCTATTTGCGTGGCGGACCAGCAAGTCTTTCAAAGAAGGGAAATTTTCCCCAAACAAAAAGTGTATTATTTTTTTGATTGCTTATTCATTGCCTTACGTATGTACGGACGGGAATCAAAAGAAAAATATTCACGTTTTTAACTGTCATAAAAGAATGAGAGCTACCATTCTTTTCTATTCTTTTCTTTTCGATGACGTTATCGTTGTTGAGTGTTACCATGTCATGGACAGAACTTGGTGAGCACGAACTCCAAGGAAAAGTTGACCAATATGACCTTCGATGTATTGAATGAAGATGATGAAATCGTGTTCTCTTCTTCCTAAGCCACCGTCTGTCTGTTTAGCTGTCAGAGACAGGCCTAATGACGACATGTATAAAATGTACATGGATAAAATAATTATAAATGTTGTTAGGCAACCACAGAAGTTTCAGAGAAAATCACAACAGAAATTAAGCGTAATAATCTGCAAATGTTACATTTTCATGGAATTTGACAAACTCCGAACATTCCAGTTCATTAAATCTTATATCAGTGTCTGTATGGAGGAGAATTTCCCCCTAGAAGGAAATTTTATCTTTTAGATTTTTTTACGTAAGTAAGTCGAAAGTCGAATTTTGAATTTTTTAAGTACATCGAAAAATCTCTATACAAAAGCACATGATAAAAAACTATTAGATTAATTAAAAAACGATTAAAAATATACATAAAAGTCACTGTACAACAAGAAGGCAAGAAAACATTAACTTATTTCGACGCAGATCTCAAGTTCAAAAGTATACATCACACGTGGAACAAAAATATCTCTGCCAACGGCCGAAGGGCAGCTGAAACTCACGAATCCGTTTTTGACATCAACGAATTCATGAATCACCCAGTACTTACTACGTACGTCCAGTCATCAACACCCTACGATACGCATGGAAGGGGACGGATGATGAGGTGAGGATTGGTGGAAATTCCCCCTTTTTGGCGTTTTCAAGTTTTTCCGGGGTTAGTAGTTCTGAGGTCGTTTTAGCCAATTTTCTCCCTTCGGAGGATTATCCCCTGGTTAGACGACTTGCTCGTCCGCTTGTAGCACATACGCGTGCGAATGTTCGCGCTATTAAGGGCTCTGATCACAATATTTACCTGGCAAACATATGGTCCAATAGCCCCCAGCCCAAGTAGGATTTGTTATTGAAAAATTTACTGGTTTTTATAACTCCTGTTGTTATTCTTTTCATTTGATTAGAGTGCCACACGTCTCATATGAGGCATGACGTATTGATTGTGTAATAAAAAACTGACGATAACAGGCAGCAGCTGTTTTATTATCATTCGTATAAACAAAAATTCATACAGAAAAAATAAGAAAAATTGAGAAAACGAAAATTTTCTGACCGCATTATGACTGAAGGAAACGCGTGTAGACTTTGCGGGAAATTCTCGCGCGTGCGCCGGAGTTGACGCGTGAATTTTTTCCCGTCGGGTTGCTTTAGTGCTTCTACGAAAATCAGATTTAAGAATAAACACTTTTGCTGTACGTAGCGGAACAACTAATCACCAAAAAGAGACATTTCAAAAAAGGAGATAAATTTTCTGGTCCTTTTTAGCACTCCACTTTCGAGCTAAAAAAACTCATTTTTTGACCACTGTCCGTAGTGAATGTTCTTCTGCACATCTTCTCACGCGCTCTTGGGATTAGTAAACATGGTTGGGAATCGCTTTCATGGAATGCTACATATTGGAATGCGATATGTGAATGAATGCGAGCTTGTTGAAACAGGATAACTGCCGTTTAATTCTATTGTAATCATTGAAGATTTTATTTTTAGATAATGTACAGTAACAGGTTTACTAACTGGAAACAGTGGTATTTCTGACAAAGAAAACGATGGTGTACTGAAACGTGAAGTAAAACTTCTGTTGAAATTACAGTTAACTGATATTATTATTAATAAAAATGTTAATGACATAGAATAGAATAGAATACACAGATATAAAAAGGGCTGTTGGATGACAGGCGTTTTCCTCTGTTAACTATATTCCAGCAATTAACTGTAAACATTCAAACGATCATTTTATTTTCCATAGTATTACACATGATGGAGGTATATAAATGATAGAAGAGTAAACATATACATATAAATGAAATTATAAAATTGCAATATAAAAAATCATAATATCGAATATGAATCAGCGAATAAAACACCAGCGATGATAATAATAATCAAATTCACATTCATATGACCGAAATTACATATTATGATTAAATTCGACGAATTCAGCTGCGCAGATGTGTGTGAACTAAATTACCTGAACTCAACAAATGCGGGGTTATCCTATAAAACCCCAAATGTTGCATGCATTTTAGCACTGGTGGATAAACCAAACCTCCAAAGGGAGGAGAAGTTTCCCCAAAGAGGGCAATTGGCAGAACCAAGGCCATTGCACCTACAAATTAAAGAACAAACTGCACTTTTTGAAGTCCCCAAAGAAAGGGGAATAATTTATTACCCTCTTCTACTCGTCCGCTAGTACATTTTAGTAGTGGAGAGGGGCAAGTTCAGGAAAGTGATACACGGTTGAACGAAAGCCAGAGATAAAAATAAAATTCTCAGTTTATCAGAAAGTGAACTGTCCTTCGGAATTCTAGTTGAAAAAATCCGTTATCAAAGTAAAAAAGTTAATGAAAATTTCTGTATAAAAACTCAGACTAGGATTCATGACGATTTCAGGGTTTATTATTGATAATTATCTGGTTATGAACTGAAGAGTTTCACATGAGAAACGCTGGCTGAATTTCTGCTTCTCTTTGCCTTCCATGTTCATGATTCAAATTGACCGTGAAACAGCATGAATATCAAGAAGCAATCAAATATTATTTCTAACGAGGTTAAACAGCTTCACAGAGGTCGATAAAACGTGATTCATCACTTTTGTTATTAAAGGAAGAGTAAATAGGATAAAAAACCTTTGTACCTTATCAAGACGACGAGATCATTATACAGAGCTAATAATTTTTACTAAACTTTCATTTCAGTGAGAAATTTTCATCGTTAAAAAAATCCAATGCTCACGATGTTTTTTTTGAAGCTCCGCTAGACTGCATCACATACAAATACATGATATTATATCAAAACTTGGAAATCATCAAATACACATTCGATGTTACAGGATAGCTCAACTTTTGATACATGTGCATTCACCAGCGATTAATAATCAACATTTTTTACCAGAGACAACTGTACGTGTATATGAAAAACAGGAACGTTATATTTCCTGTTCTCAGCAGAAATTGTAAAACCTCGAAAATATCCCATCTGTTATGCATTTCTACCAAAACTTGGTATAATAGTGGCATAAATCAAATATGCGTTATCCGCTACTAATCGTAGTAGTAGCGGTAGCTACTACTATATATGATTGGGCCCTTAAATTGAATTTCACCCCTAAATAATCATCCTATAAACTTTTCATTGGCACCATTGAATTCTCCATAGTTTAAAACCTGGGGGTAGCCAAAGTTTCTAATTGTTTCAATCAACGGCACACGCGCAAGGACCGGCGCAAGTGCACGCCTGCCCTTAACGCAAGCAACTTTGTTTTTTTCGCCAAGTGCGAAAAACCCATAACTGTTTTCAAAACGTCCCGGTTAGGAAATGTACTACCCACTGTTGTATACACACACGCTTGGTCCAAAGAATGTGCTGAAAATTGATAGGCTCTCATAAAGTAGCGAGCTGATTTTTTTGCGAAAATAACGGATCAAGGCGCAAGAGAGATACTGAATCTTGATGTGCCATCATGGCACATATGTGATGGCACATTTTGTGGCTCAAATTTTGGTACCATTCCATTTAAATCTGGTTAGGCTGAATGGAAGATTTTTTTTGTAAAGCTGACGTTCTGGTTACTGAAAGTTTTTCATGGAGCTAACGTTCGAAGGCGCAAACAATATAATGGATACTTAAGTGGCACATTGAGGCTTTAATTAAGGTTCTTTAATTGCAGGGTGACCGAAAATTCTTTATACAGGGGGACTCAAAATTCCAATACAGGGTGATAGGAAATTATATTTTTCGGTTACAACAGCATTTGTAGTTGATGACCCAAAAACCATTACAGGGTTACCGTAAAAACTTCTTTTCAAAATTTCATTACAGGGTGATCGAAAATTCATCATACAGGGTGAATCGAAATTTCAAAAACGAGTGATAAGGATTTTTTCCACTTACAATTGTTGACCCAAAAGTCATTACAGGGTGGTTGAAACGGTCTTTGGCGAAAATTTCATTACAGGGTGACTCGAAATTCCAATACAGGGTGAATTGAAAATTTATTTTGATATGAAATTTCATTTTAAGGTTACTACAGCATTTGAAGTTGATGTCCCAAAAATCATTACAGGGTAACCGAAAAATCTATAATCAAAATTTTATTACAGGGTGACCGAAAATTAATTATGCATGGTGAATCGAAATTTCAAAACGAGTGATATGGATTTTTTTACCTACAATTGTTGACCCAAAAGTCATTAGAGGGTGGTTGAAATTGGCTTTGACAAAAATTTCATTACAGGGTGACTCAAAATTCCAATACAACGTGATATGAAATTTCATTTTACGGTTACTACAGCATTTGTAGTTGATGTCCCAAAAATCATTACAGGTTTACCGAGAAATATGTATTCAAAATTTCATTACAGGGTGACCGAAAATTCGTTATACAGGGTGAATCGAAATTTCAAAACGAGTGATATGGATTTTTTACATACAATTGTTGACCCAAAAGTCATTACAGGGTGGTTGAAACTGTTTTGGCGAAAATTTCATTACAGGGTGACTCGAAATTCCAATACAGGGTGAATTGAAATTATCATTTTACAATACAGTATTTAAAGTTGATGTTCCGAAAATCATTACAGGGTAACCGAAAAATCTCTAATCAAAATTTCATTACAGGGTGACCGAACATTAATTAGGCAGGGTGAATGGAAATTTCAAAACGAGTGATATGGATTCTTTTACTTACAATTGTTGACCCAAAAGTCATTACAGGGTGGTTGAAACTGTCTTTGGCGAGAATTTCATTACAGGGTGACTCGAAATTCCAATACAGGGTGATATGAAATATCATTTTACGGTTACTACAGCATTTGTAGTTGATGTCCCAAAAATCATTACAGGGTTACCGAAAAATCTTTAATCAAAAATTTCAGTACAGGGTGATTGAAAATTTATCATACAGGGTGAATAGAAATTTCAAAACGAGTGATATGGATTTTTTTTACTTACACTTGTTGACCCAAAAGTCATTACAAGGTGGTTGAAATTGTCTTTGGCGAAAATTTCATAACAGGGTGACTCGAAATTCCAATACAACGTGATATTAAAGTTCATTTTACGGTTACTACAGCATTTGTAGTTGATGTCCCAAAAATCATTACAGGGTAACCGAAAAATCTCTAATCAAAATTTTATTACAGGGTGACCGAAAATTAATTATGCATGGTGAATCGAAATTTCAAAACGAGTGATATGGATTTTTTTACCTACAATTGTTGACCCAAAAGTCATTAGAGGGTGGTTGAAATTGTCTTCGGCGAAAATTTCATTACAGGGTGACTCAAAATTCCAATACAACGTGATATGAAATTTCATTTTACGGTTACTACAGCATTTGTAGTTGATGTCCTAAAAATCATTACAGGTTTACCGAGAAATATTTATTCAAAATTTCATTACAGGGTGACCGAAAATTCATTATACAGGGTGAATCGAAATTTCAAAACGAGTGATATGGATTTTTTACATACAATTGTTGACCCAAAAGTCATTACAGGGTGGTTGAAACTGTCTTTGGCGAAAATTTCATTACAGGGTGACTCGAAATTCCAATACAGGGTGAATTGAAAATATCATTTTACAATACAGTATTTAAAGTTGATGTT
Organism: Daptonema setosum; assembly: GCA_964036265.1. Classification (NCBI taxonomy): domain Eukaryota; kingdom Metazoa; phylum Nematoda; class Chromadorea; order Monhysterida; family Xyalidae; genus Daptonema; species Daptonema setosum. The sequence continues at coordinate 9,534,910 of OZ038445.1, forward strand.
CCGAAAATCATTACAGGGTAACCGAAAAATCTCTAATCAAAATTTCATTACAGGGTGACCGAAAATTAATTAGGCTGGATGAATGGAAATTTCAAAACGAGTGATATGGATTCTTTTACTTACAATTGTTGACCCAAAAGTCATTACAGGGTGGTTGAAACTGTCTTTGGCGAAAATTTCATTACAGGGTGACTCGAAATTCCAATACAGGGTGATATTAAATATCATTTTACGGTTACTACAGCATTTGTAGTTGATGTCCCAAAAATCATTACAGGGTTACCGAAAAATCTTTAATCGAAAATTTCAGTACAGGGTGATCGAAAATTCATCATACAGGGTGAATAGAAATTTCAAAACGAGTGATATGGATTTTTTTTACTTACACTTGTTGACCCAAAAGTCATTACAAGGTGGTTGAAATTGTCTTTGGCGAAAATTTCATTACAGGGTGACTCGAAATTCCAATACAACGTGATATAAAATTTTATTTTACGGTTACTACAGCATTTGTAGTTGATGTCCCAAAAATAATTACAGGGTTACCGATAATTCTAACAAACTAACATGTTTTTTTTTGTTTTCAATGCTCACTGTTAAGGTTTATTGGTGAAACTCACACTTACTGCATTTAGAATAAAATAACTTTTCACAAATCACCCTGCACTTCACTTAGTAAAACAGCATGTACTTTAAGAATTGTGTCATTATGTATATTTTTATGTGTTTATACAAACATACGAATGTATGTATCTGATTTGTATAGATTTTTGTTGGGTACATTGGGTACTTGACTTTTTCGCGATATTTTTATCTTCTCCCAATGAATATTGCGCGAAAATTTTTCATGTTCGGTAGAAACCTGAACTCGTAATAGCAAATTTGATTTCATTGCAATGTTTCCTGCTTAAAATATGTTGTTCGAAAGAATCGATTGTCTCAACTGGAGTCACTCAATTACGTTTCATAGGCGATCATAAGTAGGTGATCCCATTATCAATAAACGTTTCATGAAAATTTTTAATTTAATTTTACGCTTAACCATTTTTAACACATATTTTTATGATCAATTTTATTATTTATAAAAAGCAAAGATGATTAATTGACTTATGTATAGAAAAGTTGGATACAAGAAACGAAAATGCCAAACGGCAATAAGTGAGTACATATGATTGGTCTAAAATGGCATCTATAGATAGAAAAGGTGAAAACAAGTAATTTAAGACATATAGTTTAACTGTAAGTAACCTTAAAAGCATTGAGCTTGCAGAGTAATTTGTACTCAACTCAATTGGTCAATCATATCAGGCTGCGATTTTTTTTCTATCAAACTTTTAGAGAATATTGTCTCAGTTACTACCAAACAAATTTTAGGATTGGACTCGAACAAACACTTTAGCAAACAAAGTCAATAGCATATCATTATATAGTAAAATAACACTACTGATTACTGCAGGTAAAATAACACTAAACAAAATTCTGTGTGCCGTTGACCACGATTCAAATTGGCGGGGTGGAAAAAAACAACCGGAAAAAGTTTTTTTTCGACGAATTTTCATTTTCATTTTATAGATATTATTTCGCAGATTTTTTTTCATGACAAATACATGAAAAAATCATCGAAACAAGATCTATACAATGAGAATAAAAATTCCCGGATTTTTTTAATTTTCAACAACTTTTCCGGTAGTTTTCTTACAACTTTGCCAATTTGAACGTTTGTTCGTGGTCAACGGCACACAGAATTTTGTTTAGTGTTATTTTACTCTGCAGTAATTGGTCATGGACTATAACAATATCTGGACATATACTAATTAGGCAGCTAAATTACGCATGATTTCCTTTTAACATAATAGAAAAACGATAATATATTTTTTATTGTGTCAACCTTTCACAACAATAATATTTTTCCTTGTAATACTATGAAAATTTCAACCACCATTACCGCACGCCCAACCGTGTTATCCGCACATTTTACCATTTTAAGCAGTTAAAACTCCGTATGGTACGAAAATTTTAAAACATTAAAATACCTAGATAACCGTTACAAATTACTTTGATTAGTTGATTTCCACGAACAAACTGAATTCATGGTCGCCTTATACGCAACAGTTATTATGTACTAAAAATAATAATTCCTGGAACGCCATAACTGTCCGTGCTAATATTTTGTTTATAGTAACTGTGACAATATTCTCTAAAAGTTTGATAGAAAAAAATCGCAGCCTGATATGATTGACCAATTGAGTTGAGTACAAATTACTCTGCAAGCTCAATGCTTTTAAGGTTACTTACAGTTAAACTATATGTCTTAAATTACTTGTTTTCACCTTTTCTATCTATAGATGCCATTTTAGACCAATCATATGTACTCACTTATTGCCGTTTGGCATTTTCGTTTCTTGTATAAATTGTAAACACAAAAACATGTGGTAAACTGGAATCCCGCGGAAAAATGCCGACCTGAAAATTTCCATATTCATGAAAATGTAGCAGATTCAGACTGAAATCGGGGTCGAATAGGTTTTTATTGTGTAGAGGGGTTTCGAACCCCCATCACTCATCATTAACGGAAAGTTCGATAACGCGTTGAACCGCTGCGCTACGGTGAGTGAGCCGATTTGTGCAGGATGAACGAGGAATTATTGAATATAATGTTTTTATAATGATGAAGTGGAATGGAATGCGGAGCGTGATAATTCTGCTTGTTTTTGTGAATTATTAAATAGATGAATTTTTAAATAAACACAACAATGCGTATGTTGTTCAAAATTCATCGATAAATTGGTTTGTTAAAATGAAAATTCGGTTTAGGATACAACTTTTTGTCAAACTTATTTTTTATTTTAACATTTACATATATGAATAGTTTCTAAGAATTTTTATAACTTCCGTTGTTTTCTTTGGAATTTCCTGTGGTCTGAAAAATTTCAACAAACCTTTCACCTGAAATCAAATGAGTCGTATTGTTAACCCTTTGGATCAAGTAGAATATAGAGACACGGATAAAGCTCTACATGTTAATGATGAGTTGTATAATGTATAGTGTGATGTGTTGAGGATGTTATGAACTGTAGATCGCAGATTATGATACGTAGCAACGTTTATCAGCCGGGATCCAGTTTTCGGCAGATCATGATCACTGTAATGTCCACTACATGAATTAGATGGGGTCACTTTAACTCACCAAACTTTTTCTCCCCGGATTCAACTCACCGAAAATCATATCACCGAAGTTGAACTCACTGAAAATCAACTCCGCGAATTTGAACTCACTGAAAATCAGTTCCCCTAGTTTTTATCTCCCAGAAATTTCATTGTCCAAATGTTCAACTCATCAAATTACATGGTTGGTTTGGCTAGTGATTTTTTTATACTAATTGTTATACTAAAAAATATATCGTCCTATGTATATATTTTATTGTATATAATAAAATATATACTTGTAAATATCTTTGGCTATTCAAAACTTTTTTTATATCACTTATTTCACATCAATGTTGTATTTAGATTGAACGATTGAAATGATTACTGGTGTCTCTCTGTCATTTTGCAGTTTGCTATTCACTTTATTGTATTTGTCTTAAAATTCATTTATTCCTTTTTCAAAACAAATACATGCAACGCACAGTACTGGTGAATTGGTGATGTTATTGGTAAGAAAAACGCACAAAATATGGAAAACAACAATAATGTTTATGAACAAAAACAATGCAAAAATGCAAACATAAAAATGATGATGTTATTAATAAAAGTTTGAAGTATCACTAAATGGCTTCAACGATGTAAATGGTTTGAATATAGATTTATTAGAAAGTGTTTCATATCCAACCCAGAGAAATCAGACAGTTTTTCAGATTGAAATCATGATTGACCAGAACTTTTATGCCTGCTGAATTGTCATTTTTACTAAATTGACCAGCGTGGATTTACACTAAAATTCTCAAACGGGTTACATATAAATTTATGCAATGAAATTTTGTTTCTAATACGCACAGCCAAAAAAAAACGACAACAAGTTTTGTCAAGATGTCAATATACTAAAGAAACTGGGCAAACGGGATGGGAAGTATTAATTACTTTTAGAATAAAAAAATTAAACTTCCTGTAAAGTTTCTGCGTGGGTTATATCTTACAAATTCCTTTTTATTGTATTTATGAAATTTTTAAATATTCCAGGTAGAAAACAAACATTCTCTTACGTCGCACAAACTCACAGTTCATACTCATCGTTAGCTTGCTTGAGTAAAAGTTTTTTACTGCAAACTTATCGAAAATATACCATGCTACATCAAAAAAATCTAAAATAAAGCTTTATCTGCTGTCAAAACTATTTCAACAAGGAGTGAAACGTGAAAGATAATGAGCGAAATGCACAGATACGACTGAAATGGCGCGTGTTGAGTATAGAATTGTCAGGAAGTTAGGATTCTGATTTCGTATGTTTTCTAGCCCGGTTTTTTTTGAAATTTGTATTCGAACCTGGTTAAACGGAACGTTTCCCTCACATTGTAAAAAACTCAATTTCATCAGTTTGAATAACGTCTCTCCCCGAGTTTCCTTCTAAATTCGGAAACGGGTACTGGAAAACGCCAGAGATTCAGTGTCCTAACTAAAAGACAATGGTGTAGAACAAAGGAAGAAAATATAGGAAATTTGGTGCGGGAAGAAACCAGGAACATGATGACTAGTATTTAGAATGCTTTTCGACTAGGACACCCCACTCGAACATAATTTTCAGTTCTTTCGCTAATGTCGGCATGTAAATTCTTTCACGGACATAACACTTCGGAGTGCGTTGAGTTGACAATGAGTTCTTAGTCGAGTTTCAAAGTAAGAGCGATAAGTTTCAAATATTTTGAACACTTTTGTGACGTTCTGAAACATTTGAAAATGTGAAAAAAAACTCGAAACCATGAACGCACCCCAAGAACTCCTAAACTGTACAATATTTAGTGAACAAAAATAATAATATCACAAATGTGGCGTGTTTTGTAAAAAGAAGTAACGTGATAAGTGACTTGACGATGGAAAATGTCATGAAAATTCCACTTCCATTCGTCAATACATCATCATTCCGTAATTCAGCGTTGCAACACCGGAATCGATTCAACGCCAGGCGAACTTACACAACATGATTCAGTTCGAACATTGGAATTGAAATAAAAGTCATAGTTTTGATGAAGAAACCTTGGTGTATAAAATAACAATTGATTCACGGGTTATGATAAAAGTAAACATTTTTTCATGGTTCATGTTGTGAAAGTTCACCGGCGTAAACCAAAAAAAACGGAACATATTGAACCCGGAATTTCATCATTATGCACTACACCCATCAGCGTTTGTCTGTAAAGATCTGAGTTCACAATTTTTTAGTTCTAAAATTGATGATTTCGGGCCAAGGGTTATTCGCAAGCCAGTTTTCCATCAAAACTACTGAGTGCAATGCCGAATGCTTGGACGGCAGATAGTGGATACGTGTAGTCCATGGTGAACACATCATCCCCGATTCGACCAAACTGCATTACGATGTAGTCGGCTGAAAAAGGGAGTGAGTGAGTGAGTGAGTGAGTGAGTGAGTGAGTGAGTGAGTGAGTGAGTGAGTGAGTGAGTGAGTGAGTGAGTGAGTGAGTGAGTGAGTGAGTGAGTGAGTGAGTGAGTGAGTGAGTGAGTGAGTGAGTGAGTGAGTGGGTGAGTGAGTGAGTGAGTGAGTGAGTGAGTAAGTGAGTTGCCATGCCACCAACCTGGCACTGATGATGGATCGTTAGTAGTCGACGTCGGGCCACTGCCATTTGCATCATCGTTGGTCGTGGTCGAGGCAGCAGTGTTGGCTGGTGAGGAGGTGCTCTGCAGATAGGGAAATATGCGATTCTTGTAAGTCGTTAAAGGAAAAGCCTTTTCTTACTTGAACTTCTTTATTTACCGAAGCCAACACTAATACCATATCAGAATGGTGTTTTCGTAGTAGCCAGAGAGGTTAAATAATCTGATATGCAATAGCACAAAACCTCAGATCAACGCATCCGGATCTAGTCTTCTCTAGGACCACCAAAGTCCGAGGCGGTGCCCTACGCACAAGACTAGACATCGACACACAGCAACCTTCAATCTTGTCAACTGATAACTGGTGTAAAATGTAATAGAATCTTTCAGAAAAAGCGTTTTCTTTGCATCGGTATAGTGGGCTCATTGGATAATTCACAGAACTCGTAAACTAAACAAAATTTATAATGACACGGATCCTAAAGCTTTGCACTGGCGTATCTGCCATTGTCCATCAGTTTAATCAACCTCTTTGGTCACAACGAAAACACCATTCTGATATGGTTTTAGTGTGCTTTGATGGCTTCAGTAAACAAGAAGTCCGAAGATAAAAATCAATTGAACCAACCCCGTTAGTGCCGTTGATATGCAGTTTGGCCTGATTGGCCAGCGTATAGCTCGATTGACTGGCCATTGGTCGGACGGCGGCCCCTGCAGTTAATCGATCATTCACTAACTCACTCACTCACTCACTCACTCACTCACTCACTCACTCACTCACTCACTCACTCACTCACTCACTCACTCACTCACTCACTCACTCACTCACTCACTCACTCACTCACTCACTCACTCACTCACTCACTCACTCACTCACTCACTCACTCACTCACTCACTCACTCACCTAGTTCTTCCTCCGTATCGCTGGCTAGTACGGACTGTACATTCAGTCTGTTTAACTTGGCACTCAGCTCCTCTTGTCTTCGTCGTCGTTCGGTTTCGGTCGTGAGTTCGAGGGTTCGGGATCGTCGCATTTGGCCAGATCGCTGAAACTCTCCCTCCAGATCCTCGTCTTCTTCCGACGAACTGCTGTAATGCGAGGATAATTATGATTTTTTGCTTAAAAAAAGTTCTCGTAAAAAATTGTGTTTGCCTATTCTGAATGTAGTACTGTAGGTGTCGACAATTCGTTAATTATACCGATACACCCACAACGCGAATAACGCATCCCAACGCTTCTCATTTGATGTAACCACCACATGCAAATCGAACCACTTACCGTATCATTTGCATTAAACAGGTGAAACTCATAGTCTTAATTAAAAGAACTGCGTTTTAATTAATTTGAAACCATCATATGGTTACAACAAAAAAATGTAATCCTGTGATAATCCAGTCGTAGAAAAAACAGTATACTGTACTTTATCCACCGTTTGCAGCCATATCGCTAGCCTAATCTCGCCTAATCTTGCCGAATCTCGCCTAATCTAGCCTAATCTCGCCAAATCTCGCCTAATCTCGCCCATGATCTCGACCTGGTTCTCCTCGGTGTGGAGTCAATATTGCCTGGTGCCTCCTTAATAGTGGTAATGCGCATGTTGCCATTCCTGCTGCCGATGGTCGACCGCGACACCTGACTGTCATTAAACGGCTCATTGGTTGAGCTCGTGGCCCCAGACGACGATCCCACGACTCCATTATACCCGGGTGGATCCAGATCATCCGGATCGGCACCGGAAAACGCCATCGGGCCATCATATCCATGAAGATCAGTGATTCCAGATGCACCATTGCCGCTGCCATTACCACCTCCTCGATTCCGTCCGGCCGAACCGAACGGTCGATTAACCAGCGGTCGAGTCGGGTCGTCACGTGGCGGATTATTAGGCAGAAACACACCGCCGGTCATCCGCTGTTTCTGGCGTTCGCGCTTTTCCAGAAGTCGCGAGCGCTGTAAACGAGAAATAAGATGGAAAGGTGTACTAACTTGTCGAGCTGCATGTAGACACGCGTGGAGGTGGACGAGCGCGGTAGTGCCAGACACATGATGATGTTTCACGGGGTGTGTGTTGTAGGATGGGTGGGTGAATAAAGGTGATGTTTCACGGGCACGCTGGTTGTGGAGGGAGGGTCGGGGTGAATAAAGGTGACGTTTAAAGGATGGTTTGCTAAAGGATGGCGGGTGATTAAAGATGTTTCAGGAGCGAGTTTGTTTTCAATGGAGGGTCAGCGTGGTTATAATGTTTCAGGGAAAGTAAAAGTTGAATTGAGCTCAATTCAGCACCAGTTTTGATTTTCGCGTTTTCCGTTTTGTTTCCGCACCATAGTTCACTAATAGGATAACTGACGATTGTTCTACAGTTTCTGGCGAATAAATAAATATACCGAGTGCATTATGATGAGTCATTTAAATTCTGATGACCGGGCCGGGATTATCCATATTTATAATATACTCTGAAGAAAACAGTAATAGGATTTAGTTGAAAAATTCCTTAGAAGCTTTCGAATGACACTCAGATATACAAGATTTATACAGACAATTGATTGATACAAGTAAAGATGATCTCAATACACGGTATTTCATTAGCCAGATTGTAAAATAAAATCTAACGTAACGTTTTTTACAAGATCAAGAAGTTGTTCGCATTCGTTCACCAGGTTCAACAAGCGAAAAGTGAGTGCAATGATCTAAACGTTCTTCTCTTAATTGCGAATGTATACCCTGTGTAGAACAACATTGGCATGAACAGGAAATATATTGATCAACTTGGCTCTGTAACCATGGGTTCAGATCACGGGGACAACGATAATAGACAGATTATAATTAATCTGGAGTGAGGTTATTCTTAGTAAATAATTTTATGAATAATGATGTGAATACTTTATTGCTTGATAATCCAGTTGGTATTTCCAGAAGTTTGTTACCAGTATTTTTCAGATTGCATTGCCTTTATTACCCGCTGGTTCCGGAAACAATGTGAGTTAAGCGTATACCGTAGTCATCGTTAATTTAACAGTGCCTCTTTGCTCACGAAAGCGAAGCGTTACAGTCTGTATTCTATTGGAACATGATAGGTGGAAAATTCGACTCACAGGTGAAAAATAAAATACAAAAAATGTATGATCTACAATGTAATGAGTCGAGGCCGAGTCCTCAGCACTGACGAGACGAGGAGTGCAAGAAGCCAGGCATTTGCAGGACAAGACAGCATGTGGTTCGGGTGCATTGACTGCAGTCACAGAACATGACTGTTCATATAAATATGCAGGGTGGTCCCAAATGAACGGTAAGCTGTTTCGACCTCCTTCGTGTGCTTAGAACTGTATGAGTATGGTTTTTTCATAATCTTGAGTAGGACTCATCATCATCATCGCTTTATTAGTCAAATAACAGACTGAATACATGTGAGCACAAAATGAATTGCGATGAGTACATGCAACCGGACTATGAACTACTAGTAAACTATATGAATTGACTCTAAAATGGCAGTAACTTTAGTGAACATTATGTAGTAAAAAAAGCGAAATCACGAAGGCGAACAGTACGAGGGTGGCCCCTTTTTAACACAAACAGATTGAGCTCGAAACAGAAAAAATCAACGATGAAACAAAATTTGTGCTAAAAATTATCCGGTGAAGCAGCATTTTACCTATTTATTAACTCTCTTATAAGCGGAAAATCAGTATGCATACAGCTAAAAACAAACATGAACCAACAATAATATTGTTGAATGCACTGAAAATTAGTTTGACTTGATATATACGATTCATAATTTTTGCCTCAGATTTTAATTTATCACTGACCACTGGGGACATCGCAAAACCCATTATTTTTTGGTTATGATTGACGTTCGTTCATGAATTTTGATACACGATGGTATAGCATTTGCAAGTGATAATGAGACTGTATTTGAATGCACTCTTTTGGTATGGCCGATCCAGGATTTCTCGTGAGTCAAAAAACATTTTGGCGCGCAAGTTTAATTCAAATCATTTTTTGGCGCGCTTTCAAATTTTCTTGAAATAAAATCTTTTTTCCCATAACGTTCGGACAACTTGCGAGACCTGCGCTTAATGCATTGCATACGTGCGTAACCGGCTCCCAAAATTAGCCCAAGCAAGACCTATTTTTTATCATGCATACAAAAAAAAATATGTAATGAGATTAGTGAATAATCTTACAATAATGATTAAGAATAGTTAATGCGAATATGATAACACCCTGTAGCAATGGGCATGCTGTCGTGAATGGCATACGGATTAGGTACACACCCGTGGACGAATTGGTTGCCTGCTGGTATTGACTATACTGTTTATTATTTTTTGTGGTTCCTACTGTTTTTGTAAATAAAGTACATGTTTCCACATGAAATATACGACTGCTCAGTTTATGATCATTATTGAAATGCATAGTTCCTAAAATGACTTGGTGTGATTCATCGTAGGTATTCACTGAAGGTGGTATACCTGAAGGTGGTATAGGTGTGATTCACTGAACACGTGGATAAAACCTATGAAATACAAAATTCTAGAGCATTGAAGTCAACCGAAACTTTCTAATTCTGATACCGGCATTCAATAGTTGACCAATGAGAGACAAGAGAGCAAATTGCAACTTTCCTTAATCAACGCCTGCAACAGGTTTTGTCCAACAACTTGACTGGTTTCAAACTCGGGACTACTCGTTTCCGAGGCTAGCATCCTATGCACTCGACTAAGCACGTGCCAGAGTTGTATTCGATCATATCATAACTTTAACCAAAGGACTCGATGCTCACGATTTATTCCCTAGATAAGCCGGATAAGCCAGTCTTTCAAAGGGAAGATATTTTTCTCAAACGCCAGCTACAAAGTTAGCAGTTCCAAAGCCATTTTATTTACACATTCGGAATCAAAATTAAACTTTTTGGTACCGCCAAAGAGGGTGAAACCACTGTGATTCCTCCATCGCATGCTGGCGCAGACAGTAATTGGCGATTATTCGCATTACGGGTGACTCTGAACAGTACGTACACACACACAGATGTACTATGTAATGTGACTGCCTCCTGAAGCCGCTGATAGCTTCCGGTGCTTACTGCATGCACACCGAGCACTTCCTATGGCTGAGATCAGGTACTGTACATTTAGACTGCGATTGTGCAGTAGCTACACAAATAATAGCGAGATCTGCAATGAGTAACCGTCGGTTTTGTTTCATGAGACATCATGTGAGATTGAGTGAATCTTTCCACTTTCGTACATCGTGAATCCACTTGTTTAAAATGGATTATTGTGATTAATCATGGATGAACCACTAATTGATCTGAAATCTGAACGAGAAAGTAGAAAGTTTCAGATTTGCCCGTACATGAATGTTTTGTATTCATTCAAAAGGCCACTTCTTAAGAAAACTCAATGAGAACAAACCACGATATTACCAGTTATCGTGGAAAATGTTTCGTTATTGAGCAAGTACGTTTTTCACATGATTTCTTAATGGTGCACACCGTTGGTCATTCTGTTCCTCCAGTCCAAGAAGCCAAGAGCATTAACTTGATCCTGTGCTGTGTCGTGGTTAGAAGAAAATTAGTTTTTTTCCTACCAAGTTACCGTGAAAAATTGATTTCTACATACACACATCAAATCGGAACTGTCTCTACTGAATGGGATCTACAACAATAGAATAATATCCTACAAGTTGAACTTTTGTATAAGAATACGTTAACATGGAATAACATCCAGAAAATGGTACTTGAAGGATTTAATAATACATACATACAGTACATACTTTACAATAATAAAGTTAACAATCTTGAAATTGAAATTTTCAACGCAGGAGTAACGATGTAGTCAAAATATGGTTTAGTAGAAAGGTATGTGAATACTTCCAATATAATTTTACTTGGAATCACACTCACACCTTTCCCGGTAGTGCGTGAGTTAGGGGGTAGACGCTGGCTAAACGCAAAATGAGGTAGACGCTGGCTAAACGCAAAATGAGGTAGACGCTGGCTAAACGCGAGGTAGACGCTGGCTAAACGCGAGGTAGACGCTGGCTAAACGCGAGGTAGACGCTGGCTAAACGCGAGGTAGACGCTGGCTAAACGCGGAGTAGAAGCTGGCTGAACGAGTTCGGACGCTGATTAAACGGGTTCGGACGCTGGTTAAACGGGTTCGGACGCTGGTTAAACAGGTTCGGACGCTGGTTAAACGGGTTCGGACGCTGGTTAAACGGGTTCGGACGCTGGTTAAACGGGTTCGGACGCTGGTTAAACGTGTTCGGACGCTGGTTAAACGAGTTCGGACGCTGATTAAACGGGTTCGGACGCTGGTTAAACGGGTTCGGACGCTGGTTAAACAGGTTCGGACGCTGGTTAAACGGGTTCGGACGCTGGTTAAACGGGTTCGGACGCTGGTTAAACGGGTTCGGACGCTGGTTAAACGTGTTCGGACGCTGGTTAAACGAGTTCGGACGCTGGTTAAACGGGTTCGGACGCTGGTTAAACGGGTTCGGACGCTGGTTAAACAGGTTCGGACGCTGGTTAAACGGGTTCGGACGCTGGTTAAACGGGTTCGGACGCTGGTTAAACGGGTTCGGACGCTGGTTAAACGTGTTCGGACGCTCGTTAAACGAGTTCGGACGCTGGTTAAACAGGTTCGGACGCTGGTTAAACGGTTTAGGACGCTGGTTAAACGGTTTCGGACGCTGGTTAAACGGGTTCGGACGCTGGTTAAACAGGTTCGGACGCTGGTTAAACGAGTTCGGACGCTGGTTAAACGAGTTCGGACGCTGGTTAAACAGGTTCGGACGCTGGTTAAATGGTTTAGGACGCTAGTTAAACGGGTTCGGACGCTGGTTAAACGGGTTCGGACGCTGGCTAAACAGGTTCGGACGCTGGTTAAACGGGTTCGGACGCTGGTTAAACGGGTTCGGACGCTGGTTAAACGGGTTCGGACGCTGGTTAAACGTGTTCGGACGCTGGTTAAACGAGTTCGGACGCTGGTTAAACAGGTTCGGACGCTGGTTAAACGGGTTCGGACGCTGGTTAAACGGGTTCGGACGCTGGTTAAACGTGTTCGGACGCTGGTTAAACGAGTTTGGACGCTGGCTAAACGGGTTCGGACGCTGGTTAAACAGGTTCGGACGCTGGTTAAACGAGTTCGGACGCTGGTTAAACGAGTTCGGACGCTGGTTAAACAGGTTCGGACGCTGGTTAAACGGTTTAGGACGCTGGTTAAACGGTTTCGGACGCTGGTTAAACGGGTTCGGACGCTGGTTAAACGGGTTCGGACGCTGGTTAAACGTGTTGGGACGCTGGTTAAACGAGTTTGGACGCTGGTTAAACAGGTTCGGACGCTGGTTAAACGGTTTCGGACGCTGGTTAAACGGTTTCGGACGCTGGTTAAACGGGTTCGGACGCTGGTTATACGGGTTCGGACGCTGGTTAAACGGGTTCGGACGCTGGTTAAACGGGTTCGGACGCTGGTTAAACGTGTTCGGACGCTGGTTAAACAGGTTCGGACGCTGGTTGAACGGGTTCGGACGCTGGCTAAACAGGTTCGGACGCTGGTTAAACGGGTTCGGACGCTGGTTAAACGGGTTCGGACGCTGGTTAAAAGGGTTCGGACGCTGGTTAAACGGGTTCGGACGCTAGTTGAACAGGCTCGGACGCTGGTAAAACAGGTTCGGACGCTGGTTAAACAGGTTCGGACGCTGATTAAACGTTTTCGGACGCTGTTTAAACAGGTTCGGACGCTGGTTAAACGGGTTCGGACGCTGGTTAAACGGGTTCGGACGCTGGTTAAACGGGTTCGGACGCTGATTAAACTGGTTCGGACGCTGGTTAAACTGGTTCGGACGCTGGTTAAACGGGTTCGGACGCTGGTTAAACAAGTTCGGACGCTGGTTAAACGGGTTCGGACGCTAGTTGAACAGGCTCGGACGCTGGTAAAACAGGTTCGGACGCTGGTTAAACAGGTTCGGACGCTGATTAAACGTTTTCGGACGCTGTTTAAACAGGTTCGGACGCTGGTTAAACGGGTTCGGACGCTGGTTAAACGGGTTCGGACGCTGGTTAAACGGGTTCGGACGCTGATTAAACTGGTTCGGACGCTGGTTAAACTGGTTCGGACGCTGGTTAAACGGGTTCGGACGCTGGTTAAACAAGTTCGGACGCTGGTTAAACGGGTTCGGACGCTGGTTAAACAGGTTCGGACGCTGGTTAAACGGGTTCGGACGCTGGTTAAACGGGTTCCGACGCTGGTTAAACGGGTTCGGACGCTGGTTAAACGTGTTCGGACGCTGGTTAAACGAGTTCGGACGCTGGTTAAACGGGTTCGGACGCTGGTTAAACGGGTTCGGACGCTGGTTAAACAGGTTCGGACGCTGGTTAAACGGGTTCGGACGCTGGTTAAACGGGTTCGGACGCTGGTTAAACGGGTTCGGACGCTGGTTAAACGTGTTCGGACGCTCGTTAAACGAGTTCGGACGCTGGTTAAACAGGTTCGGACGCTGGTTAAACGGTTTAGGACGCTGGTTAAACGGTTTCGGACGCTGGTTAAACGGGTTCGGACGCTGGTTAAACAGGTTCGGACGCTGGTTAAACGAGTTCGGACGCTGGTTAAACGAGTTCGGACGCTGGTTAAACAGGTTCGGACGCTGGTTAAATGGTTTAGGACGCTGGTTAAACGGGTTCGGACGCTGGTTAAACGGGTTCGGACGCTGGCTAAACAGGTTCGGACGCTGGTTAAACGGGTTCGGACGCTGGTTAAACGGGTTCGGACGCTGGTTAAACGGGTTCGGACGCTGGTTAAACGTGTTCGGACGCTGGTTAAACGAGTTCGGACGCTGGTTAAACAGGTTCGGACGCTGGTTAAACGGGTTCGGACGCTGGTTAAACAAGTTCGGACGCTGGTTAAACGGGTTCGGACGCTAGTTGAACAGGCTCGGACGCTGGTAAAACAGGTTCGGACGCTGGTTAAACAGGTTCGGACGCTGATTAAACGTTTTCGGACGCTGTTTAAACAGGTTCGGACGCTGGTTTAAACGGGTTCGGACGCTGGTTAAACGGGTTCGGACGCTGGTTAAACGGGTTCGGACGCTGATTAAACTGGTTCGGACGCTGGTTAAACTGGTTCGGACGCTGGTTAAACGGGTTCGGACGCTGGTTAAACAAGTTCGGACGCTGGTTAAACGGGTTCGGACGCTGGTTAAACGGGTTCGGACGCTTGTTAAACAGGTTCGGACGCTGGCGGGCGAGCTAAACCTCCAATGGGAATGGCAGAAATTGAGCCATTTTATCTACACCTTAGGGAACAAATTCTACTTTTTGAAACCTCCTAAGAGGGGGGAATTCCACTTTTCCCTTCTTTTCTCGTCCGCTCATGCACTCAGTTACTAAATCATTTAACTTTTTTCACTCAAAGTATCAAACTCCACAATATAATAGTCAAAAGACCAAAACTAACACTTTCCAATCAACCACGTTGAGATAATGTGAAACCGGTGGCATATTCACAGAAACTACAAAAAAAATGTCACCAGTAAAACTTTTTTCAAAACTATGGTTTCGCACAAGTGAACAGAAAGTTTTGTGACTGACAAAACTTTTTTTATTTAATTTTTTTCTAATGAAAACATAGCATAAATTAGAGAAAAATTAGGATCGCCTGTTATGAGAAACTATCCCATTATAGCACTCTTATTTGCATTAAGAAGTTCCCATTGTTTGTATGGCTTCGGCTTAGTAATTATCACCGACTGTTCCTTATAAGCGATATCGCCGAGTATGAGGCTAAGAGTTAGTTCTCAGTTTAGGCTTTAAGATTAGGCTTAGGATTTAAGAAGGGCTTGGGCGCGTAGCTTTGGACCGTTAGCACCGCGAAGCGGAGGTGTCCAGCGTTGTTTTTCATGTCACCATAAGCCGAACCGTTAGGTGAAACACTCATGTTTTTATAATATGTATTTTTTATGGAAATACGTTCATTATCGAAAAGTTGGAATAATTTTTTTGAAATTTAATTCTAACTTTAAACGTTATTTTAACCATTCAATAATCAACGTATTTCCATGAAAAATACATGAAAAAAATCAGCAAAGCAAGTTTAATTTTATGACAATAAAAATTCCAACAATTTTTTTTTTGATAAAAAAATTTATTCGTTTGTTCGAAACCATCCATCCATTCAGGGAAAAGTTTTACTGCC
>OZ038445.1:9551061-9568561 GCA_964036265.1 Daptonema setosum
ACTATTATCAAAATCACCCGATAGCATTCTCAATTGACTGCCAATCTGAATTTGAATGCGCGTCACTTTTTCGGTGATTGTTTGAATTATACCGTGTTTGCTTGCTTCCACCATTTATACTGTTTTTTTTTCCTGATGATGCTTGTGCAAGCCAAACCTCCAAAGAGAGATGAATGTTTCAAAAGAGGGGAAATAGACACAAATCAGACCATTTCACCTATACCTACTCTCTAAAGAGGGGGAATTCCACTTTTACATCTTCGTCTCGCTCGCCAGTGGATACAAGGAAAGTCTTATGAAAAGTTCCGAGAAATGGCACATTCAATGTCAGTCTCTCAACCAACTGTGAATGATACATAAGGTAAATAATTGGCCGGACCAAATACATACCAGAGCTTGACAGGCAACCATTGGCGGACGGACGATCCAAACTTCCAAAGGGAGGAAATATCTCCAACGGGAGGGAAAATTTGCAGAAACCATGTCGTTTTACCTGCACCTAATGGCACAATTTCTACTTTTTGAAACCGCCAAAGAGGGGGAATTCCCACTTTTCCTTCCCCTTTTCGTCCGCTAGTGCAGGCAACCATGGCGAAATGGCAGGCCAGTTTATGGAAATGGAACACAGGTACATACTCTATGTATTTATGATGTTTCATGATGATGGTATAGCACATTCAGAGTATCGTAAGATGAGATGAGATTTAGCTGGCTTAATTTGAGCGTATCAAAAATAAAAGCAATTATTTTTTAATTAATTGAAGCATGTTAATTGTCAAACAAAAGTAGTCCATAATTTCTGATTTGAAAGAAGAATCATTGAGGAAAGAGTTTTGCTCGAAAGATAATTTAGGCCGCAATTTGACTAGAAATAATTGATATCAGTAGTAGCATGTGTGATCCAGAATGGAATTGACAGAAAAATTAGCATGTGAAATTGATACAGAGTCAAAGCATTTTCTTAAGAGAAAGGTTAAAAAAGCAATTGACCAATCCATTATAATCTTTCCTGAAATGAGAATGCCTTAGGCGATATACAAGAACCATAATGTATGTAATATCTGATTTGTTTACCTTCAATAATTCATTCGTACACACAATTGTATGTACAACCGACATTCTGTAATAAATAGTATACATGCATTATCTAGCGGACGAAAACGAGTGGAAAAAAACGAAATCCTCCCTCTTTGGATGTTTCAAAAAGTACAATTTGTTCTTTATGGTATAGGTAAAAAGGCTTGAAACCTGCAAATTCCCCTCTTTTTGGCAAAATGCCCTTCTCTTTGATTATGTCGTCCGTCAGTGCATGCATTCTACGGCGGGTGAGCGATTTCAAGACATCAAGATCTAAACCTCAATTAAAACGTCGAAGAAAGGCAGTTATTTCCAGAATAACTTGCATAAAACATCACGAGTAAACTTATACGAAACACAGTAATTATACGGCATAGAATAGTTATAAAATCTCCCCCACAGACGAGTACATACATACATTCCTACATATAACGTTATAATTGAATTGAATGCATTTCCGCCCAATATGTATATTATAGTTACCATTGGCGGACGGGCTAAATTGCCAAAAAGAAGGGAATTTTGCCAAAGACAGGGGAATCGGCAGTTGTGAGGCCCTTTTACCTACACCTTGAGTAACAAACGCAACTTCTTGGAAAGGCCAAAGAGGGGGGAATTCCACTTTTCCCTCCCCTTCTCGTCCGCTGGTGGATACAATATGCACGTGTACTACGAATCTGACACTATAAAAGGACGTCCTATATAACCCCTTCATGCATGCAAATGTGTCCGTAAACATATAGCCGATAAAAGAAGGCTGTTTTGTTCTCTTTCATTAGTTATATAAAGATGCCAATTAACTGGCGAATGTATCCGAAATTACGGTAGTTGAGATGCATCTCGAAGCAAAAATGTCGTGCACAAGCACCAGTGGACGAGAAAACGCGGGAATGTGGAATTTCCCCCCTCTTTAGCTGTAAAATGTGAAATTTTTTCGAGTCGTCCCTCTTTGAAAAAATTCCACTTCCATTTCATTTGGAAAATTGGTTCATCCGCCAGTGTACACAGGAAATGTCTAAAGTAATGTGAAGACTATTATCAGATTCTTGTCAGTTAGCCGTATGCTTATCTCAGCTTTTACGGCCAGTAATGATCGAAAAACGTGGGGATTACTTACCACAGTAGAATTATCATTTCTGAGGTTACTAAAACATTAATCGATTTTCTGAAGCAGCATAAACAATAAATTGACAAAATCCGTTAATCCTGAATTCTCGCCCACTAGTTTGGTAATATTCTGCATAAAACATGACATCTGCATGTACATATTCTATGTAACTAAGCTAATATGTAAGGTCAGTGTATAATGAAGAAGATCTACTGTAGGATGGACCGGTGCCCGGACCCAGAGATTAGTTCAATGTCATAGTATTACACTGAACT
This sequence comes from Daptonema setosum, assembly GCA_964036265.1. NCBI lineage: Eukaryota > Metazoa > Nematoda > Chromadorea > Monhysterida > Xyalidae > Daptonema > Daptonema setosum. The sequence continues at coordinate 9,553,522 of OZ038445.1, forward strand.
ATAAGCTTTAATAATCATACTATACTATACTTGGAATTTTATCAAGATACAGTACATACATTCATCATAAATCCCACACGTATCAGCTAATATATTATTTTCGAGCTGATTTTGTACAGAAGAACATGTATCCTTAGCATGTTTGGCAGTTTCAGTATTTTCGGACACCCATACGACAACAGAACTCAACGCGCCCAGTCCAAGTTCATTCCAAATGCATGAAATGTTTGACGAACAGCCGAGTAAAGACATTCTTGACTTGATGACCTCTAACATCGGATAAATACTCTGGACCCAGAAAAAAACAAAAAAGGATGGTGGTCTTTATGAGAAGAAATTAGTGTTTTTGAACGAATATATCTGCTTTTGGGAAACCATCAAAAACACGAGAAAAACACTATTCTTTCTTCTTTTGTGTGTTATATAAGTTGACTACATAAATTATGTACTGAACATACATGGACCAACATTGGAAGGGTCCTGACCGAGCTATGAAGCAGCTGAATGAAGGTAGAACATACATACATACGTGTTTATCGCAATGAAAATAGGGCAGTACCTTAATAAAAGAAGTTCTTGGTCATACAGTAAGTCTTGGCGATCGATTGCTTGAGCATTTCTTAAAATGCAACGAATACCATGCGTGTATCAAAAGCAATCTCAATTGATTACGAGACTAAACTCAAACTTGCGCTATTAAGATGAGCACTTTTCACAAGTCCGAATTCCTGTGAAACCTAACTAGGGATGATTTCGGATATCAGCGTGTATTTCTGCCCGAAATTCAGCAGTTTGTTGTGCATAGGAAAGTTTTACAACAAAGGCGCGCATTCAAATTTAGTCTCGTAATAAAGTGAGAATGCTATATGTATAGGTTGCCATTATGGTTTGAAATTGATACCTGATTTCTTTATTTGTCATCAAATGTGTTTGCGTCGGCTTGCGAACACAGATATAACGGAACATGTGGTAGTGAGTGAGTGAGTGAGTGAGTGAGTGAGTGAGTGAGTGAGTGAGTGAGTGAGTGAGTGAGTGAGTGAGTGAGCGAGTGAGTGAGTGAGTGAGTGAGTGAGTGAGTGAGTGAGTGAGTGAGCGAGTGAGTGAGTGAGTGAGTGAGTGAGTGAGTGAGTGAGTGAGTGAGTGAGTAAGTGAGTGAGTGAGTGACTGAGTGAGGTAGTTAGTGAATGAGTGAGTGAGTGAGTGAGTGAGTGAGTGAGTGAGTGAGTGAGTGAGTGAGTGAGTGAGTGAGTGAGTGAGTGAGTGAGCGAGTGAGTGAGTGAGTGAGTGAGTGAGTGAGTGAGTGAGTGAGTGAGTGAGTGAGTGAGTAAGTGAGTTAGTGAGTGACTGAGTGAGGTAGTTAGTGAATGAGTGAGTGAGTGAGTGAGTGAGTGAGTGAGTGAGTGAGTGAGTGAGTGAGTGAGTGAGTGAGTGAGTGAGTGAGTGAGTGAGTGAGTGAGTGAGTGCATGAATAGTTAACCGAACACCAATGTAATGAAACGGAAGCCAGTCTTGACAATGGACAACGTGCCATTGACGGTTTCCAAGGAAATTAAAAAAAGCCTCGCGTGACTCAGTAAACAAGTGAACTGAACACGTAGGAGAAACAAGAATTAAAGAGTTTCGTGTGGTTGTTCTAGTTCAGTCAATCAAAAATAAAACCATAAACAATCACTTCAATCAATTCCTAAATTAGAACAGCATTTGCAATCGAAGAACGTAGTTCATTACCTTAACTTCCATGAAAATTTTAACAGCCCAGTTCATTTATTACATATATATATGTAGATGTCAATTAGGTGGTACAGATTTCTGATTCCAAGTATAAACTATTCATGTACATCTATAACATTCCAAAACAGAACATTCCAACAAGGATATCTCTATCATTAGCTATAGAGAACCCAGGAGACACCCTCATTAGCACAGTTGCTCACGCAAAGAGCATAAACGCATACAACAAACTGTACCCGAGATTTCATGAACTACAACTTTAACAAATATACTCCATGCTGTATTTCAGAGAATCAAGATAAACAAAATCACGACAAAAATCTTTGTTTTGCTCCTAAACTCACTAATAACTTCCAGTTTCCATATAAATTGCAATGGTTCAAATCAAATGTAAGCTTACTGATGCCACATACAATCACGCACATACGCATGCATGCTGCTGAAACATTTGTACTCTCGTGAACAGCGGTCCGTAGTAAACGTTGTAGGCACCCGCAGCGGATGGATGAACTTTCCAAAAGCGGCGTAGAAACTTCGCATAAACACGGCAATTTCCTTTCCTGATCATACTTTTTCAAATCCGAAAATGAAAAAACTTTATGTTTATGAACCCAAAAATCAGGGCGACTTTGGCAGAGTTTTTATTTCTCTCCACAGCTTGTGGGGTACATGAAGGGGGGTACACACGTACCAGTCCAGTACTGCTCTTAGCGTTAGCCAGCAGGGGATCCGCACCGTACATGTACCACATTGATGACAGGGCATACATGTGCCAATAAGTGAGTGAGTAAGTGGAGTGAATGAGTGAGTGAGTGAGTGAGTGAGAAAGTTGAGTGAATGAGTGAGTGAGTGAGTGAGTAAGTGAGTGAGTGAGTGAGTGAGTGAGTGAGTGAGTGAGTGAGTGAGTGAGTGAGTGAGTGAGTGAGTGAGTGAGTGAGTGAGTGAGTGAGTGAGTGAGTGAGTGAGTGAGTTAGTGAGTGAGTGAGTGAGTGAGTGAGTGAGCAAGTGAGTGAGTGAGTGAGTGAGTGAGTGAGTGAGTGAGTGAGTGAGTGAGTGAGTGAGTGAGTGAGTGAGTGAGTGAGTGAATTTTGTACACTACATTGTTCGGAAGACAATGAACTCAGTGAAGATTCAGAAATTTACAGTAGTAAAATACAAGTACATAGTGAAAAATCTAACCGTTCAAACGGGCCGGGTGAGTAATAAAATGTATTTCAATAAACTCACCTTAATAGAGATTGACGAAATCACTCACTCACTCACTCACTCCCTCACTCACACACTCACTCACTCACTCACTCACTCACTCACTCACTCACTCACTCACTCACTAACTCACTCACGGCACACGCATGCACAGCTTATAATCAAGTGCCACCACTCTGTGATGCATAACATGAAATGCCGTTCAGTTTACGCCTGACGCTTCAGACTCCGTTGCCCCTAGCCCTCCCCTCTCAGCCCCCACCCTTTTGCTCCTGTGTACCCCCTCCCCCTTGCCCAACTGAACGCGGACAAATAAAGAACGTCTTTTTAACACCCTGATGCAGGGAAGCCTAATTTGAATTTTAACTTACATACTTTACTCTGAGTAAAAACATGATTTTGATCCCGCTTGCTTTTGATAACTCAGTTCTACATAAATTTGTCAGTCAACCTCTCCGCCCTCACCAGAAGTGCCCAAGCGAATTTAACAGGGTCTAAAGGCAAAACAGCCTGTCGTCATTTAATCGAGCATGTGATGAGGACAGTGAGTGAGTACGTGGGTTTTGTTAGTGACTGCGTGAGTTAGTGAGTGAGTGAGTGAGTGAGTGAGTGAGTGAGTGAGTGAGTGAGTGAGTGAGTGAGTGAGTGAATAAGTGAGTGAGTAAGTGAGTGAGTGAGTTAGTGAGTGAGTGAGTTAGTGAGTGAGTGAGTGGGGCAGTTTTCCATAAGCTACCTTTTTTTCATTTTCAAGTTTCTCAAATCGCTCATATGCCTAAGCCTATGCTAAATACGGAGCCAAAGTTCATTCCTAAGCCTAAGCCTAAGTTCCAAGCTCGGAACTAAGCCTATGCCGGAGCCTTAATCGAATGGATTGAAGTTGAGCAGCAAAATAAGAAAAAGGGTAGGGTATGGAGATTCTGCTAGGTAATTTCCCAACCCTACCCTTTTTTCATCGAGATTTAGAAGTATTTCGACCCGTCTTTTTGGCCAAAAACAAATACATAGCAGAAAGTTATTTCTAAGCCTAAGCCTGATACATAGGCATGTAAAAAAGCCAAATCCTAAGTCTGAATTAACTTTGAGAAGAAAAAATATACAAAGGAAAAAAGGGGTAGCTTTTGTAATTCTGCGTGAGTGGGTGATTTAGTGGATGAATGAGTGAGCGGGTTTTAATGGACTGCGTGAGTGAGTGAATAAGACAGTGAGTGAACAAAAACGACAACAACAACAACACCAACAACGCATACAAAAAATCTACCACAACCATGGAACCAATCTGTGGCTCACTCAAGGAAATAAGGAACTGCTATATGTTCTGATCACTTTGTTCAGCTGTTTCAGACGATGAAAGAAATATTTATTAGCAAAGTATTAAAGAAGCAGGGGTTTGTGAATATGTATATAACTACGGTTTCTGTATTTCGTGATGCTTGTGAGTGAGTGAGTGAGTGAGTGACTTTCTCTTGAAGAAACAATAAATTTTCTGCAGCCTTTGGAAGTTCCCTCTCATTGTTGGATTAAATACATGTAGTTTGAGTGCAATCATTAAAACCACAAAAAACAGTTCATAATTGAATGCAAAAAGAGTAAAATAGAAATGGAGTAAAAACACCCCCCAATTCAATCAAGTTGCCGGACTGGAGCTCCATGATTTTCCATTACACTGGCGGACGACCCAAACCCCCAAAGAGAAGGAATTTTTTCATGGAGGGGAAAACTTTTAGTTTTCAGGCCCGTTTACCTATATCTTGAGTAAAACTTTTTATTTTTTTGGAACTGTTAGAGAAGGGTGGAATCCGCTTTTTCTTTCTTTCCTCGTCCGCTAGTGCTCCATTAAAATATTATACTGGTTGCGCGTGCGCTGCCGTGTGTTTTTAATTTACTCTTTTTGCATGATCCGTCCGTCATGCAGGGATGGTATGGGAAGGGAAGAGATGGAAAACGTGAGTGTACTGGGAGACTGCCATAGTATTCCACTGACTGACTGACAGACTGACAGACTGACTGACTGACTGACTGACTGACTGACTGACTGACTGACTGACTGACTGACTGACTGAATGACTGAATGACTGACTGTCGTGCTGACTGACTGACTGACTGACTGACTGACTGACTGACTGACTGACTGACTGACTGACTGACTGACTGACTGACTGACTGACTGACTGACTGACTGACTGACTGCCAGGGAAACAACTGAAATAAACTGGTACGACAAGTTCCTGCGGGTTTGAGCCGTACGAAACGCAAACTGGAAGTGGCGATCTCTAAACCAGATAAAAAATGTGAGTGGAATTCATCTGTTTGACAATTGTAAAAGAAATGTAGCAAGGCATGAAAATGATCCATTCCCATACCCTATTTGAGGCTGTTCACCGGCTTTCGCTCCTTGGCTATGTCACAGTGGCAGTAGGTTTTTAGGTGAGGAAGTCCGAAATTAGTTGCTTGATTCAATTCAATGGTTTCTACATGAATTGTAATTTGAATCTGATAGGGTGACCAGATATTTTAAAAATGGATATAAAAAAATAAAACACAAAATCTTTTCTGTCGATTACTAAAACGTTAAGTTTCGTTCAAGAAACTTATATTTGTTTACAAAAAACTTTTGACTGGAAATTGTCTAAAATTCAATTATGGTCGCGCGAAAATTATTTTTCCTGTTGTATTCCGGTAATCGCGACCCGTCGACCGGTCGACCCGTCGACCGAGATCGGTCGACCGGCCATATTGAGGTTTTTAGGCTGCCTACATAGCTGGATAGGTTTAGAAGGCTAGGCATGAGCATCAAAATTAGGTTTCTGTGTAGGCTTAGGCTTAAGCTTAGGTTTTTGCGATAGGCTCGAGCGCTACACGCCCGAGCCCATACAAAAACCTAAGCCTAAGCCTAAGCCTACACAGAAACCTAATTTTGATGCTCACACCTGCCAAACTGTTAGTATAGTGCTCCAGAATAACTTTTGTAAACTTAAGTCGGTGCTAGGAACTAAGCCGAAGCCGTACAAACAATATCAAAATTCTGGGTCGACGGGTCGACGGGTCGCGATAGCCGTTGTATTCTTGACAATTAACAAGTCTTTAATGAATCATTACAGTTAATAGCGTTAGCGACATGGCTAGTTTTAATCGGATTTAGCATAAGCATATAATTTACCATTCCCCTTTAATATTTCATTCCAAATCGTTAAACATTTTTATTGTCTGTTCTGTTTTCATAAAATCTATCAAAGACTAAGGGAGTTTTATTCATCAGGTAGATTGATATAATATCGATTCGATATGACGGACAATAAGCAGGATCGCGTTTTGGTCGGCGCTATTGATCAAGGCACGAGCAGCAGTCGATTTCTCGTGTTTGATGTTAAAACGATGCAGGTTTATTAGGTTTTTTTCTCATGTGTGATTGATTATAATTTAATTATGTTTACTTTTCTCGCTTAAATTACGTTGAAATTACAGAAGTATCATCACATTTTTATAATCTTTTGGACTCCACATAGTCCACAATCACATCGATCACCTAAGCTACCTCACATTGATGCAGTAATCGCGAAGTATTATCTCAACGATACACGCCCAGGGTAGGAGATGGGTCACCTCTAAATTGCGTTGCACATTTCAAAATCATAATTCTTATATTTACATCACCACATGTGGACGTGAACGTACTAAGACGGTTCATCCCCAAGCGATAGGAAGATTTTTTCTTTCGTAGTTTTTCTTGATTAAAGCTATGATGTTTATTAAGTCTTGTTGCTCTTCTTCAGTTGATTGCATCTCATCAAATCGAATGCCCTCAGTCATATCCGAACGATGGATGGGTAGAGATGTCTCCCGAAGAGTTGTTAACGAGCACTCAACTTTGTATTGAGCGAGTGTGTGAACAGTTGATCACAGAGGGCTATTCTCTATCACAGATCAAGTCCGTAGGAATCACCAATCAACGCGGTTGGTTGCACGAGCGATTCTTGCAACTAATGCTGGTTCAGGGTTTCTTGTTGTCAAAATTTTGTGGGCTGGTCACGCACTTAAAGCAATGAATTAAGCGCAGTTCTCGTTTGTTTTCCAAATGTAAAAAAAAGTTTGTTTCTGGAAAATTTGAAAGTGAGCCAATTACAGATTTGAATTCAAACTGCGTGCCAAAACCTTTTTGAGTAACAGGAAACCCTGGATATGCTTTAGGAACAATATTCTGGTAGGCCACGATGGAAACCAGGCGCATCTCAGTCACAAAATTTTTTTTCCACCAATCATTGAATAATTTTTCGTGTGGGTGGTAACAGGTAACTGCTGTTGTGGTAAACCATGCTAAATACTTCCGTATTACGTGCGTAGTGCTCTCTCTTAATCTGTTAGATTGAACCAGTCTTTACATACTTCTTTAACATCTACTTTTACTGTTACCTCCAACCAATTTAATCAGTTAAAATTACTTTCTAAATCACTAACTGACTTCAGAAACTAGCATTATCTGGGACAAGAATACTGGAAAGTCGTTATATCCGGCCATTGTTTGGCTGGACGCTCGGACGGCCGCCCTGGGCCAGAAATTGATTCAGTCCACTGCTTCCAAGTCGGCGAATGCTTTCCGTGATACTGCAGGTTGATAATTGAAGTTTCCTGTTTGATTGATTGATTTGTTGCAAATTTTTATGTTTGTTCATATTCCTGTTGTGGATCATGTGTTTGTTTTTGTTTTCATTTGTTTGCCTAATTTGCTTAATTGTGTTTGTTTGAGAAAATCCTTAATAGTTCAAGTTGCAGGCCTGCCCATTCAGCCGTACTTCTGTGCGCTGAAACTGCGCTGGATGTTAGACAATGTGGAGTCAGTGAAATCGGCGGTTAAAGATGGTAAATCATAATTCTACTCACTCAATCAGTCTCAGTCACCTCACTCACTCACTCACCCACTCACTCACCCACTCACTCACTCTCTGGTGTTGCAAGGCCAGGTACACGTCACTCCCTTACTCGCTCACTGATTCTCTCTCACTCACTCACTCACTCACTTCCAGGTGTTGCCAAAGCTGGCACCGTTGACAGCTGGTTGATCTGGCATTTGACCGGTGGTCAGGCACACGTCACCGACGTGACCAACGCCAGTCGTTATCTTCTGGTCGATATTGTTCATCACAAAACCCGTCAGTGGAGCGACGAGCTGTGTGCTTTCTTTGGTTCGGTTTTCACCAGTAGATTTTGTAGACGTGACGAGAAGGGGAGTGAAAAGTGGAATTCCCCCCTCTTTGGCGGTTTCAAAAAGCGAAATTTGTTCTCTAAGATGTAGATAGAATGACCTAAACTTTCTTAATTCCCCCTCTTTGGAAAGATTCCCCTCCCTTGAAAGGTTTGCCGTCTGCCAGTGACAAAATTTATTCTTATAGTTGAAATGTTTTTTGCTACACCTGGGGTGCCTTTTCCGTTGCGACGAAACCATTTTATTAGCCAAGCACCGATTGTAATTTAGTCATGTCCTTGTCCATTATTTCACTCTCTGGAGTTTAGAGTTTCTCGTTGAAATTATGGCGATGAACTGAACCTGAATAAGAATAAAACCTGGAATAATTGATGAATGTGTCTTGTCTGAAGTTTGAGGACAATAATTTTTAGTTTTGAAGAACATTTTCAGGGATTCCGAAAAGTATTCTGCCGGAGATTCGCACATCAGCCGAGGTATACGGTCTGTTCGCTGATGGTCCATTGAAGGGTGTTCCGATTGCCGGCTGTTTGGGTTGGGTTCAAGGGTTTAATACTTTTATTATATTGCATAATACCGTTCAATTACCTTGGAAAGACCGTTTATTTAGGTTAATGTATCGTGCCCGTAAGTTCGTCATTCATGATATGCAGCAGGATAGTATATAGATAAGAGATGTACGTGATGGTTAAAAAAATACACCTGATGCGCCTTTGTATCCATTAATATGATAGTAGTATCCAGTTTACGACCACATAGATTACAATGAGACATAACAGGATAGTTTGACAAATTCCTTCTTTTACTGTAATGTTTTTCCATCAAATTGAAAATCACTTTTTCAGGCGATCAACAGGCAGCCCTCGTGGGTCACGGTTGCTTTCAGCCGGGTATGGGCAAATGTACGTACGGCACCGGTTGTTTCATGTTGAGCAATACTGGTACACAGCCGGTCGTGTCAAAACATGGGTTGTTGTCTACCGTAGCGTATCAAGTTCGTTTTGTTGTTGTTATTATTATTGTTGTTGTTTTTGTTGTTGGTTATTCGCAAATAGGGTTACCGTTATTTCACTTTTTTGTCACTTCTGGCACAGTAACCGAATAAATTCGAGTTCTTTGTTTTCAGTTCGGACCAGATCAACCCTGTACATTTGCATTGGAAGGTGCTGGATCAATGGGTGGCAGTGCCATCACGTGGCTCAGAGATGGTCTCGGCATAATCAAAGTTAGTTTTCGGTAAAGCGTGAACAAAGAGATACATAATTAGAGGGTATGTTTCGTGCATATCGGAATGATTTTTTAGTGTAATACATTCCTTCATCAGTGTAGTACCTTACTGCTTTACGTGCCATTTATTTTACTTTTTAGAACACAAAAACGGACCTTTCTTGGTACTGTAAATAATTTTTTTATATGTGATTTTGATTTCTTGGAGTTTCTTATTCGCTTATGTTTTCGTTACTTTCTGAATCTGATTAAACCACACGAACCTTCTATTTTGCAGACTTCTTCAGACGTTGAGGCTCTGGCTGAATCGGTCACTGATTCTGGATCGTGTGTGTTCGTGCCGTGTTTCAGTGGTCTGTTTGCGCCCCACTGGAAGGCCGATGCCCGCGCCATTATTACTGGCATCACGGGTGAGTTTGGATCAGTTCAGTAAGTCATTCGGTCAGTCACTCAATCAATAATTTGGTTAGTCTGTCAATCAGATAGTCAATCGGACAGTCAGTTATTCGGACAGCCAATCAGTCGGTCAGTCAGTCAATCGGTCAGTCAATCATTCAGTGAATTGTTCGAGAACATTCGGCCAGTTAGTCAAACCACCTTGTTGTATTGTGGAGCTAACGTTATAACTGATAGACCATAGTTATCATATGTTTGAGGTGCGACCACCAAGGCCCATATTGCACGAGCGGCACTCACGGGTGTCTGCTGTCAAACCGCCGAAATGCTGACGGCCATCGCCAGTGACGCCGGGTGTAAAATGACTGAGTTAAAGGTTGACTAGTGACAGACCCGACTGTCAGATTGATTGATTGAGTTACTGATTGTCTGTCAGATTGATTGATTGATTTACTGATTGACTGTCAGATTGATTGGTTGAGTTACTGATTGACTGATTGATTGTCAGATTGATTGATTGAGTAACTGATTGACTGTTAGACGGATTGATTGAGTTACTGCTTGAATTATTGACTGTCAGATTGATTGATTGAGTTACTGATTGACTGGTGGATTGTCAGATTGATTGAGTGAGTTACTGATTGACTGTCAGATTGATTGTTAGATTTACTGACTGACTGTCAGATTGCCAGACTGCCAAATAAGTTCGGTTTGTTTGAATATCGACTAATTGAACTCCTTTAAAGTGTTGAATGACTGACTTGATGATTGATTGACTGCTTGTAGTTACTGAGCGAGACTGTTAAGTTAATGACTGACTGGCTTCATTATGACATACAAGTTGAGAGACCGACTGACAGGCAACTGGACTGTGTAGCTAGCATACGAATGAATAATTTATTGAATAGTTAACTGCCTGACTGACTGAATGACTTTCTGACTAAATGACTGACTGACTGACTAACTTTCAGGTGGACGGTGGTATGACAGTCAACAAGCTGATGATGCAACTGCAGGCTGACATCGCAGGTGTGGACGTGAGCCGAGTGGACATGCCCGAAGTGACTGCGCTCGGAGCTGCTATTGCTGCGGTTGGGATATTCTTATTTTATTTATTTATAAATAATTAATCCTAAATATTTTTTTATCCTTTTGACAATTCCATTAGAGTGATTTTATAACTTCCTCTAAAGCGTTTCGTCATTATGATCGTCATCTAGAATATTACCACCGTATGTGATAAAATATGAAATATATCGTAATCAATACCGTAACTTGCCATTCTTCAACGCGTGGCCCGTGACCGTTGGATGAAAGCACTGATTTGCTTGGCGTTTTCGTGATTAGTGAAAATCACGAAAACGTAAGAAAAACGTATACCGTATAATTCGATATTCTTCTTCAATTGTGAGAAAAACGTTATCATATAACTTTAGCGTTTACAGGCGCTGGCTCTCAAATTGACCACACTGGATGCGATTCGTCAGCTGAAGTCACCGAGTCAAACGTTCAAGTGTGCCATGCCGGCAGACAAACGATCGATGGTGCTGAAGCAGTGGTCAGCGGCCGTCAAGCTTACGTTTCAACACGGTGAAATAACGGTGAACGGCAATTAATAGACGAAACATAGTCCATACATGACAGCTTTTTATATTTTTTTAGTTATGTGTAGGATTCGAACTCACGACCTTCTGTTTAGTTCATCTGATTCGAGATGAAGGAAAAATTACATTAGTGAGCTTCAAGAACATTTATTAGTCATATGATTAAGCTTACTTACGGCAGTTTTTCAGTTGTGTGCTAGCCTTTATAATACACTTTATTTAGTTTAGTTGTAATATAAGTCAGTTATGGCTATCTATTCAGAGCTTTTCTAGTCGATTTAGTTGCATTGCACTTGCATTCATTTTTGTGTGCATGAGTTTTTTTTTTAATTATTTTATGACTGTTCTATCTTGGTGGTTTTGCCTTATTATAGCTATTTATTTTCTAAATTTAGTGTGTGAACTAGGAGGGAGTATATGTATCTCGATTTATGGAAAGTATTATAATATTATATATTTATCCCTAACAGTATTATTGTCATCCCCAATTGTTTTCCTTCTCAGTCATTTTATCAGACTTTATAAATGTCTATTTGTTGTGAATTATGAGATATTGCAGAAATTCCATGCATAAATATAATTTTTACTCTGGTGGTGGATGTGTTTTTTTGTTTTATTTTGTAATATTTATTCCATAGTGTTATGTACATTCCTAGTGGTTTATAATAGATTTTTTTTCGATTTCATTGTATAAACATTTGCTAGAATTTGTGCAATTAGTATTGGATTTTATGCATATGTGACGCTTGATCATAATTATTTTTTATTATTCGTAATCTACTGATTCGGTTATCACACTCTCGTCTGACTCTCATACTGAAGTTGCCTTATCATTATTAGATAACCTGTATTTGTTACCAGCATCCGCGTTATTATTCTCACTCTCAGTGAAAACTCTGTGCTTTTTTATCAGATTTTCTATGCCAGCAGTGCAAATGATTTTATGATGTGTACATATATTAAAAACCAGAGTTGGTTTAATGTTATGTAAATAAAACGAAATGTGGTTATGGGAAAAAGTTGGCTTTATGTGATTATGTATTGGCTGATTATTCACCGGAATGCAACGAGGTGGAACGCGTTCTGCGCACGTCACATTGTATGGCGTTATATGATTGGGGTTTTGGTGGTATGTAGGGGCGAGCTAAGCGTAAAAATTTATGATTTTTTATAAACGTCAAAATTTAAAAAAATTTCATCAAAGTTCTCGTAAATTCGATAATTTTTCAATTCAACCCAAATACGTTCTGCGCCCGTCATTGTATAGCGTTATAAAAATGATCGAGTGTTGTTGGGGGCAGGGGTGAGCCGGGCATCAAAACTCATGAAATATTTACAATTTCCCTTTCAAAACAAAATTTTCTCTCATTAAATCCACGATGTTTTTTCATATTTTTGGTAGAAGAAGATAGTTGGGTGATCGACAGCATTTCCGGAAAGTCTAGTCCAAACATTGCGTCATCGTACTTCATCACCTTTGCTTTGATAAATCGGTAACAATTGTTAATGTGTGTATGTTCAGTCAAACGATGCTGGGGTGACATTTATGGGCCAACGAAGGTTTCGGCCCAAAGGGAACGTGTTTTAAAAGTTCTACAACGATTATAGAGTGGTTCTAATTTTTCTGAATTAATTAAATAAGGCCAAGTTACAAGAACAACGAGAAAAACGAATAACGCATAATTTTTGGGGTTTCTGGTGAGTTTTCACTCGAATGGATTTTGAATCATAGCTTATATAATTTACGAACTTTGCCATTCCAGACAGATTATGGATTTCGGAACCAAGCGTCGATTGCCTGCCGGTCAGTCAAGTACGTCGAAATCGTATGTCAATGGCCCAACTCCGACTCCAGGTGTCATCAAACAACCAGCCGTCAAGCACCAATCGAGTCCCTATTTTCGACCACAAACGACAACCAATCAAATTCCCATGTCGATGAAAAACGTAAATGTTGGTTCAGATTAGAGTGAATGGTATTTAAATTTCTTGGATTGCAGGATTGCTTGAATAAAATGATTTAAAATTTTTTGTGTTCGAGGATTTTCAGTACTTATGAAAGTTGCGAAAAGCTAACCTCAAGCCACAAAACTCGACCAAATACTGAGCATGCACTAAAATGACACATTTTTGTCTTTGAAGTTTGCAACCGTCTTTTCACAACCGATTACTTTTATAGCATTTTCAATTGATCAGGAAACTAAACCGAAAGCTCGTAAGTCGTAACTTTTTTGTTGTAGTCCGTGTTTGATTGATTACTCTTGTATCGTATCTGACCTATAATTAACTTTTGTCTGACTATTACAGCTCTCATCAACGACCAACTGCCCATCAACCAGCTTTTCACCGAGCACCATTCCATCCTCGCAACAACAACAACAACAACATCATCAACAACCTGATGGTTCACGAGTGTTACAACAATCCTCACAACCAAAACCTTCTGTAATGAAACGACCCGTGGCCAGCTGTCCTGAAACACCCGAACTGCCCACCAGTTTACCATATGCTGACTTCACTGTGCTCAACAAACGACAGGTTGTTGTTGTTGTTGTTGTTGTTGTTGTTGTTGTTGTTGTTGTTGTTGTTGTTGTTGTTGCTGATGTTGTTGTTTTTGTTTTTGTCGTTGTTATTGTTGTTGTTGATGATGTTGTTCTTGTGGTTGTTTATGATTTCTTCAACATTTTAGGTTGCCTCTCTCCAATGTCTGCTGAGTGTTCGAGCGATCGTGGCGCCATCGAACTCACAGGTTAGCTTACCATCTGTCTGTCCGTCGGTCTGTATGTATCTTTGTATGTCTGATAGTCTGTATGTCTGTTATTATGTCTGTCTGTTTGTGTATTTCTCTGGCTGTTTTGTGTGTCTGTACTACCTGTGAAACTGTCTATATGCATTTCTGTCGGTGTATCAGTTAGTCAATCAGTCAGTCAGTCAGTCACTCTTTCCCTCTTCATTTTCTCAGAACGATCGTCACTCGAGTGTGTCGTCGATTCGTCTCAACGGGTTCTGGTCGCAAACACTGATTGAACTCGGTGATAAAATCAGAGTTTTCCACCCGGGCGTCAACGTGCCGGGTACAGAGTCAGCTGACATTTGCGATGACCGCAACTTCCTGCTCGTTCATCCTGACGTGTTCGCTCACTCGTTCACTGACTCACTCACTCACTCACTCACTCACTCACTCACTCACTCACTCACTCACTCACTAACTCACTCACTCACTAACTCACTCCTCCACTCACTCACTCATTGACTTACTCATTCACTCACTCACTCACTCACTCACTCACTCACTCACTCACTCACTCACTCACTCACTCACTCACTCACTCCCTCACTCACTCACTCACTTACTTACTTACTCACTCACTCACTCACTCACTTCAGCCTTGTCCAATGCACCAGTATAGCCGGATCACTCTACTGCCAGCGAAAGGTGATTCTGAATGAGAAGTTCCGCGGCGGCTGTCAGCCGGGCAACAAAGTCATGATACTGGGAACGGTGGTGCATTGTTTGTTCCAGGTGAGTGAGTGAGTGAGTGAGTGAGTGAGTGAGTGAGTGAGTGAGTGAGTGAGTGAGTGAGTGAGTGAGTGAGTGAGTGAGTGAGTGAGTGGTGAGTGAGTGAGTGAGTGAGTGAGTCAACGGTTAGTGTTTCAGACCGCCGTTCTCATCAACCCA
>OZ038445.1:9571061-9578781 GCA_964036265.1 Daptonema setosum
TGGATTGATGACATATTTGCTGTTCCAATATTAATTAATTGCGTGAAACGTGAACGGGCTTGTTGTTGTTTCAAGAGTGGCTATGATGATAAAATTTTCACTTTTCACCATATTTCAGAACATTCGTGCCTGTATTCAAAGTTGGTGAAATGGTGTTGGTTTCGAACGTGTCTCGGCAACACTATGTCATGTTCATGGGACCTGTAGTTGAAGTGTCAGGTTGGATGTATTCGTCGTCGTTGTTGTTGTTGTTGTTGCTGCTGTGGTTTTTTATGTTTTGATCAGTCTCATCAGTTTTCATCAGTATGTTGGTGTTTTAGTGGCACATGCGATTATGGTTTAATTTACAGGAACTGAAATCGGTGTGCGTTTGGATCGGAAGCCAACGCGAAAGGAGGTACGGGCTGATACATATCGTTTGGATCGTTATCAGAGCAACAGTACATTCCAGCTCAAATTAGCCAACCAAGCTCGATTACTCGAAGGCAGCGAACAGGCGTTAGTTTTTTTGTTGTTGTTGTGATTTGAACGTTGTTGTTGTTGTTGTTATTGTTGTTGTTGGTTGTTGTTGTTATTGCTGTTATTTTGTTGTTGTTATTATTGTTGTTGTTGTTGTTGTTGTTGTTGTTGTTATTGTTATTATTTTGTTGTTGTTGTTATTTTTTGTTGTTGTTGTGGTGGTGGTGGTTGTTGTTGTTGTTATTTCGTTGTTGTTGGTGGTGGTGGTGTTGGTGTTGTTAATGTTATTATTGTTTTTTTTGTTATTATTGTTGTTGTAATCATTTATTTTTTCAAGTGCTCGACTGCGTCGTTTATTGATCGATCTCGAGAAACCACGCTCCGCCGAGAGACTGCCGGAGACGGTGGTCGAAAAAATCTTACTCGACAAAATGGTTGCCGACCATATTGATGTGCTGTTGAAAGTGTTGATGACTATGGACTATGCGGTGGTCATGGATAAACGCAATGAATCGGGTGAGTAAATGAGTGAGTGAGTGAGTGAGTGAGTGAGTGAGTGAGTGAGTGAGTGAGTGAGTGAGTGAGTGAGTGAGTGAGTGAGTGAGTGAGTGAGTGAGTGAGTGAGTGAGTGAGTGAGTGACTGATTGACTGACTGACTGATTGACAAACTGACTGACTGACTCACTGACTGACTCACAGACTGACTGATTAAGTAAGCAAAGAAGTGAATATGTGAATGAATAAGTAAGTGAGTGAGTAAGTGATGTATGCTTTTCAGATCTTATTCCACTGATAATGACGCTGCTTGCGGCGCTTTTACGGCTCGATCAATCAGTACTGCTCTGTACGTTCTCGAACGCCAAGCTAGAAGCCCTAATCGATGCTTTGAAACTGGTTGGTGAATGACTGACTGACTGAGTGAATGCCACTGTTTAGGATTAGAGTAAAGAAAGAGATTAATGACAATCATTTTCAGCACCCCTCACTCAGTCGTCAGGCTGACAAGATTCTGCATCTCGGATCATCCAGCGGTCAGTCACTGTTTCATCTCGAACATTCGTTGGCAAAAAATTCTGAATCCGTTGAATCAATGGAGAAATGCATGACTGAGCGGTTGTCGCAGGCGGTTAGTGAGTGAGTGAGTGAGTGAGTGAGTGAGTGAGTGAGTGAGTGAGTGAGTGAGTGAGTGAGTGAGTGAGTGAGTGAGTGAGTGAGTGAGTGAGTGAGTGAGTGAGTAAGTGAGTGAGTGAGTGAGTGAGTGAGTGAGTAAGTGAGTGAGTGAGTGAGTGAGTGAGTGAGTGAGTGAGTGAGTGAGTGAGTGTGAGTGATTCAACTCATGAATTTCAGTCGTGTGTTGTATGTTCGTCATTCACGGCTTCGAATCACGTCATGTTTGACAAACGACGTTACTTCGATTATGTTCTCGTGCTGGATGCGATCGGATGTGGCAACTCGATGCTGATTGGTGAGTTTTTTTTTAATTTGAATTTTTCTTTGATGCTGATTGGTTGTTTTTAGTTTACTTGTCAATGAATTAATTGTAATAATATCAATGTTTCAGGTCCACTACTAACGGGACAGCGTTGGATTCTGCTGGACAGTCAGTTCAACTTTGATCGTTCAGATTCCGAGAAGAGTCACGTTGTACGAATGGTGGAGAAACATCCCGATTGTGTTATATCTATGCAATAAATAAACTTCCTGACACTACAGAATCGAACAGGCATTTCTATATTCAAATTTTTTGTTTTGGTAATCTGGCCTTTTTATTTCTCTTTATTAATTCTAATTCCTCTTCTTCTTCAATCATTCAATTGTTCTGTCAACGCTTTATTGATATGGAATGGAGCAATTAGTTTTTTCTTCAATATTAATTAGTCCATGTAAGTATTCACTGCAAATTTTAAATGGTTGTAAAGTATGATGAATGTTGGTTGACTAAGTACTCTCTGAAATTCATCGGAGTCAAGAAAAGTTCATCAGTTATGCTCATCACCTTTTTCTTGATATTCCCTCTTATGTTTATTTCCTTGCTCACTGTAGACAAATCACTCATTTCATGCTTTATCAACATTATCTGCTATTCTTCACCTTTTATTGTTAAACCTTCCTTGACAACTGGTAATAGTTCCAGCTTCTTGTTCATCTATCCTTGTACAAGTTTCAACCTTTTTTATTATTCTGTTGCCGTGATTCTTATCAGGATTATTTTATCAGGTATCTCGATTTTCACTCATTTTGTTGTTTTCGAACGTGTCCTTGTATTTTGTGATCTTGTGTTTCTGAATGTTATTATCAATTGTTTGCTATTATTATTTTTTGATCAAGTTGTGATTTTATAATTGTGATGTTTTAATGACAATAAAATACGAGCTAGCTTGTGTCGTGGGATATGAACATCACTGTCTATTCTGATGTAACTTTTCCCCAAAAAATGTTACTTATTCATTCTAATAGAATTTATTGTAAGTGAAAATGCTTTAAGACGAACTGAATACGTCATGTTTACACATTAAAGTTCAAATACAGTCCATCATACACGCCGATGTAAGCCCCGAAGTGCCATCAATCCACTTCATGTATGTAAAATACATGAAGAACCGGATCGTCAACTAGTAAATCCGGTTCAGATGTTGTGTGCCATGGCGCATGGATTTGCAGTGGCGTATAAAAAGATGGAAGTTGGGAAATTCTTCTACATTGGGAAAAATATCTGTTTTCTTGTTATAGCAGCTAAATTTAATAAATAGAAACATTTCCGATATGATAACGTTGAATACCTCCACCCTGACTATCCCCCGGCAATAAGAACCATTTGATTTTGGGTCTCGGCGTGTTTTCATTGGTACATAGATACTGCCCATAGATCTTATGTTTTTGGGGCTTGGATTGAGTTTCAACTATCGTTCATTCAGTGATTTATTCAAATTGCAACATAAAAAAATATGGCGGAAAGTAAAAGTTTTAGAAACCGAGTTATGGAAATCGAGAATATGTATTACCGCGGTGGAATCAATCACTGAACCCTGAAAATCTGGCTCAATGCGGTTAACTGGTAGGGCGAGTATTTCATCCCTGGAGGCCACTAAAAGCCATGGGTACCAAGTATACCATTGACGAATATCTGGCACTAGCGGATGAGGGAGGAACCGAAAAATAAATTCCTCCTCTTTGGCCTTTTCTCATAGAAGAATTTGATTTCAAAGTGTTTGTTAAAAGGCCTAGAAACTTCTAAAAGGAATTCCCCCCTTACTTTGGTGGATTGGCTTCCAATGGCCCAACGGACTATCGGGTACTTTTTATTATCGATTGAGAAGGATAGGGTACAACTATGAAACTCCCGATTTCTGTGAGGGTTGAATGAGAATATTTCAGTGAAACTGTTCATTGCGGTTCTTCAAAATTGACTCCGATTCCATCTCGGAAATTTTTATTCTTCCGCGCCCTGATGGCTATCAATCGCTTTCGGACCGGCTCATTGAAATTCGCCGCTTTATATAGCTCAACATTTATTTGATAGTGGACGGTTTTGCTCGCACATGAAGCAATATATTTTGGTTTTGAATATCTATTTTTAAGTAATGTTGCTAACATGTTTATTTTAAATTTTATGCATGTTACTCTAGTTTCATCCCCTTGTGCGTTTGGTGGAACGACGACCGTCACAGAAAAATACCACACCCACAATTATGAATTTGCTAAAGTTGTTTATTTGAAATCGCATGTTTGTAATTGGATGTTTTTACTGTAGCGTCACTCTCTTTCTGTCAAACAGACGCCTTCCTGTTGAATTGACAAGCATGTATTATTTACTATCCGGAAGATTGTTTGCATGCGTAAAACATTTATGCACCATTGCTAGAAGTTGTTGAAGTCACTGTGCTCTGTACAAGTTCCTGAATCAATTATTACAATTTTCGCTGTTACCATATACATTACTCACTGGTATATGCTTTCTTATGAAAATTACACTGGTCTAATGTATTTGGAAAAGTGACTTTTTTTTAAGTTTCAAATTTTTCCGAAACATTTTTCATTTAACCGATGGTTTTTTGACTGAGTAAATGACTGCGACTGATTCACTCATTCACACACATCTACATACCACCGCGCATGATAAAACTGGTATGATTTCAATGAAGTTCTGGATTGGTTCGCATGTTGCACATGATGCAGTCATGAGTCATAACAACTTGCGGAGTAGCCGATTCTCCAAATAGACGGGAATTTCCTCTAAAAGAGGATTTGGCAGTTATTTGACTATTTCACCCACAACTGAAGGAACATAATCCACTTTCTGAAGCCCCCAAAGAGAGAAAATCAACTTTTCCCTTGCCTTGTCATCCGCTAGTGAACATGACGATCAGCCACTGACGGATTACAATGTTCATTGAAGTCCATCAGTAGAGTTCTGAAAAGTTTTCCATTGTGTGTAACTTGTTTTACGGTTTTAAGTTACGTATTTCAGCTTGTTTTCATGTCCTATATCATAATCAATGTCATGCCAACGTACACACGACGTATTGTTATCACATTCACATACCAGTATGAACTGGTTCGCCAAACGACACTGGTCTCACGCATGTGCAAGTGAATCGTCAAACCAGATTCCAATGTATCATCTATACAAGATCACTGTAGAACAAATTGATCGCTAAAAACTGAAGTTTTCTTTAAATGGGAAATCCTTAGTTGTTTACCTACACTTTAAAATAGATTCAAATTCCTAAACCGATATTTTGAGAAGAACTTCAATTCGACTTATTCCCGCCCGCTCTCTTCCTCCGCTCTTGTTTTTTTATGAAGATGGCGATTAAGGTATTGTTATGGTTTTATTTTTGAAATAAAATCAATTTTATGCATGTTTTCTCACCCAACTTCAAAATTAACGAATTCCAAACATGTCTTCTGACCAAGACATTGACCCTCTAAAATGGTATAGGTTCACTTCCCCTGGCACTCGTGTGTCGTGTTTCAGTGAGCAGTGGTCTACCACAATCTGGTTTTGTGTGCAGTTGGCGTTTGCTGTTTATGCCTATACAACTGTCTCTATGATACCCCAGATAAAAGTTATCTTCTGGAAGACTAAAAACTTTTAAATCCTGTATATTCCAAATCATTAATATAAAATAATACGAAATATGTAGTTATATGAATTAGCGGACAAACTGCACATGATTAGTATGTAACAGGAATTATTTCGTTGTGCGGCTCACACAAGCCAAACGTTTGTTAGTAGGAAAGAAATTTGGATTTCAGATTTTACATCAGTCCTGTCTCAGCAAATATGAACTTTATTCTCAAAAATTTTTACTTTTAAGATTGACGTATTTTATTATCCACGTTATCTTTGTTTTATTAAAGGTACGTGCAAAATCTTATCACACTTGGAATAAAATACAACCGCCAGAACCGGATTTTTATGTTAAGACTTTTAATCAGCTGTTCAGTTGGGCAAAATGCACTTTACGATCACCGTTCCGATATCCACGTACATATTGATTACTTAAAAAATAGGTGATCACTTGCATAGGTGAATACTTGAATCGTTTACTACAAATTGAATTCAAGAAGTCACTATTTCGAATTTTTTGTTTGGTCCCAGTTTAGTAAAGGCAACATTTTAACTGGTTTAAATGCAGTTTGACACTATCGCTGTGCGCCAGACTTCCAAGGTATTTTACTGATGTAAACAACATATTATTTGTCGTCCCTGGTTCTGTGGTTGTTATTGTTTTTTTGTGGTATTTTATTGTTGTTTTTTATCGTTTTCTTTATTTTGATTTATTTAACATATCGCCAAACACAAATCGTCATTCAGCCAGGAGTCTGGGGATTGATGCTCTTTTAGAGACTCTTTTTAACAACATATATTGATAAAATTCAGCAAATCTGATAAATTAGTAAAGTTTCTCCAGTTAGACAGCTTAGTCTTGCTGGAAGCTTAGTGGATTTATGAAAATGAGTTCCGGTAACAAGATACGCTGACAAGGTATAACTGGTTGACTGAGGTACATAGCATTGTAATCGGATGCAAACCAGTGTATTCAGTAAGTGTATTTGAGTATTTGAATGCCGCAATTCAGTAAGATTTTTGTAGTCATCAAAATTTCTAATAAATAAAATTATTTATCATGGACTCTTTGTGACTTTCTTCAAAATTTTTATATTATGAAAACTTTCCCTGGATTGTTTCTCTTATATCTTACATGAGAAACCTGGCCAACTTTGGGAGAATTTCGTCCATGGCAGTTGTTTAACGATCGAAAAAAAGTGCGTCGGAAAAATAAATCTACAGATTCTTCTACAGACTCACAACCGAAAGTCAATGCTAAAAACAACGAAATATCGAGGTAATACTGTAAATAAATATAATGTTAACTTCTTGAATATCATAAACTTTACAACCATTTTCAGAAAAAAATTATAAATTCTACAAAACGGCGCCCAGCTCAAGCCATCTGGCTTTCTGGCAGCAGAGTTACAGGAACTCACTATAAGGCAACGATGTTGCTGACTCTAACCTTTCTAATGTTGGTTATTCTGCAGTTTTTCATATTTTCAAATGATTAAAGTTTTTTCATTTCATATGTTTGTGCGCGCATGAAAAACATTTACCAAAGATATCAATTAGAATGGTACACTTTGAATTACTGCTATCATGGAATCCGATCATGAATGTGTATTTTGGTGGCTACAAAATATACAAAAACTAAACAGACTATGAAACTTAAAAAGTTCAAATTACTCCAGAAACGAAGCCGCTAGGAATCATATATTTTTACCTGGTTATGGTAATTGTTTCCTCAACATAAACTCCAACACAATGTTTCAGGTTTGTGACACAGGCAGCCAGTGATAAGGAGCCAAAGGTGGCCATCGTTGGGGCTGGTTAGTGCATGACAGCTCACTCACTCACTCACTCACTCACTCACTCACTCACTCACTCACTTCCTCACTAACTCACCCACCCACTCACTCACTGATCTAGGTCTTGCTGGCCTAACAACAGCCGATCAATTGCTCAACGAATACAAATTCACGGACGTGACAATTTTTGAAGCCAACCAGAAGACGGGTGGTCGAGTTCTGCCGATGCTGTTGGGTTAGTCAGTGAGTGAGTGAGTGAGTGAGTGAGTGAGTGAGTGAGTGAGTGAGTGAGTGAAACATTGAAAAACATTTTCTGCAGCTTCGGGCACTACCATTCAAATTGGCGCCCAGTTGTTGCACGACTATGACAATGATTTGTTCCGATTAGCTG
>OZ038445.1:9583981-9591481 GCA_964036265.1 Daptonema setosum
AGCAGAAACACCATCATCATCTGAAGAATGCACTGAGTTAGAGTTTAGGTATTTTGATTGGTTAACTATTCCAGTTGTTGCTTACATGTTTACGTGTCTAAGTATGTATAGCTTGTTCGGAGTTTCTTGTTATTTAATTGTGTTTCTGAAAACCTTTCACGTTTATTAGCATGTTTTATTCATGTGATATGAAGAGCTGACCGTTTAATGCATGCAAAAAGAATTACGGTAGATATTTCGGAGTAACAAGGAAACGTAAGTAACGTAAGTGTATAAGTGACAAGTAACGTAAGTGTATAAGTGAACAAAAATCTACATTGAAAAAAAATCTACATTGAACAAAATCTACATTGAACAAAATCTACATTGAACATACAAATACAAGTGTTTGTCAGTGAAGTATCGCCGATATAATCTTGATTTCCAGACAGTTTACAATAACTAATTCTCCATTTCCAAGAGACAACAAAACTGTTATTTTTCCGTTTGACAAAATGACAAATATGTAATGTAGTCAAGAATGGGTTGGTTTTTGTTCCAAAATGGCAACATTTAGCGCCAGGCACCACTGACGTGCTGGAAAGTTATTGACTCTGAGAATGTACAATGCACGTGTTAAAACGTATACAGGTTTTTACTGGCTTAGGTTCCATGATTTTAAAAGAATCCCAGAGCATTTTTTCAACTATTGAGAATTTTCATGTTAGTATTAAAGCAACTGCTGTTCAATGGTGATATAAATAAATGACAACATTTTCCGACCACTATATATTCGAGTTTAGGATTGTCGATGTTTTCGACCGTAAACGTGCCGCAGTGTACGATTTTCCAAAAATAGCTACCACAATAAAGTACTAATACATTGGAACACTCAGTGAGTCAGCCAGTTTAGGACAGCAGTATACTGAGTCATAGCAACGTGGTAAGTAAGAAAAAGAGCCAGTAGTTTATTAACATAACCCAACAATAGTTTTGACACATAAAATGTGGAGTCGAGTTTCAGCGGAAGTTATATATCACTTGATATCATGCAGCCAACTCAGTAGAAAGGTAATCGAATGTGTCTCCGATCTGTAAACCAATTTGATTTTGCAATTAAATCAAGGGCCAATTTTAAATGCTTAGATAATAACACCAATTATAATAAACCTACAAAACACATTCTAGAATGATTCCGAAAATATTTGTTTGGACACGATCTGTTTCAAGTATACATCACCCGGTAGTTCGTTTGAATCATCCATGTTAGTCAGCGGTTGTTATAAGGCTCAGAAAGCACCGAAATTTCGAAACAGGTCCCGATATAACCCATTGGCATACCGATGGTTTATGGAACCCTCTAGTGTCTGAGTCACCAAGCCACAAACATGATTGGATGAGAAGACCATCGTATTGCGAAAGCACTTCTAATTATGAATGCGTAAAGACGTATTTTTGAAAAAATTTAATTAGTTGATGAAATGATCATGACAACTGTGTTGGGTATATAACACTTGCTCGGTTTTACCAATAACATGTAAGTATTAAGGATCTCTCGGGAGATTCAATTTTTTTGGTCTGATCCCATGAACAGAGCAGTGCGTGAAGCTGACGTGAAAAGTTCACGTCCATTACTCAACACCAGCCAGCCTGGACGCGTGCATTGAAAGTTTTTCTTTTCTTTTTTTAATTTCTCACATATTTCCAATAATCTTAAAATTTATTGCTGTTTCACTCTACAACAACTGTGCCGTTCGGAAATCGCGAATCGTGCAAATTAAGTGTAAAATGAGCTCCGGACGCCGTGACGGTGCAGATGAAACGCCGACTGGCTGTTGACGTGACGCCTGAATGATTAATGGCGCGTCAACGTTACCATCCAAAATGCGTCGCTTTGTTTTTTTGCATGGTCTACATACATACATAAATGTGGAGTTCACCGTTCGGTCGGCGAGTTTCAGGTTATCCAGGATCTAATCGCCAGGTTATCCAACTTAACGCATTCACTGCACTGTTCTGATAACTGTACTTTGTTGATGGTCAGATGCAAGCTGCCTTCTTCCCCAGGTGTGAAGTATTCAACGTTCTCGTGGCAAAAGTTTCTCTTGACTGATGTTGGTGTCAACCATCTAAAGGGAGGGGAATCTCTCCAAAGAGGAGGGAATCAGCAGAAACTAAACATTTTTACCTACACTTTAGGAAACAAACTATGTTTCTTAATACGCCCAAAGATAAAAGAATTTCAGTTTTCGCTCTCATTCTCGTCCGCTAGTGCAGGGACAGTGAGCCATGGTATAGTACATATGCACTCGCATGTGCATCGACGGCACTCAGCCAGCCAGCTATCTGTCCGGGCCAGGCGCTTTTTTCCAGACTGTCTAGACGCTCCATGAATGTTACCCGTCTGACCATCCTATAATTTTATGACTTAGGCTGAATTCGTCTTCGCGGTTGTCGTACAAGTACGAAGTAAAGAACGAAGGTATGAGCACTAAAATACAGTCGATGATATTTGGGTTAGGATGAAATGTGCTGTCTGGACCATGCAGGTCTACGGCCAGAACGTCTGCACGAATACAGAATGCAAAAAACTGCACAAATACAGTTTAAGACTGCAGAAAACTGCATGTGTAGACTTAGACAAAATTTTTAAGTGTCATATTTATGTGGTGCAGAGCAACATAACAAGAAAATGACAAAACAGTTGTCTGATGTGAACACGCAATAAAAAGCAAATCAAAAGTGTAGATTCAATTTGGGTGTGCACATAATTAGCCTGCATATTTTACAACGAACTATGTGAACATGTGAATAAAACCGGGTTGAACTATTGAACAGTAAGCATAACTGTGCAACGAACACGGGAAATAAGAGGAAAAGAAAAAAACGTTCTCAACCGAACAAAATTATAATAGGAACGGTGTGGTTGGCGGTTATCGAATGATCGATTTGGCTATCTAAACCGTAACCGTCTGACCAAAACAAAATAGCAATGCAGACAACGTGACGTCGGTCAAAAACCAGATTGAAGATCATACTGTTTATCAAGATATAATGTTGAAACATTTCCCAGATTAAGCGGAATAAACCGTTGATCATCTGGGATAGATCTAGAACTTCAAGAAGGGACCATTGTGTTTCAATATAATCAAAATATAGCAAACTTCATGGTCTGAACTAACATGGTCCATATCTTTGAGTTACCAGTCCAGAAGAAAACTGACTTCTGGTTCGCGCGAACGCAGGTCGTACTGACCATGAACAAACCATAGTTCATACGTTAACGAAGAATGCATGATCACCGAGGCATGTTTGATACGGCGCAACTTGGTGCATGGTACTGTGTTTACATGCGAATATGGTGCGAATCGAATAAGATTGGACGCGGCAATGGAACGAGCACCACAAAAAATCCATTCGCATCAACCGCGATCGCGCGTCAGATGGCGGAGAACCATGAAACTGGTTTGGAGGTCTAGTAACTGAGATAATCCATGAGGGAGAGATAAGAAAAATAGAAACGTATGGTTTATCAAGAATGACCAAAACAATGTAAATGTTTTTATAATCCAAAACATCCACCCGCTATGGTTCGCCATACTAGTATGCTTTTTCGTGCCAGTTACGAAGATCACTCATCTTGGCTAACGCCAGGAGCGCCAAATGGCACGTGGGTGCACGATGTTGCAAGGTATCCAAGTACTCAATGGGATACTTGCAATTCGCATGTTCTATAAGGTGTCCAAATTTATATGACTTATAACAGTAAACTAACGCTGAAAAAAAAACAAGCTGAAAACTGTCTGGAAATTTTTATCTCACTCACACCGTATGAGTTCATGTTATATCATTATCATTGTATGGAAAAAGAGGGGTTGCTAAAGAAGCTAACCGAATGAAGTCTAACTGAAGCTGGCAATAGTTGTCAACAACAAGCTAAACAAATTAAGTTTTTCAACGGCAGTATGTACGAGACATTACCATATTTGGACACTCGTGCCAGTTACGGACGACTTGGCTGTATGCCGAAAACTTTTGCATCAGGAATTACGAACTAAAATCAATCGACAACCATTAGATATTTTGAGAATGCAAGATGCAAACCCAAATTACAAATGCAAGTACATACAACTGACTTATGCATACCTGATCAGGAATGCTTCTGATCTATCATGTATAGACGCGAAAAAACCAAAGTTCAATCAAAACACTTAGTGCGCAGGACAGTGGAATCGGTAGTCAGCAGCAAACGTGCGACATTGCCTCATCGAAAAAATATGATATATAACGTTTGTACTCCGACTTTTTGTGCACTGTTGCACTACTTTTGTAACTGTGTAAACATTGTGACAGATGCGCGTGTGCGAGCTGTATTTTGGAATCATTCATATTAATTTTTATGAAACGTAACAACTTTCAGCAACAGTGGCGTTGTGAGCTCTGCAAACTAGCACGATTTTTTCTATGAATAACAAAACTTTTTCACGTTCGAAAGCAGGCTTTTTTGGTGTAAAACCGGTTTCACTCTGCATTGCAATGCTAGACGAGGTTTGCTGTTGAAAGTAAACTGCTCTAATAAAAATAGATAAAGACATTGTCACATAAAAAATCGAGCCAGCAAAACATAACAAACTATTACACCTGAACGGGCGATTTTTTACCACCACTGACAATGTTATCTTCGTTTGTGTCTAGAACAGCTGTTTTATCAACAGAACTTTTTCATTAATAGCTATTCATCTCCCGACTCATCTTTCTCAGCACGACCACCGACATATGATCACACAAAACCTTTCAAAGATCTTAACTTTTCAAAAATTATCGTCCAAAAACTCTAAGACTCCTTTAAATCCAACCTGGCATAAGCCGTTCGGTCGCCTTCATGTCGGGCCCGATCCGTCCCGCAGTTTCGAGCTGCGTTGAGATGCTCCGTCCTATCCGGGGGGAGTCTCTGCCTTTCCAAATAGGCTTGGACGGACTTGGATAGGCTCGGGCACGTGCGTTCTCCGATCACCTGTGTTCCCAGACATCCAGGGTCGAACGCACGACGAGCTTCGGGTCGGAACGCGCCCGGCCAGACGGCCAGCATCGATTCACGGGGCAACGCCAACCAGCCAAACTGAAGGCAGCCGCTGTCGAGCGTCCGACCGAGCGGGTACGTATCCTGCATACGAGTGCAGTGGCGATCCAAGAAACTAGCTTGTCTAATAAAAACGGTCAAGGATACGGTCACCAATGGTGATGAGTTATCCTAATATAGAGGTTGTATATCGCCTAACACAGTCAGGAAATCTATCGAAAGCTCTGCGATAGGAGAAATGACCCAATCTTTTGCTTCTCTACACCGCCACTGTCGGCCAGAGCCCAGCTGACTCGAAACACAAATCATGTTATCGTGGTCAGGCTTTTGGAAAATGGTTGAGATTCCTGTTTAAATCATCGATTTATAAGTAATCGATCCAAAAAAACCCTGCTACCGTCTTATATGGGGTATCAGTAAGAACTGGATTCGTTCAGTAGCTCGCAAAGTAAAGATAAAACTCAAGCGGGCCGCGAGCCCCGCCACAATGAACGTATGCCGCCCGACTAGTTTTCTACGCTCGTATATAAGCAGACACTACATAGCAGTTGCATATAGCCGCGCCCCGGTCTGTATAACGTACAGCGTGTGCGCTGGGTTGCGTATGTCGCGTTCATAATGCATGCGTCTGCGGTGCACTATAGTCAATTGCGTAGTGTGGTGGACTCACGAACGAGCGGTCGGTGGTTCGAATCTATCATAAGCAATTAAGAAAGATATGGTATGCTAAATCTATTGGCAAGGATAGGTGTATTGCGGATTAATATGAAGTGGCAAGTTTGAGTTTGTTAATGAGACATGTGAATGGCGCTTGAGCGTCAGTTGCGTTCAGCTCCATGATAATGTGTAACGCCAGTTGGGAGGACATGCATACACCCGAACCGATCATGACTTGTCATGCAGAGCACATAACCAGTTGCAGGAATGTCTGGGCTGAAGGAATGTCTGGGCTCCAAAGGGAGGCAAATGTCTTCAAAGAGGGGGAATCTGCGGTTTTTTCGTACACCTAAGAGACTTATTTTATTTTTCGAAACAGCTTAAGAGGAAGGGAGAATCTCCCTTCCCGTCCGCTGGTGGGTTGCAGGAATGTCTGGGCTGGTCCAGCGTTCTGTCTGCCTGGTCACTTGCATGCAGTCAATTTAAAAGCAGACGAACTTCCAGAAACAAATTACATGTTGTAAGTAAGTGTGCTTCTAGCACTTCTAGAGGCACATTTATTAGAAACTTGAAGATTCTACCGAAATGATTCAATCACGTGAATGATTTTCACTATCCTTTTGGGAATCGTTTGAAAACATAAAAAACAGCATAAAATAGTTATGATTCGATTGAAAAAACTACATAGAACTCAACGCTTAAAATGCTATTTATATGTTTTTAGACTTTTACATAAATATTCCTTGTGAATTTCTTATTCAGAATATATTTACAGAAAACATGTCATCGTAAAACCAGTCAGTCGGTCGAACACCACCATCCCACCACACATGTGGGCAATTATTCTATTTCTATCATTGTCAAAAAAACCAGCTTCGACAAAAAAACGTGAATTGGATGCAGCTGTCGTTGTTTTTTTGTGGCAGAGTATTTTCAAACAGACAAAAAACGTTTAGGAAAGAGATTCATAAAAACTGGTCATGTCCATCGCTCTCATCATTACAGGGAAAAAATGATTGACTATGCGAAACTGGCTGTTGTCTGCAGGTTTCGATAAAATTATTCATCATTACGGAAAAATACAAAAAAAAACAAGGCATGCAAATTTGTCTGATTTGCCTGGTTTTCATTACAGTTGCCTAGATGTTCATAAATTATAGAGTTGGCTGGGGTGTGATCGTGTTAATGAGAGTGGGCGAAATTACATAGTTTATGTCATTAGGCAAAGTGATCGTTGTTTTATGAACTTATCCAATTATTTTGAATGAAATACATATTTACACTTAGCCAAAAATGCTGGGAAAAAAACAACAACAACAACAACAACAACAACAACAGCAACAACAACAACAACAACAACAACAACAACAACAACAACAACAACAACAACAACAACAACAACAACAACAACAACAACAACAACAACAACAACAACAACAACAACAACAACAACAACAACAACAACAACAACAACAAGGACATTATATAAAGTCTTTGAATTATCTTCCGATCCCATACATTAATCAACCACCCTGTTTGAATGCTCTCAGTACTTTCATGATCAACCAAGATGATAAGTTCTGGTCCAACAGAAAATGTCTTTACACTGAAGAATAGGTCATATGCATTGTATAGGTTTTGCAATTGGTTAAAAGAAATAACGAAATTAGGTTCTCGACTATTATATTGCGCTGAACGAGACTTTTCCCATTCTTGAAGAATAGAAAGGTTCGAACAACTTCTAGAACATGGTTCTGAAAATCCATTACTTAAGAATCCGGTAC
>OZ038445.1:9598981-9638352 GCA_964036265.1 Daptonema setosum
GTAGAACCACTAGCGGATGAGAAGGGAGGGAAAAGTAGAATTCCCTCCTTTTTGGTAAGTAGAAATAGTGCAGTTTGTTCCCCATTATAAGGTGTAGGTAAAATGGCCTGAAATCTGCCGACTCCCCCTCTTTGACGGGAATCTCTCCCTTTGGAGGTTTGACTCGTCTGCCAGTGAGTAGAACATACGAAGACTCTGATAATGACGTTTGTTTGTTTTTATATCATACCGTTTTCATCTGTTAAAACAGTCCCTTAGTTTTTTATAGTTGAACTAGACAGAACTTGAAGGGTGATTGATATGATAGTTTCATTATCGACATCGTATGGATCGAGTTATTATACAAAAATTATTCACATTAGCATGAACAATACAACCACAACAATATTTCAGTGAAAATTAATAATATACTCGAAAATGGCTTTTTAACCGCAAAAATTATAAGTAACATTGCCAACTGAGCGCGACTCGTCAGTTCTCCTATCAGAAATGCGAACTTTTGTATGACAATTGAAAAAAACTCACATGCCTATCGTTCGAGTGACGTCGTTAACCATGGTGTTAGCGATCACAACTATTTGAGAAATGGAACGGGAAAATGAAAAAGAACAGAAAAATAGAATCTGGGAATAATTTTTTAATGGAAAAAACTTACACGCCTATCTTTTGAGTTACATACGTCGTTTTTTCAAATCACAACTATTTGAGAAATGGAAAATTAATGTCTGCTAAGTTCCTTCCGGTCACACACTTTTCATGAGATTTGCAAGAGTAAGTTTTTCCTCAGTGACAGGTTAGGGATTATTTTGGATTGTCTAAAAAAACTTGATCTACGCGTACAAGGATCTCACAAAATAAAGCCCGTAGGTTGTTTCTGCAAGCAAAAGTATTGCCCAAAACGTCTGATATCGGAACATCAGACAGTCAGTGTTAATACGCATATCAATCATCATCACCCCACGTTATACTGTGTTAAACTATGGAACTCAACTGAGTTGAGTTCAGTTGAGTTGAGTTGAGACTAGTGATGTTTGTTTTTCAGACGTTTTAGGCGATACTTTTGCTTGCAGAAACAACATGCGGGTTTCAGCCGAGAAAAAGGCGCTTGTTCCAACTCATCTTCTTAACATTGTGAATGCCTAGCAGTAGTGCAGTGATTGATTACCGATTTGCGTTCACTCTGTAGCATCACTGAAAATATGTATTGACTAGTAGAATAAGGGCAAAATTGTAATTTGGATGGTAAAATCAGGATTATTGATTTAAATTGGTATGATTTGATTATCAAGACTTTCCAATAAAAATATGGAAAATCATTCACATAACTATGGTTGACTGCAGGTTCTCTCCAAGATTCTTGAGCGTTGAGTAAAAAAACACCGTTTTTTACTATCATCATCGACTATTATTTTGAGGCTATTATTACACGAAGTCGGAGTACAGTATAAAATGAATTAGGTTCATATGTAAATGAGAATCAAAAGCCAATTCATATCTTGTTGTTTACATGGAGATTTCCGTGAGTTTTACAAATCTGTTTTTGAAGGATCAAGGTTCTAACCGCAAACACCGTTCATAACAGGTTACCATGTCGTGAATGACGGTAAGTCGTATGGCGTGAGGTTTGGCGATACGGTGATTTATTGTAAGCTTATGGCCTTTGAAATATCTATGAAATAACAAACTCATTAAATTTTCTTAAAGTGGTTGTGACTAGCTCAAAACACCATTTCATGTATGTTTTTCTAGGTTATTAAAAGTGACATTAACCGTTCAACGGACATTACCGTGTCGCACAAAAACTCATCGTTAAGCATATCAAATACAGATTGTGTCATTGTGCAAGGAAACGTGGGTGCACAGCACGAAAATGTATGAAATCCCTAATACTGAGTGAAAAGTTCATCTATTATAAAAAAATATATATAGAAAGACTGGGAAAAAATTATGCTTGTTGGATGAACACAGCGCTTGAATGTATAAATTTTGGTTATGTGACTGTCCGTAACCCAGGATATAATCCAGCAGACGTTAAAACTTGTTAAATCCAGCAAACTTCATAGCTTGGTCTGGGATTCTTGTAATCAAGAAATAAATTTGTGAGCCGGTTACACGTACGCAATGAATTAAGCGCAGTTTTCCAAATGTTGTCCAAATGTTGAGGGAAAAGCGCTCCAGAAAAATACTTGAAATCAACCTGCGCACCAAAAAGTTTTTGGCTAACAAGAAACCCTGGATCAGCCATAGGTTATCCAAGTATTCTTGATACCCAGAAAAGTTCGGCGTGCAATAGGGATTCAAATCTTATTTTGGTGCGCAATTTGGATTGCAGGGGAAATATAAGTGCTTAACCGACCCAAAAACCTATTTATGATAACAAAAACCCTGAGGGTGCTTTCAGAGTAAAAAGGAAAGTAAAAAGGAAAGTAAAACGGAAATTAAAATCTGTAAACCAATTGACCGGAAAATCAATTTTGTTCCCGCAATTTTGATTTCAGTCAATAGGTTTAAAGATTTTACTTTCCGTTTTACTTTCCTTTTTACTTTCCTTTTTACTCTGAAAGCACCCTGACAAGCTATAACTGGTCCATAAATTTTTCTTATGTTTTAATTTTCAAAAATTGCAAGAAACACTGATTAAGATATTGGCTTGGTATAACCTTAAATAAACTTGGTCAAGATTTCTTGTTATCAAAAATTAATTTTGCAGGTCGGTTACGCCCTTATGCGATGAATTAGGCGTAATTTTCGCATATTTTCCGAATGTTGTGTAAGAACATATTTATTTCTCGACATCAAGAATGGAGAAAGTGTTGCTTGTTGGTTAAAGTCTGGAATTCTGATGCAAAGCTCTACTGTTGGTTAACACCCGTTAACCTATTGTGAGACTTCGGCCGTAAGCCGAATTTCAGTGCCATCCAAAGCGGAGGTGTCAAGTGCAACTTTTTTTCAACCAGAATTCATGGACAACACGATATCCTCAAGACAGTTGAGACTTCACTATTGAATAACACACCGTTTGATTCTTTGTAAGGCTTCGGCTTAGTTCCGAAAACAGACTGTACGTTAGTAAAGGAGATCGCCTAGTATGAGGCTAACAGTTAGTGTTCAGTTAAGGCGTAGGCTTAGGCTTTGTGTATGGGACGGGCTTGGGCGCGCCCCAATGGGGGACGAGCCAATCCTCTGAAGGGAGGGGAAGTTCATCAAAGAGGGAGGAATCAGCAGTTTTCAGGCCATTTTACCTACACCTTGAGAAACAAACTATACTTTTTTAAATTTCCAAAGAGGGGAAATTCCACTTTTCCCACCCCTTCTCGTCCGCTAGTGGCCCTTACTAAGGCGCTATTCATACTTCTTTTGCGATTTTCTGCGATTCACGCGCGTGTCTCGCGCGTGAATCGCAGAAAATCGCAGAAAATCGCAAAATCGCAAACCCAGATTGAGAAATGATTTTTCTCACCCGAAAATGAATGGAATTGAGCTAAAAAGACCATTTTCTTGTTCAGTTCATCTCCCTTTATCGACTAGAATCAAAAAAATTTGAAAAAGATAAAGTTTTGACTTTTTGCGATTTTCTGCGATTTTCTGCGATTCACGCGCGAGACTCGCGCGTGAATCGCAGAAAATCGCAAAAGAAGTATGAATAGCGCCTAACCGCGCGTACCCTTCTCTAACTCCTAACCCCGGGCTAAGGAATCACGGGGTTAATTTTATAACGAAAATTGGGGTTAGAAATCGTGGGGTTGTTTTTATCAAAACGGGGTTAACCGGCCACGGGGTCATTTTTAAAAATTTGGGGTTAGGGGTTAATGGGGTTAGCGGGGTTATTTTTATCACACACACATTTGGAAAGCGCGCCAAAACAGATTTGAATGCAAACTGAGCGCCAAAAAGTTTTTTTGACTAACAAGAAAACCTTTTCATGAAACAAAAAGTTTTTGGCGCGCGTTCGAATTTCGAATGAAATTTGCGTTATTTTCAGTTGAGAAAGTTTTAAAAAATAATTTTCAGTGAATGTTTTTCAATTAGAGAAATCAATTTTGAGATAAAACAGGTGCATTTTTATTATAATTATCTTACAAAATTATTCCCTTTAAATACTGTCATCCGGATCGATTCATTTTAGATTCAATGCTATCGAAAGTTAAACTGTAATCATCACCGAGTTATACCACGAAATGAACAAAGAAAACAAAACAGTCCACAGTCTGGTTGGTTTTTTTCATAACCTTGCATGAGTGATGTAAAAGTCATCCAAAAGAAGAGGAATTTATCCAATGAAGTTGGATTCGGTTCTTTTTCATCTGGAGTGTATAATACCATAGACACGAGTTCCGGTTCTTTAACTTTTCCTCCATCTCCTCCACCGTGCCCAGTGGTTAAGTATAAAGTGCTTTTCCTAAATAAGTGAAACAATCAAGTTGGCGGAGTAAATTTGATCGTTTTAAATCGATGACTGGTCATGCGAGTTTTAGCGGCCGGAGAGGAAAGAAGGATTACCTTAATCCTGTCTACCTTTTCCCAAAATAATATCCTTTGGTGCTCCGAAAACTATCTGATCTGAATCTAAGGCGAAACATTGAAAGTTTTGTCGCTTCCCTTGTGAAGTGGTTAAGCCGATTGTTCTGGTTCGAGCCCCGGGTTGAGACACCGCGCATTCAAGAACGTTGTTGATGATCAGTGATTGTCATATGTAAAACGGATGACCGTTATTTCACTATTTATGAATTGGTATCCTACTGTGCTATTATGGCATAACAACCGAATAAATTTGATTTAGATTTTTGATTTGAAAGTTAGACATGTTAATACAACCTTGTGCAGAATGAGGCACATGAGTCTAAACTTTCATTAATTTTCAGCGCACCACGGCTGGCCGAACATCTGGTCGTTTCAAGTCACCATTGGTTGCCCTGTCGACTCCTCAACCTCAACAAGAACAACAAAAACAACAACATCAGCAACAACAACCTCAAGTATCTACAACATGCGTAAGCAACGACAGTCAACCCGTGGCATCGAAATCTTTACCACTGACCTCAAATAATCCGATAACGGATTTGTCCCTATCTTCGGTGAAGAAACCGAAGTCTCGAGCGTGCAATCCAGTTATCAAGCCCATTTTGACTGCTCCTTTGCAACAACAACAACAGTTGGTCGGAACTCAACAGCCATCACCACATAAATCGATTGAAATTCAGGACCAACCAGAACAACAACAACAATCTCAGCAGCATGAGCAACAAGACCAAAATCAACGACAACAGTCAGCTTCAGTTTCGGTTACATCTCCTCAACAACTACAACACGACGAGTCTGTTGCTGATACATCGATGAAAACACCGACAATCAACGGCAATGATGCTGACGACGAAGAATCGCGTCTGGTGATTGATGAATCGGCCGACAGCAAAAGCAATGTAGATGTAGGAATGACAAAGTGTGATGAGCCAGCTGCTTCTAATCATCCATCCACTTCGGGCTTGAATGATTCCACTACCACTGCCACATCGTCGGTGCAACGTCGAGTATTTGTGAAACAAGCGAATAAACAGTACAAATACACGGCTGAGCAGATTGCCACACTGAAGCATAAATGCAGATTTTGTGAATATCGAAGTGATTTTAGTACGAATGTTATACATCATGAAAGGACGCACACCAATGAACGGCCACACAAATGCGATGAATGCGGCAAGTCGTTCACACAGGAAGGGCATTTGATTGAACACCAGCGAATCCACACCGGTGAGAAATGCTTTGTGTGTGCTCAGTGTGGGAATAGATACAATCAGAGTAGTCATCTGCGAGCACATGAACGCACACACACGAATGCGAAACCTTACATTTGTGGACACTGTGGCAAGGGGTTTAGTGTGAGTTCTAGCCTGACCAGCCATACACGCGTGCACACGGGCGAGCAGCCGTATGAGTGCGACCTGTGTGGGAAGCGGTTTACAGTCGGCTCTCGTCTTCGGTATCATGTAAAAAAGATACATAGTTGGTCTTATCTCATATAATATTTGTCGTTCTTTTTTATTGTTCTTTGATTTCTTGAGTTTTAGATTCTGATTTGTTTTTTAGCTCTGTTCTATTTTTTATTATCATTTTGTTCTTTTCAATGTTTATGGTTTTATCACTATTGAGTTCCGAAACGTTTTTTTGGCATTATTATAGTTTATTCTTGTTTTTATGTGTGGTAAAATAACCTACATGTTCTTGCGTCGGTTTGTTAAGTACCGGATTAAATACACCAGTCAAATCCCCAGTGAGCAGTGGTGGGCAGCGAATTTGGCCAAAATGGCGTTACGGTCATACACTTTTTCAAAAATCGGTCTTACGGTCAGGCACCCTCCCGGGTTTCGATTTTGGGGGGGGGGGGCATGACGGTCAACATTAAATGAAGTCGAATTTTTTACTCAAAAACATCAGTAATGGCTTGAAATAATGACCGAAATTTCGGCATTTTAAAAGCCGCTGATTTGTATAAGAAACATAACAGAAAATTGACAGACTGAAAGCGCGCGGCGCCGAAATTTTGGCATTTTGAAGCCCGCTGATTTGTATTAGAAACATATCTGAAACCTGACAGACTGATTGGCGCGTAGCGCTGAATTTTTTTGCATTTTGAAGCCCGTTGATTAGTATTTAAAACGTATCTGAAAACTCACAGGCTGAGTGGCGCACAGCGTCAAAACTTAAGCATTTTGAAGCCCGCCGATTTGTATAAGAAACATATCTGAAAACTGACAGGCTGACTGGCGCGCAGCGCCGAAATTTTGGCATTTGAAGCGCGCTGATTTGTATTAGAAACATATCTGGAAACTGACAGGTTGACTGGCGCGCAGCGCCGAAATTTTGGCATTTTGAAGCTCGCTGATTTGTATTAGAAACTTATTTGAAACCTGACAAACTGAGTGGCGCGGAGCGCCGAAATTTTGGCATTCGAAGCGCGCTGATTTGTATTTTAGAAACATATCTGAAAACTGACAGGCTGAGTGGCGCACAGCGTCGAAACTCAAGCATTTTGAAGCCCGCTGATTCGTATAGGAAACATATCTGAAAACTGCCAGGCTGACTGGCGCGCAGCGCCGGAATTTTAACATTTGAAGTGCGCTGATTTGTATTAGAAACATATCTGAAAACTGGCAGGCTGAGTGGTGCACAGCTCCGAAATCTTAGCATCTGAAGCCCGTTGATTAGTATTGGAAACATAGCTGAAAATTGACAGGCTGAGTGGCGCCCAGCGCCAAAATTTTTGAATTTTGAAGCCCGCAGATTTGTATCAGAAAGATCTGAAAACTGACAAGTTGACTGCACAGCGTCGAAACTTCTGCATTTAGCCCACTGATTTGTATTAGAAACGTATCTAGTGGCGCGCAGTGTTGGTTGATAATACAGTACTGAGTATATCATCCAGCACCAAACATCAATCATCGTATCGTGCATCGAATCGATCCAACGAACACTGATTTTAAAACTTGAAACATTTTCGACCAATTTTTGGTCGATTTTTTTGAATTTGAAACGTTTTCAACCAATTTTTGAAAAAAAATTATAACTTGAAACGTTTTCGACCAATTGTTGGTCGTTTTTTAGGCGATTTCATGTAATTTTAGGTCATTTTGACAGTAAATTCTCTCAAGTTTTGACCGTTACGGTCAATGGGTCAATTCTGAAAATCTCTCTTACGGTCGATCGATCAAGGGCACCCTCCCGCCCTGTTTTTTTTGGGGGGGGCGCCCCCCCCCCCGCCCCCCCCCCCCCGCTGTCCACCACTGCCAGTGAGTATTTATCATTCAGAGATCGCGAACCCGCCACCAGTACAAGTTAAAAAGCACCTTCTTGTGCCTGCCGAAAAATTGCCAGAATGCTACGTTATACCATCGAATGTGGGAAAATCACAACCATCAGTCAGAGCAAAAACATCTACCGTTAGGCGATTAGACACAGTTGGTAGTCGTTTCATTTCATTTTGATTTATTTCATTATCTATTGGTAAATTTTATTAATATCTTGACAAAAAAATGTTCCATACATAAAGAATAAGAGGTTGTCCGTGTTTGATATGTATGGTAGTCAGGTCATCCATTTTTATCATATGATGTTTCCATTTTGTTGATATTGTATATTTACGTACCACAGAGTGTCATGCTATATTGCAGAAGACGAATGACTCGATATCGGACACGGATACGTCGAGCAGCGATGACGGGTCGGACAGTGACGATTATCTAGATGGAAAGTCAACCGATTCTGGTTAATTTTGACTTCGGGTGTCTCATATAACCTGGTAACAAAGGATGCTTGTGCATGATCACTGATTTGCTGTATAAATGGATTTTGAATTGTTTTTTGTTGTAATTTGGAATGACAACTCACTTTCTCTCAATAATTGTTAATCGAATAATTTTAGAAAGAAGTTTTTTTCGTGATTTTTTTGTTATTTTATTGGTTTATATCTTTTCCTTTTGCTGGGTATACATTTTTGTTTTATTACAGTTGACACATTCGTGACCTATAATTCCAGTGTTATGCATTCGTGGTCCTTTAAAAACTCGATTCGCTTTGCATTAGTAAAACTTCTGGATGAAAATCCCAATCTTCTTCTGCTCATGCTCTCCACATTTGCCCCCGGACGCTAAAGTGAATTTCGAATCTTATCTTCAGAACAGCGGGATCGACGTCACCGACGTAAGCGTCGACGTCACCAAGCACCGATCGCGCGTCAGCCACGCGTGCGTATGACCAAGTACGAGCGGTATCGAGCCGAGTGTCTGCAAGCCAACGCCGAGTTCGTCAAGCAGATTCAGTTGGAGGATGTTCGTGGATTACATTACATTTTCCTTGTATTTAGTTTTTTGAATGATGTATGCCGTTGATCAGTGACAAACGACCTGGGATTATTTGGAATGGAATTTATTGATAATATCAAATCAAGGGTTATGTTGACCGGTATAGTAGGCGAAGCAAATTCATTTGTGTCTCGTTTTTTATACTATGAAAAAGTTTGGTTCGCATGGGTTTTATGTTTTTTCCTTGTTCTAAGTTGTTTAGTTTTACAGCCCAGGAATTAAAAAAAAGATTAGTACTAAACAGAGGCGGGCCGCTGGGGGGGGGGGGGGGGGGTAGGGGGGTTACCCCCCCCACTTTTCAGGGTCGGCGGGTAGCACCCCCCCCCCTAGACAAAAATTTAGGTCGCCAACCCCCTCCCCCACTACTCGAAATTTTTGAGAAAATCGGCCTCAAAACCTCGATTTTGAGGTTCATTTTTCAAAAAAATTTGGCTGTGAGAATTTTTTTTCGAACAAACACGTTTTCTGGGTCAATTTTCTTGGTTAAAACCTGAAAAAACCGGTACATGTGATGTTTATACCTTATAATAGAAGATTTTTTAGCAAAAACAAGCAAAAAACTAGGTTTTTTTGCGAATTTTTTTTTCTACCCCCCCCCCCCTTACCCGACCTTACCCCCCACTTTTCGGGGTGGGGGGGTAAACTGAGATTTCGAAATTCTACCCCCCCCCCACCCCCTGCAAAGTGCCGAAAAACCCGGCCCACCCCTGGTACTAAAGCATATCGAGCATTTAGCCATATTCCTCTTAGGCTATCAGCGACGTAACGGACCCGATGTCGATGGGTTTCTCGGGTCCGATACCTGACTTCGAGCTTCGGATGCTGCGTGCCCGCGGACAGCGAAAATCGCCGGCCAAGAGCCCGACGTTTCACGGTCCATCCACTTCGTCTTCCACGTCAATTGAACCGAGCCGCCGTAGTCAACGTGTACATGCACTACAGGTGAGAATTTTAAAATTGTAACAATAAACAGCTCAAACACTAATGTTTTTTACAACTATCTGACTTTGGCAGTCATTCTATTTTGTTTAAAGACAAGATCAAGTTTCAAGAACTCATTCATCAGATGTAGTCACTAGTCAATGATCCAACGATAACCAACTATCATCGTCAGACCTCCGGTCGCTATGTGCCACCCACATACAGTGAGGACAAGCTGTTCAGTACAACGTCAGAAGAAGATGATGACAAGGAGGAGGTCGTGTATGGCAATCCGGAGGATGACAGTGACAGCAATTTGGATATGAGCGCATTGTTGGATGAACGCAACGAACAGCAGCTGGCCAGTTTACTTGATTTGGTTTGTTGTTGTTTGCACTTTCACTGATTTCATAACCATAACCATAACACTAAACCAGAAATCTGAATTAAACGAATAGTTAGAACCCGTTTTGTATTCGGATTCGCCTATTACTCTTTACAAGTTCATTTCACTCGGTTTGTAGTTATTTCAGGATGAACATCAAGATGAGGTGAACCAACAACAACAACAACAGATACAACAACAACAACAACAGGATCCCGCTCTGACCGACCCACGATTCGTGGCGCCCAGTGAGCCGCCGGCACCGCACGAAATCCAAAAACTACCATCTGTCGAAACGCTGCTGCCCGGGGTGAATTCTAGTTTTACCATTTATGTTATATGAGATATTCGGGTAGGTAAAAACTGCAATTAAAGATTTCAAGTTCATTGAGAGGTTTGTTCTGATGTGTGAGTGAGAAAGAGTGTGTATGTAAATGTATACATACAATACATGGTTTTCAATGGAGCTGTTTCATGAAAAGATGATATGATATTTGTTGATAATTTCGATAGAATGAGTTTGAAAAGACACAGGTCACATTGGTTTTTCCCAAGTCATACCGATGCTCTAACGTTATTGTATTACGACTTGAATTCAGTGTTCGGCAGCTTACCATGCCCGACTCGGTGTGCCCGTGCCGCAACATCCCGGCGCCTTCATCTACAATCCGTACAACGACAACCACGATCCGTATGGACAGGTTTCCGGGCGGGATTTACTGGCGTGTCGGACGGTCAAGTGGGTGCAAGCCGTTCAGGCTGATCAGGTATGTTTGATTTGGGATGTCGGATGTTCTGAATCGTTTCTGATGGGAATTCCCCGGATCAAGACTTCGCCGGGTCCCAATCACGATTGGTGCTTGGCTTGTCATAAGGCATATCATGGAATCAAGTTCCAAGTCACTCTATCGGATGTTCAAGGCATATTATTTAACGACCATCAGCCAGTAGGTCACACTTCTGTTTGACTGCCATAAGGCTTGTTGGTGACGGCCCCGGGATTCGAACCCGTGTGCGGCCGGCCAGGCGGTTTCAGATTCTATATATTTTTATCATTTTCGAATTCATTTCATGTGGTACAAAAACAAAAACTTAGTTGGATGAAAGAGATGGCGATCAGAAGATGACCTTTCCACTGAATGGATTGAAAAATGTTTCTGTAGGCTATTTAATTTTATATACATGTGTCATATTAAACTTATTATTTTTAGTTCGTGTCCGTATTAAACTTTGATTTCAGACGACCGCTCCACCAGATTCAAACGCAGTTATCTCAGAGCATCCGATTCCAGCCGAGAACTTCACACAACCACAGATAGCTTTTGACGGTTTGTTCTTTCAGATTTAATTGCAAAAAATATATTTTATCTGCTTATGCTTTCATTATTTGCTTTGGAAATAGTATGAAAGACTCTCCCCAGTACTAAGTAAAGAGTTTTAGTTAAATTTAATTTTTTCTTTTATTTTTCTGCATACTACGCTATTGCTAAGTTGTTCGCCATTTAGTGTGCCCTCTTGATTCAGTCTAATATACGGTTCAGTGGATTGGATTGGATTGGTCAGAGTTTCTCGAAATTTTTACAGTACTACTTTGAAGCGCATTCAATTTTGGGCGTCGTTCAAACTTCATCACTCATTAAATGTAAAGGTTTTAAGAAAAAAACAAATAGTAACAAAATACGTTGCTGACCAAGGTTTAATTAATAGTTTGATTTCAGCAAGTGCTCTGGCCACCACTGACTCTGACACGGTGACGGAAACTCGTGCCCTCATTACGGACGCACTCGAGTTGATCAATGAAGATCAAACCCGGTCGGGCACCACTGACGAGGCTGCCGTTAAAGAGGGCCAGCCACTGATTCCTGTTAGTTTATGTTCTAGTAATTTATATTCTATTGCAAATTTTTAATGTAATTTTTTGTTATAGACTCTTTGTTCCTTTTGTCTATTTTCTTATGTATTCATTTTGCTAAGCCTTTTTGAATTTTGCTTATAACTGCTGCTCACTCGATACTGTTTTCACCTCCATTTTATTGTGGCTGTGATTAGAATTCCCGGTTCCCGTGGGGCTGAATATTTGTACTTGTTTCTTAGTCTTTTTTACTAATATAAATACATAACAGACTGTTTGTGTCTCACCTACTCAGTGTTATTGTTTAGCCTTTTCACTTTTTCAGTGTTTCTCATTTTTGGCAATATTTTCATTAATAGTAACCATGATAGCCTGCTAATTACGAGCATTTGAAGTCAATTGTATAATAAATTATAAGTGGCAATTCAATCATATCTTATCGTTACCACTTACAGTACTCGAAACCGGTTATCGCTTACCCGCAGCCCGTTTATCCGGCCGCCTACTTTGCTCTTAATCAACCTTCTGGACATTTACCACCGGATCTGATGGGTGTTTATGCAACTCTGGTGGGTTGGATTGGATGATAGAGGACGTTATAGTCGAAAATGAATTACTGTGCCAAAATGGAGTGGATTCTCGATAAAAAAACCTTAATGTAATACGGTGGCAGATATTTTGTTGATAAACATTTCGTCTGTACAGGGAAGAAAAAACCACTTTTATCCGACGATATGTTCAACGCCCAAAATTTGACATCATGAAGCATCAGTTTGTTTATCGAGAATTCCCGCACCTTTTTGGAACATTATTTAATATTCGAATATAATTAAATTTTCATTTAAGCGAAAGACGTGCAACGACAACCACACTCCCTCAGTAGGGTCTTAATGGCTGCACACCTTGAGTGTTAGAGTTGAGTTTTATGCAGTGCTTGTTTCTCCGATCCGAGATTAAGTGGTGTTGTGGGCGATCGTACGGGAAAAACATTGATATCCCAGTCCGCTACGTTACGTTTCTCCTACAGTACGATTGTTTACTATATTCTTCCGTAGGTGTGCAGCCAAAGCCAATAAGCTAAAATTGTGTTGTAATCCATATCCTGTGCCCTATGGTGACCCAAACCTAGCTAATAGTTCTGATTTGAACGGTAGTAATTATAATGATTATTATTAAATATTTATCAACAAAATTACCAGTGATGATGGATGATTCATTGCAGAATACCGACTATCTGTCTACCGATGGACACATTGATGACCTGACCAGTGGATCGTACTTCATGCCGCCCGTTCCCGGAGGAATGGGTACCATGCCTATGGTAAGTAAGGTTTCCTTCTAATTCAATTTTAACGGTTTAAGCAAAATCCAAATTATGTAGTCTATGGCTTTGGCCCAGCATTTCTTTTAAAAATAGTTCTAACCTAGAAAATGGTATCTGCCTCG
The DNA here is from genome assembly GCA_964036265.1 of Daptonema setosum. Lineage (NCBI taxonomy): Eukaryota > Metazoa > Nematoda > Chromadorea > Monhysterida > Xyalidae > Daptonema > Daptonema setosum. The sequence goes on from OZ038445.1 coordinate 9,612,441, forward strand.
AAGGTTGTAATGTTGGTGTCGAATCGAAAATGTAGATTTTCTTTTTCAGTATGAAAATTGTCTTTAGAGTTTTTCGTAGTTGTATAATTCTCACTGGAGGAATATATCTTTTTTTAAGAATCTACTCAATCACTAATACTCGAATTGTTTTCAAGTATTTGTTTCAATTTCTACTTTCAGCAACACCTCCCGCTGATCATCCCACCCGCGCCTGATTCGTTCACATTCTCGGCATCGTCAACCTCGGCTTTTACACCCGTGGTACCTTCAAACAACGGGACATCGACGATTTGTTCCTCTGATGCTTCGGACAGCAAGAAGAAGTTGGACGGAAGGAAGAAACGAGCGACCGCTAAGGTTGTGTTTTAGCAGTAGTTAACGGAATGGATGGGTATCGTTACGTTTTTGGTCAAGGGTTCTTAAGAAATTGTACGCAAAAACGTTTCCAGTTTTTCTGTTCTTCTACAGAAATCTTCGTTTCTAAAATCACCGATTACGGAACCTGAGCCGGATCAGGAGCGATCGGTGTTGCGTGCTCAACCGGTTCGAACGTCGACACCCTTGCGTGCCGGATCATCCATTGTGGAGAGCTGTGACGAGAAGGTTTCTTCAAATTTTTAATTGAATTTGGAATTGTTTAATTAAATTTATTTGTAAGCTGTAAGCATGAGAGTGATGGGTTTGATATATTTTTGATTTTTTTATCGTCTACAAGGTTCGTCGTTTTAATATTCATCAGTTTGGAACCAAAAAACGCGTATGATGTATCATGCTTGCTTACCAAGATCATCAACGTTATGTCATGACGACTTATTAATGATTCGTGTTCTAGAGAAAAACGTTTTTATTTAACTGTCGTTCGTTAGAAAATTGCACCACTTTCATAATTTTCAGCAAAATCCGTTGTCTCCGCAGTCAACAGTAGCACGTTCGCTACATGCCGAAGATCTACAACCGTTGGTATCCGATCCATCTACGCCCAATCGTGAGGCATCTCCGGTCACAATGGAAACCGGTGATACGGTTAGGGTTACGTTTCATTGCTTAATCATCATAGTCTATCATAGAGACTACAAAGGAGTTTGATGCATAATTTGAAATCAAACAAATCTGCATTTGTCGCGTGTTCGACTCTTCTAGGTTATTCTCTCATGTCATTTCAATAACACATAAACGTTGCGCCTATTTCATTGCATATGTGCTTTACAGGCATACTGTATAAGGAAAGGTTCTGATAACAAGATACCTTAGCTAAGCTTTTTTTGCTGCGTCGGCGTCAGTTTCAAGAAAGTCAGCCATTTTATCAATTTAAATTTCGTTTCCGTTTCAGGAGAATCCGTTGTCTGAACATTCGATGGCTGTGGTCACACTGACGGCACCGCACTCCCCGGTCAATGTCAAAGATCTGCCAGCGTTGCCGGCCGATCTCTCTGCGCACGATCGTGAGATGTCGCCCGTCGCAATGGACATCGATGACGACACGGTTGGCTTTGGGTTATTTAAACTCGCCGAAAATTATCTTCCCGCCGAGAATCATTTCACCGAAAATTATATCCCCGAATATGAACTCACCGAATTTGAACTCACCGATAATCATCTCCCCGAGAGCCGAGAATCAACTTACCGAAACTCAACAATTTTGGGGAGTTGGTTTTCGATGAGAAAATATTCGGTGAAGTGATTCTCTGACAGGGTTTCGGTGTGTTGTGTTTCATTGGTAATGGTATGTAGCTTCATTGTTTGCACTTTATTTTATTTGATAATACTTTAATTATAAATTTTTCCTTTGAAGCATCAGAGGATAAGCAATAAGGCAAATCAAAGGAGAAATTTTTTCCCAAATGAATAACACTATATTTGCAGATTATGAAAACCGATGAACGACAGCCGATTATCAACGATGAAAACATCGAAAATGTTGGAGTAGAGGTGCAACGAAACACTCGGAAGAAGAAAAATAACAACAACAACAACAACAAAAACAACAGCAACAGTAACAATAAGAAGAGTTCCAGCCGTCGCTTGTCAACCATGAATTGATAAATTCTTTGGTGTACGAAAATCTAAGTCATATTTCGTGCCCGTATTGTGTTGCTTTTGATTCAACCATTAGTCCATTTGTGAATGTCAGATTTGTGTTAATTGAAGATAACATTATTTTTTGTGGAAAAATGAGTTGTATTCTTTGTTTTGGTCCTACTTGATATTTCTCTCCTCACATGTAAGGTATTTGATATAAGGTACTTGTTAATACATTGTCGTGTCGAAATTGCAGTGGTTGTTAAGTTGAGTAAAGTTTACGGTAGTTTTTTTCATGTGAATGATTTTATTGTTAGATGTAATCTATATTGTTGTATTTTTTCAGTTGCGTTTGCGTACATCTCTGGACTCCGGACACTAGCGGACCAAAAGGGGTGGGAAAAGTGGAATTCCCTCCTCTTCGACATTTTCAAAAGTAGAATTTGTTCACTTATGTGTTTTGTGTAGGTAAGATGCCCTATGACTGCCAATTCTCCCTTTCTGACGAAGTTTCCCTCCCTTTGGGGATTTAGCTCGTCCGCCTGTGGCTCCGGATACTCATTGTTCTGTGTTTCGTTATATTGAGGTTAGGCCGTTTTAGGGAAGCGAATATACTTCGTGTTGATCTTATGCTCGTTAACTTTTTGCTGTTTTGTTACGTTATGTTTTCGACTGTTTATGTAGTCATTTTGTTGAAAGTTATGTTACCTGTCATGCAGTTTGTTGTGAGTGATTGCGATTTATTCTTCTTTGATTTACATTACATTATCATATTTGTTGCGATGCTAATGGTGTAGTGGTTTGAATATTGTGTGTTGTGTTGATGAAGCATCATTCCGTTTATGCCCTGTTTCGTTCTTTTCCTCTCGCAATTTTTTTAATTCCTGTTTATAGGCCTTATATACGCAAGGAATCGCAATTAAGCGTTATTCAGCGTTGAGTTTGTAGTCCAAATTTCATGTGAAAACAGTTTTTACAAAACTGGAACGCGCGCCAAAATCAATTGTACATTCAAATTTCGCGCCATAAACTTTCCTGAGTAACGAGAAACTGAATATGCTTTATTGCTCACTTGATTACCCGGTACATTTTTGCCATTCAATTGTGTGTTTAATTTTAATATTCCGTTAACGGTTAACATATTTTTGTGTTTACTTGATTCGTTTCCTTATTGTTGGTATCAGTAGTTTTTCTTGTTTTCTTTGTTGGTGCTCTTCGTTCACAGTGCTCTTTTCTTTGTTCATTGGAATGGAACTCAATTGGGACTCATCAGTGGATTTTATCGCTTGGTCAGGTGTCTTGCTTTCTGGACTGCGAACATGTTTCTTGCGCAAATTTATTTGGAGCGCATAATAATTTTAAGAAATAAGAAGAAAGGAAGAAAGAAAAATCATAAAAACATAACATGATACCATGACCATGATCAAGCTATAATTATCATAGTTTGTTGGCTGTTACGATAACCACTGCAATACCCTTGCTCACTCACTCATCGCTATTCTATGTCATTTTATTCCCGGTGTTTTCTATCTTTATCATCACAATTTTCTTTGTTTGTGTTGATTATTTCTTCTGTGGCATTGTTTTGTTATCTTTTATTGTTTTTACCTTTGGTTACTGTTAAAAAGTAATTGGGAGCTTGAAATCGTACTGTTTCCTCAATAAGACTATTCCGTGTGTGATTTTCAGCGTATTGGTGTTAACTGATATCTGTGTTACAGTAACTGATATCTATGTTACAGTAACTGATATCTGTGTTACAGTAACTGATATCTGTGTTACAGTAACTGATATCTGTGCTTGTGCACGTCGCACGGAAAAGTCTTATCATTGTCAGGAAATGGCGGGCTTTCAAATTTAGTCTCTTGATCATATGAGAATGCTATAACATAATAACAACGCTATTGATATTTTATTTCTCGTTACCCTGTAGTTGTTTTGTTTTTAGACTCATGCCGTTGGTCATCTTTTGGCATCTTACGTGATAGCGGACGAGAAGGATGGGAAAATTGGAATTTCCTCTCTTTGGCGAGTTGAAAAAGTGCAGTTTCTTACACAATGTGTCGGTAAAATGGTCTGAAAACTGCCTATCCCCCCTCGGACGGAAGTCCGCTTCCTTTGGGAATTGGGATGATTGGCTCCTCCGCCTGTGTCATTACGTTTTTTTAATAAGTTGGCTGTAATTTCATTGTTGTTTGTAGTTTTATTTATTGCTGGCTCTTTCTCTCATTGTTACCGTCCATCATAAACAACGTAAGGAGACTGAAACAGTCATAGTTGATAAGGAGACTGAAACAGTCATAGTTGATAAGAAGACTGAAACAGTCATAGTTGATAAGGAGACTGAAACAGTCATAGTTGATAAGGAGACTGAAACAGTCATAGTTGATAAGGAGACTGAAACAGTCATAGTTGATAAGGAGACTGAAACAGTCATAGTTGATAAGGAGACTGAAACAGTCTTAGTTGATAAGGAGACTGAAACAGTCATAGTTGATAAGGAGACTGAAACAGTCTTAGTTTATAAGGAGACTGAAACAGTCATAGTTGATAAGGAGACTGAAACAGTCATAGTTGATAAGGAGACTGAAACAGTCATTGTTGATAAGGAGACTGAAACAGTCATAGTTGATAAGGAGACTGAAACAGTCATAGTTGATAAGGAGACTGAAACAGTCTTAGTTTATAAGGAGACTGAAACAGTCATAGTTGATAAGGAGACTGAAACAGTCATAGTTGATAAGGAGACTGAAACAGTCATAGTTGATAAAGAGACTGAAACAGTCATAGTTGATAAGGAGACTGAAACAGGACAATGTTTACATGCTGCGTAACACTGGCGGGCGTGCCAAACCACCAAAGGGAGGGGAAACTCTCCAAAGAGGGGGGATTCCACTTTTCCCTCCCCTTCCCGTCCCAACAATAACATGGAACACGTATACGGCGGTCTCACATTTGCGTTATTAATTAGTAATATTTAGATTTCAGTTTTGAGTAAAACTTCGAAATTCAATTCCCACCACTTCTCAAAAGCTACAGCTCTTCCAAAACCTTTTGTTACTAAGCGAACTTTAAGTACAATTTGCATTCCGATCTAATTTTTGCTCTAAAAACCACTTTTCATCCCTGTTGCAGCACATGCCATGAGGATGTAAGAAACAAGTCCGGAGAAAAGTAGTCGCTATACAAGTTCAATCGGAACGATAGTTAATGCATATTAACGATAGTCCATCTAGGTTTTACAATCTGGCACTGGCGGACGGACGATCTAACTCTCAAAAGGTAGTGGAGTTTCGTCAAAGAGGGGAAGAATCGGCAGTTTTTATGCTATTTTACCTACACCTTTAGGAACATAGTTCACTTTTTGAAACCGCCAAAATTCCACTTTTTCCTCCCCTTCTCGTCCGCTTGTGCAATCTGGGCACTACTTATATAATTGATCGATTATCACTTCAGGGCGAGATGGACTCACGTCATACGGAATCCGAATCCCAGGAATATATAGCTTGTTCAATTTCTTGAAGGGGTGGAATCCTCTCAAAAATGTCTCGATGCAATATAAATTTTCGTTAACCTCGATTACAGTATGTATGTGAGATTAAATGGATGCTACATAAATATTGGTTTCACAGCTTGTAAGTAGTATTAGATATGTATGTAAGAGATACAGCCTAGGATAAAATCGGCCGTGAAATGAACTGCCGTGAAATTGGCGCTAATTAATCGTGATATAAACCATACTGTGGTATACACACGTTTTACAACAAAGACATGGTGAATGGTTATGTCATTTTGGTTTGTAGCAGTCTCAATTGATTAGGAGACTAAACTTAAAGGTGCGCCATCGTTCAAACCTGAGTGACACCTTTCTTTACGTGCACAAACATATGCAACCCTTCCAAAATTCAAACTTATACATTTGTTATGCCATCGTAGCGAAGTTTGCTACCAAATCACAAATATAGTGAAATAACGGTCACCCTATTTATGTGATCATCAGCAACGTTCTTGAATTCACTGAGTCTCAACCCGGGTTTCGAACCTGTACCATCGGTTTGCGAGGTCGGAGCCGTAACCACTAGCCAAGGGATTATCCCAGCAACCATACAATGTTGTAAACAACTCTTTATAAGCCGCTGGTTGACAGAAATTCACCAATAACTAATAACCAAGTTTAATCTTTTCTAACGATCAGTCATTTAAATGATCGTGGGTCAGACTATACCCAAACAAAGTATTTCTTATCAACAAGGTGAGTCTGAGCCCCAAGACATCAGCAGCAGTCTATCTGCCCAACTGCAAATGGCAATTTGATTAGCGTTTTCACTTTATTATAAGACCTAACTTGAACCTGTGCCATTTCTTATGTCATTAAGAATATTGAATGCAAGCAGAAAACATATGCGATGGTATGCTTTTCGACGGTCCTTTTATATGTCAATCAGTGAACACTTCTATTCGATGTCTGCACAAATCACTCAAATAATGGTTGTTATTGTTGCTACATATAAGGACTGTGACATTAACTTTAATAACTGTGACAATAACTTTGTTGTGTTACTCAGGTTGTTACTCAAAAGGTTGTTTTGTTACTCAGGAAGTTCAAAGCGTGCAATTTGAGCTCAAATCTGCTTTTGACGTGCATCATTATTTAGTTGATATGATGTTTGGACAAAATACGCGAAGAAAAGATACCCAAACCAAGCTATATATGTATACAGTAACTCAGTACAGTAATCCGGAACTGCTCCATTGTACAATATGTATGTTTATGTGATTTCTAATTGTTGTGATACATAGTTCTAATTGTTGTGATACATAGTTCTAATTGTTGTGATACATAGTTCTAATTGTTGTGATACATAGTTCTAATTGTTGTGATACATAGTTCTCGGTTGCTGTCTCATTAGACCGCCCTCAATAGTCTGTTTGATTCACAATCGATTGTTTACGGCTCGACTTTCAATATTTATAACAAACGGAACTATACTGTTTGAATTGTTGATGTTAAGTTCAGAAATGCAAGTTATCAACTCGGTGGTTCAGACAGAACTAGCGTATCATTGTGGGTCATGCATGACTCAGGTTTGTTGATATGTGCGTCGATCAGTCTCAAATTCCGATTTAGTTGAGTTCATTTATATTTATGTGAGTTTCCCATTATGTCAGTTATGTGGGAATATTTTATGTGAGATGTTTGTGTGTAAGTTTATTATTTATGTAAGATCAAATTATGTGAGTTCATTTAATTTGAGTTTAACCGAATATTGAACAAAACATCAGTACATATATGTATGTAAGGAGCAAGAACTTGATTGCCTTTATTTTTTCCCACTGTTTTTACAAGATTTGGGCGAGGTATATTGTAATTTGTAATGTAACCAATGTATATTGTAATGTAACCAATATACCCATTTTTATCCTCACCATTGTGAATGCTGCAACTCGGTTGTTTTGTATGTATTTAGAAGTCCCGTCCCGTTTAGGAACTGAACATCAGAATACAAATCAGTGGACGTGGAGCGGAGCCATACAGTAAAAAACAGAAGCCGTCTGACATCTCAGTTTATCATATTCCATAAGCGACTATATTTGGGTTAAATATTTTGTATGTTTGTATCTTTTTTGGTGCTCTTTATTTATTATTTTATTCACCAATTGCTTAGTTAATAAAAGCCCATGCCTCAACCACAAACGACGTTTACTCGGGTACGGTTCTTGTGAATTCGACATTATGCCAGATCAAATTATGGAAGTGCCAAATTATGTGAGTCTTCTTTTTTGAGTTCACCATCATGTGAGTTCCCCATTAGATCAGAACCATTTATGGAAGATCAAATTATGTGAGTTCCCCATTAGATGAGATCCATTTATGTAAGATCAAATTAAGTGAGTTCCCCATTAAGTGAGTTACCCATTATGTGAGTTCCCCACTAAACGAGATCCATTTATGTAAAATCAAATTATGTGAATTCATTTTATGTGAGTTCAAGGGACCCCTTCTACACAAGTTTCATTCATCACAGATCGTCATTTAAGATAGTGTTTGGATTCTGAGTCTTCGGAAAACGGGGTACAGAAAATCTATCCCATCCAGTCTAATTCTATCCAAGGTAAATCTATACATGGTAATTCTATCCAAGGTAAATCTATACATGGTAATTCTATCCAAGGTAAATCTATACGAAGTAATTCTATACAAGGTAAATCTATACATGGTAATTCTATCCAAGGTAAATCTATACATGGTAATTCTATCCAAGGTAAATCTATACATGGTATTTCTATCCAAGGTAAATCTATACATGGTAATTCTATCCAAGGTAAATCTATACGAGGTAATTCTATCTATCTGGATAGAATTTCCTCGTATAGATTTACCTTGGATAGAATTACCATGTATAGATCTACCTTGGATAGAATTACCATGTATGGATTTACCTTGGATAGAATTACCATGTATAGATTTACCTATGATAGAATTACCATGTATGGATTTACCTATTATAGAATTACCATGTATGGATTTACCTAGGATAGAATTACCATGTATAGAGTCACCTATGATAGAATTACCATGTATGGATTTACCTATGATAGAATTACCATGTATAGAATTACCTATGATAGAATTACCAAGTATTATGGATTTACCTAGGATAGAATTACCTTGTATAGGTAAAATATGTAAGTTCTCCTACCCGAGTGAGTGAGTGAGTGAGTGAGTGAGTGAGTGAGCGTTGTTTCAGACCTTTGTTACGACAAACATGATGGGCAACATGCCTGACATGGGAAATAACTACAGTATATAACAAATGAGTCCGTGTGTAACCGCAGTCAGTGTAATTGCGGCGTTTGAGTCGAGGTTCCAGGTAAATAAAAACCAGACTGACTGACGGACAGACAGAATAATAATTTTAAATTCATAATTAATTCGATAATTTTCCATTCATCATTCCTAGATTTAAGACAATCATCACATTGTTATTACACACACACACACAACTTTACAAAAAAATCTTTAACCTTACATGTTACATTGATTATTTGCGATTTGTGATTTTTTTCATCGCAGCATTTTAATCGTGTAAAACCCGGTGCTGCGATTGTTATTATATTAGTGAAACACTTGTCAATGAGAGGACAATAAAAAACAGTTGAATGGACATCTATTTGGACATGGACTTTTGCTATATTAAGGCAAATAGGCTTTGCTCACTCACTCACTCACTTCTTTACTCACTCACTTCTTTAATCACTTACGTACTTACTCACTCTCTCACTCACCTGGTCACTCCCTCACTCTTTACTCACTCACTTCTTTACTCTCTTACGTACTTACTCACTCACTCACTCACTCATTCACTTACTCACTTGCTCACTCTCACAATCTCACATTTTGTTTGGTATCAAGCAAGTCGAGCCAAATACTGCGCCGCCGAGTTGGCTTCAGAATACGAACTGAAGTTCCTGGGTAAAGAATGAGGAACGACTGTTGCTGGGGGCTGTCAGTCAGTCAGCTTGTTATTATACTGGTCAATGATAGGACACTCACTCACTCACGCCTTAACCTGCAATGGCATCGACCCGACCCTGCTCTGGTCAGATCCAGCCCGCGCAGCCCAGCTGACTGAGGGCATGTGAGACAACGCTTCAACGGCCACAACAACAACAACAACTCACTATATAGTTTGATCAGAGTTTCTGGTTATCAAAAATTTCATTTCTCTGGACCCGTTATCAAATATACAACGAATAAGGTAAAGCAACGATCGTATGTTGTCAAAACTTCATGTGAAATGAAAAAATTCTAAAAAATTTGAACGCGCGCCAAAAAAACTATTTTGAATTTTGATTGGGCGCCATGACTATTCTGAGTAACAAGAAACTATACATAAAACAATACTATCTAGCGAACGAGAAGCATATTTCCAAAACCAAAAAAATTCTCCCATAGACGAAGTTTCATGTGCTCACACTAAGGTGGGTAACCTAACCACTGAAATACCACCGCTGCGTGGGCCGAACACCAACCTCACGATAGGTATTCGGGGGTTAACGGACAGTAAAACTTCATATGGAGTATATTTTTGGAGACAGAAAATTTTGGTGTTTAGTAAAAATTCGAGGAAAATTTTTGGGGTTTGAAATTTCGCGGACGAGTAGGAAAAGTGGAAAAAGTGGAATTCCCCTCTAGCGCACTAGCGGACGAGAAGGGGTGGGAAAAATGGAATTCCCCCAATTTGGCAATTTCAAAAAGTAGAGATTGTTCCTAAAGGTGTAGGTAAAATGTTATAAAAACTGCCGATTCCCCCCTCTTTGACGAAATTCCCATCCTTTTGGGATTTAGCTCGTCCGCCACTGAATCACACGGCCCATGCCCAATCAATCACAGAGTAAATCACGTTTGGTTCCATAAAGTCCGAATGCCGTATACTTCCGTATCCACGGCACAAATCAGCACGGACTTCTTCGTCTGAGTGGCAATCCGATTCCAGCCGGTGAGATGACTCGACGGCACGACGGCAGACGGCCATAAACGTCGAATGATACATCAGTGGATCGCCTGCAAACAAACAGATTAAGTACATGAAACATTACTAGCCTCAACTCAACTCAACAAGGTTGACACCATAGTTTAACACAGTACACTATGGGGTGATGATGATTGCTTTGCGTGTAAACACTGGGTGTCTGATGTTTTATTATCAAGAGTTTTGAACAATATTTTGCATCATGCGACGTGCAGACGGCCATAAACGTCGAATGATACATCAGTGGATCGCACGATTAATCGTTTTTCGAACATTTTCGCGCGGACAGATAAGAATCATACCGAATCAGGTCGACTACAAATTAAATGAGCAAAAATTCTAATAATAAAATGAATGAAAAAAACCTTCATAAACGAGAAAATCACAGCCGAATTTCAGTCCGTTGGTGAGATAGTAGCCGCGTTGCCAGAGATCGGCGAATAATCGAGCACGCAGCGTATTTACGGGTTCATAATCACCGGTCAATTGCGTACGTGTGTCGATGTCGTTTTCGTTTGGGTTCAGTGGAAAAGTATATATTGCCAGAATTCACTAGCGGACGAGAAGGGGAGGGAAAGTGGAATTCCCCCCTCTTTGGCAGTAACAAAAAGGAAAATTTGTTCCTAAGGTGTAGGTAAATTTGTCTCACAACTGCAAGTTCGCTGATCTTCAAAGAAATGCCCCTCCCTTTGGAGGATTAGCTCGTCCGCCAGTGGACCTGATCACTTACCTGTCAAAAATAGTTTGTGTTTCAGATTGACTGAACTGACTTCAGGCTTGGCTGATCGGCTGGAATGATTGACGGATGGACTGACAGACTGACACTGAGTGGCTGACTGACTGACTAACTGACCGACTGACTGACAAACTGACTGATTTATGATTGAAATGACTAACGGATGGTCGGACAGACTGATTCTGACTGACTAACCGAGACTGACACTGATTGGGAGACTGACTGACTGACTGATTGACTGACTAACCGAATGACACTGATTGGCCGACTGACTGAATGACTGACTGACAAACATCCTGATTGACAGACTGACCGACATAGGACTGATAGACTGAAATGACTGACTGACTGACTGACTGACTGACTGACTGACTGACTGACTGACAGACCGACTGACTTCCTCCAACCTTTCGGTATCTCCAGCAGCACGTTCGGTGCCGCCATTATTTTCAGCGGTTTCGATTCAAAATCGGCACGCATGCGATTCAGTTCTTCATCGTCGATCGCAATCGAATTCTGAATAGGAAAAATTTATTGGTGATTCAGCGGAAATGTGAATAAGAAGATGAATGAATGAATATATTAGTGACTACAAGACACTGGCGGACGAGCTAATTTCCCAAAGGGAGGGGAATTTAACCAAGGGGGGAATGGACATTTTTCAGGGCATTTTACATACACCTCAGAGAACAGACTCTACTCTTAGAAAACCGCCAAAGAGGGGGAATTCCTCTTTTCCCACCCTTCTCGTCCGCTAGTGCTACAAGGTTGATTTAGTAATAGATGAACGATTATGACAGTCATGATGTTTATGAACTAGTCAGACAACCAGCTATTTTTGGAGAAAAAGAATGAATCAATCACTAAACGACTGACTGAATGAATCAGGCAATAAATTGATTTAGAAGATAATATATAGGACGATACAGTTAACTAACGAATGAATAGTTGATTGATTGAAAACATGATTGAGTGATTTGACTGAAACTTGAAACCGTGGTAAACGACCAAATAATTCGTTAGCTAACTGATTCGTTCTATTTATCATAATCTAAATTAACACATCAGCTAATATAATTAATCAAAATCAACGCTTTTATGTATTTTCTATTCCAATTAATTACTATAATAATGACAAGGTGTACGTTGGCGAAATGAATGAATAAGCAATCTAAGTTTGAACGTGAAGAATGAATTCATAATCGATAACCTGAGTCGATCGAACAGCGGAATCGCGAATTTTCAAGTCTTTGGCTTTCGCATCGGACGGAGAATTCTTCTTATGAATTTGCTTGATGAGTTTTCCGCGCAGAATTCGTTCGGACTTGGCGAGTAGATCGGGTGTTCTGTGAGTGGGTGAGTGAGTGAGTGAATGGGTGAGTGAGAGAGCAAGTGAGTGAATGGGTTAGTGAGTGAGTAAGTGAATGTTTCGATATTCATACCTTCCATCATGAAGGAACTTTGACTGCGCTCTTCTGATTGTTTCTAAATGTTTTTCGTCGTCTATCGGCTGACTCGTACTGGGCAGACAGAATGGTGGTCGATGCACGCTGACCAAGCCTAGTGAGTGAGTGACAGTGAGTGAGTGTGTGAGTGAGTGAGTGAAAGAGTAAGTAAGTGAAAAAAATGAGTAAGTGTGAGAGCGACTGAGTGAATGAGATAGTAAGTGAATAAGCAAGTGAGAGGGTGAGTGAGTGAATGAGTAATTCAGTGAGTGATAAAAATAAATACCAAATAATAACCTGGAATCTCCATGTGATCGGCGCATGATACCACCCAACTGTGAATAGCTGTTACTTCGACCTCTCGTTCTCCCCGGTAGTATCGGTGCCAAACTATCAAAAATCTGAAAATTATGCGCCTGGTTTACAATAATGTATACATCTGCTTCTGCTAGAAAATATATGAATGAAACATTGAAACATAATTTGTTATAAATTAAGCGTAATATCCAATGAAAAAAATACGCAAATTCACAGAACAGAAAAAATTCACAGACGCGTTTTCAATCTATCCTAAACCGAACAAATTCAGTCATAACAAAACAAAATACAGACCTTTCACACACTGGCCTGAACGGAAATGAATAGTTCATAACCGACATCAGAATTGCAGCAAAACATCTGTCAACCAAATTCATATAAATTCACTTTCATTTATACATTTCAATTATCAACATGGAAAACAAGTATATTTATATGGTAATGGTATTATTTGTAAACGAAACAAAAAATTAAACACCAACAGCAGCAATGCTGCGCTCCCGCGTCCATTTGTCACATTTTTGGTGAAATTAAGATGACTTTGAAGTTTGATAAAAAAACGACCCAAATTTTTTTGTGTTTTTAGCCTATCCAGGGTTTCTTGTTACTCACGAAAGTTTTTGGTGCGCCATTTGAATTCAAATCTGGTTTTGGCGCGCTTTCGAAATTTCGAGAAATAACTTCTTTTTTACATAACATTAAGATAACATACAAAAATTGCACCTGATTCATTGCATACGTGAGTAACCAACCCACGACATTTATTTTTGATAACAAGAAACCCTGACCAAGCTATAACCATGTATATTCGGTACACGCAAAAATACATTTCTTCCCGGAACATACTTCCAAATTTATCTAGTTGCAAAGCATCGGTCATTACCGCTATTTCCCGAAATTGATTTGCGGACAAGCCAACCCTGCACAGGGAAGGAAAGTTCCGCTAAGCGATTGGCGGACGAGCCAACCCTGCACAGGGAAGGAAAGTTCCGCAAACAAGGAAACTTGATCCAATGTACACCTTTTATGCCAAAATACATATAAAAAAAACTTATTATACTTTTGAAACCGTCATAACAAAGAAAATCTTTAAAAAATTCCTTCTCTTCCGCTAGTGAGACAAGCTGCGTGAACGTACACATCTGTTTCGTTGAAACATCGTGTAAGCTTGAACGGCATTGGTGTAACTGGTGGTACCATGATTATTTCTTCTTGGTAACGCATTAAGTAAATAATAATGAAAAATTAATATGAATAAATCATCAATGAAAAGAGCCATGAAAGACATCTGCAGCATTAAAATACCAAATATTTCAAGAATAAGTAGATTAAATATCGATTAGACCGCGAGTTAAACCAACGCGAATGCGTATGTCCAATGCCCTGCATGTGACAGTGCTTAGGGGCTTGGCGCGGGATTTGAGATAATGACAAAGTTAAGAAGGTAGGGCCAATGGATGAAAATGTTTATTGTTTGCTTGATTTTTCAATTATTTTGAGCTTTAAATTCTGATTTAAAAAAATTCGGAATGCAAATGAAAGAGAACCCACTTTTCAATTTGATGTCCAACTTGTTTCTATTTTGTTAAGCACAACTCAAAATAATTAAAGAAACTTAATTATTGCTTAATTTACCGAATTTTTACAAGCATCGCCATCGTGAACAAATCATTATTACACAGACGCAAGTCAACCTGGATGTTATTAACTAAAACATACCCAAGTTAACCGTACATAATTAGTATTGCAATATAATGGCACATTTATCAATTTATAACACAGATTAATACATCTTATAAAATTTCCATGAAGGTGACAATGAAAAGGTGAAATAGTTCCACGACGTGTAATCAGCAAAAACATGTGGTTCGAATAATAAGCTTTGGTAAAATCATTTGCACGATGCCAAAAACGATAGCCACTATGTGCGACATTGACACCAAACGACAACCATGGAGTTAATTCAGGCAGACAGCCATTTAGCCCCTCTTAGACAGCCATTTAGGCCCCCCCCCCACATTGTACAGTGTAATCTAAACAGTCATAACCGTTTATTGAGGATGAGATACTAAGGATATCTATGTTAGGAAGACATCATCATTGAAATTATTTTTTCAAAAATGTCCAAAAATCACTGTGTGCTAAGACGGAGCGTGTTCCTTCGCAAATATTTGTTGCAACTGAAGTTTCAAAGCCTGAACAGGTGGTGATCATACGTCATTTATGTCATACGTACATTATTAAATCACACAAAAAATAGTATAACAAAAATCGGATGCTCACCTGCAATGAGTGTCTGCCATTTGGGCGGTGGCACGACGAACGTACGTCGGTGACCGGCACCATCGATTACGGTAACGTTGTGCTCGTGGTAGACTGCCGTCAGGCTAGTTGGCTAAAACAGGTGAACAATTTATCTATATATTGCTCAGTGCCCCGGCGGACGAACTGAACCTCCAAACAGAGGGGAAATTCTTCAAACAGAGTGAAACTGACAGTTTTATTATTATTTTACCTACACTTACGAAACAAACACCACCATTCCACCATTTTACTGAAATCACAGGCATAATTTTAATACTATGCTTATTATCTGGACCCTGGACGCATAACCTGGATATGCTAAAATCGGTCGAACGTGACTGATGGTGTTGGGCAGCTGCAACCTATCTCCTTACAGGTAAAGAAGCCCAACCCACTGGTTGTTTGTCCGGCGGCTGGAAAAGGGTCGGCTTTCAACAACGGAACGTATTTGAGTCTAAAAATGCAAACGATTTGAGTCATTGAATGACTAACAGGCTGTCAATAAATTTTTTTGAGAATAACCCGATTACTGAAGAAATGTTATGAAAAATTCTAAAACAGTAAACAATAGACGAGACAGTCCGAGAAAACAAATAAAATATATTTAACGTTCTTGGAAATGACATACAATAATGAAACCCCCTTCTTATAGCACACAACACAACGTTGTTGACGATAAACAGTTCAGAATTTTCCAGTTGTTAACCAATCTGAGGCGGATGAAGAGAGAACAGATTCAATTCGAAGTTTATTGCCACAACCACAATGGCTTATAATCTTACATTACAAGAACCCATATTTCACATTTATATACCACGATATTCTTAGTAATTTTTAAATATGATTAAAGTTCATTTTCTATATCCTTCTCGACCGTATTCTTTTCAGTATTATGGCGTGGAGACAATGTCGATGATTTCCAGATGAGAGTATTCACTGAGAGGCGTTCCTCAAGGTCAAATGATTTCGTTTTATTGGCATTGGCGGATGAGATAAGAAATCAGTCAGTCAGTCAGTCAGTCAGTCAGTCAGTCAGTCAGTCAGTCAGTCAGCAAGTAAGTCAGTCAGTCAGTCTTTCAATCATTTCGGTCAGTCAGTCAGTCCGTCAGTCAATCTGTTTGTCAGTCAGTCAACAAAAACAGTAACAGTAACAGTCAGCCAGTAAGTCAGTCAGTCAATCTGTCTGTCAGTAAGTCAG
Source organism: Daptonema setosum (assembly GCA_964036265.1). Classification (NCBI taxonomy): domain Eukaryota; kingdom Metazoa; phylum Nematoda; class Chromadorea; order Monhysterida; family Xyalidae; genus Daptonema; species Daptonema setosum. Next base: position 9,628,995 of record OZ038445.1, read on the forward strand.
TCAGTCAATCAGTCAATTAGTCTGTCTGGCCTCTGACAGTTATTTACTGATGAGGCATTGAAAATGCAGTTATGCCCCAGGTTACACCTGTTGCCCGTCATGTTGTAACAAAATTTTGAGTGAGTAAGTAAGTGAGTGAGTGAGTGAGTGAGTGAGTGAGTGAGTGAGTGAGTGACTGAGTGAGTGAGTGAGTGAGTGAGTGAGGGAGTGAGTGAGTGAGTGAGTGAGTGAGTGAGTGTGTGAGTGAGTGAGTGAGTGAGTGAGTAAGTGAATGAGTGAGTGAGTGGGAGTGAGTGAGTGAGTGACTAGCGAGTATGAAACGTGAATGTAAAGCCACTACCCATACTGTCCCACAAAAACCGTGCACAAAGTTGTTAACGAAAGAAACATCTATAGTACATGTACAGTATGTACATCTCGTAAGAAACGTATGGCATGCTGCTGGTTATGAAACTTTGTGTGATCTGCTGTCCGTATTAAATGTAAGTGTATGATGTTTCGTCATCTAAAAACTTTGCGCACGGTTTTGGCTCCTGAACCTGTGTAGCGGTATTATTATGAAGCTACATAGTTTGGGATTTCTTAATGAACGTTATGACCAAAATGAGTAATATGCCCAAAATGTGTGCTGGAGCTGGGATATTGTTTAAAGCCGAAATGGCAAGGAGATCGCCAAAATAGTTCATATTCTGACACATCTGTTACTCTCGACGGCCAATAAACTTTTAAACAGTACTTATTTAGTTACAAAATATCGAACTATTGATAGTGTCATATACTGTAGCTCGATCATAAACATATCCGATACGGCTCTAAATTATAGGACATACTTGGAAATCAAAAGTAGCATTTTTTTATGTTCAATAGAACTCTAAAGAATCTGGTTCATCTCTTAAAAATGCATATATGAATTGTGCCGTAAAATGTTCAGCATGAGATCTATTGATAAAAAATATATCTTCTTAAAAGTTCCAAGAATGTCATAGAACACCTTATTTGGTTTAGACTGGTAATTCTACCTGAGAAAATTCGAAACTAAAAAATCTCCAAGGTCTGTAATCATGCATCACAGACTAATTGGGCCTTGGCAGCTGCCTTTGCTCAGTCAGTGACATAGCGAGTCATTCAGTGAGTGAGTGAGTGAGTGAGTGAGTGAGTGAGTGAGTCAGTCAGTCAGTCAGTCAGTCAGTCAGTCAGTCAGTCAGTCAGTCCATCAGTCGTCAGTCAGCCAGTCAGTAAGTCAATCTGTGTGTCAGTCTGTCTGGCCTCTGGCAGTTACATACTAATCAAGCACCAATACCACAGGGTATTGCATGGTCATTTGTGGCAATCAACATGCTGTTGTGTCCCAGGACATGCCTGTTGCCCGTCATGTTGTAACTAAACTTCTGAAACAACAGTGAGTATGTGAATGAGTAAGTGAGCGAGTAAATGAGTGAATAAGTGAGTAAGTGAGAAAGTGAGTGAGTGAGTGAGTGAGTTAGTGAGTGAGTGAGTGAGTGAGTGAGTGAGTGAGTGAGTGAGTGAGTGAGTGAGTGAGTGAGTGAGTGAGTGAGTGAGTAAATACGTAAGAGAGTTAAGAAGTGAGTGAGTAAAGAGTGAGGGAGTGAGCAGGTGAGTGAGTGGGTGAGTGAGTGAGAGAGTGAGTAAGTGAGTAAGTACGTAAGTGATTAAAGAAGTGAGTGAGTAAAGAAGTGAGTGAGTGAGTGAGCAAAGCCTATTTGCCTTAATATAGCAAAAGTCCATGTCCAAATAGATGTCCATTCAACTGTTTTTTATTGTCCTCTCAATGACAAGTGTTTCACTAATATAATAACAATCGCAGCACCGGGTTTTACACGATTAAAATGCTGCGATGAAAAAAATCACAAATCGCAAATAATCAATGTAACATGTAAGGTTAAGGATTTTTTTGTAAAGTTGTGTGTGTGTGTGTGTTTCGTTTTCAATATTTATCCAGTCAACAGTAACCATTCTCACAAAAATCGCAAGTAAGTTAGTTACCTCATTTTGTCAGTTTAATAACAAAGTCAAATGTGATGATTGTCTTAAATCTAGGAATGATGAATGGTAAATTATGGAATTAATTATGAATTTAAAATTATTATTCTGTCTGTCCGTCAGTCAGTCTGGTATTTATTTACCTGGAACCTCGACTCAAACGCCGCAATTACACTGACTGCGGTTACACACGGACTCATTTGTTATGCAGGGTGGCTGTAAAGTAACGACGCGTTTTCTGGCTGCCCATTTCTCAAAATTATTATATTGCATGAATAACTTTTACTTGCCAGTCATATGTAATTATACCTTAAATTTCCGTTTATGAAGTTCATTTTAGTATAGCATTGCTCAAATTAATTTTTGGCGAAATTTAACGGAATTTTCGTTATTTTTCAACAATACTGACCGAAATCTCATGAAAACGGACAATAATATTACGAAATAAGTGTCAATTCGTTTCAGCAAGGATTCATTTTGATAGAAACAAATGCTACCTGAAGTTTTCTGCTAAGAAATCTCTAAAACAAATATAATTCTTACGACTTCACCGCCAAAAAACCTCAATGAATGAAGAAAAATCGAGAATTTTTTTAAATTTCAAGTTTTTTGGAAATCAAAGATTTAGTTCCCAGGTAAGATAATCATACTTCCATAACTCCCATAACACAAATCTGATGTCATAACACACCGTTAGGCATAAAAAAGCTTGATATCTAGTGAAAACTGCGAAAATGAGATTTTGATGTAAAAAGGGCCTTGTGAATGCTGGTTAAAAAATTGGCCATTAGAAGACACCAATAGTGTTATTCGGCGATGAGCTTTTTTGAAAAACCTTATAAAAGATGTGTGTAAACTTTAATAATCCTTGAATGCATTAATTGTTGAAAAAAAATCCGTCCTGGAAGCATGAAGTGAAAAAATCCGACTCTTTGAGATAATTTTTTCAAAAAGCCAACAAATAAAGTGCAAATCTGACCACATAATTCGATTTTTCAGGTGTTTTTACGCTAGTTTGGCTGTTAAAACACTGGTCATACAATAAAAATTTTCTGAGAAATCGGCAGCCGGAAACTTACTTTACAGCCACCCTGTATACTGTAGTTATGTCCCATGTCAGGCATGTTGCCCATCATGTTTGTCGTAACAAAGGTCTGAAACAATGCTCACTCACTCACTAACTCACTCACTCACTCACTCACTCACTCACTCACTCACTCACTCACTCACTCACTTACTCACTCACTCACTCACTCACTCACTCACTCACTCACTCACTCACTCACTCACTCACTCACTCGGGTAGGAGAACTTACATATTTTACCTATACAAGGTAATTCTATCCTAGGTAAATCCATAATACATGGTAATTCTATCATAGGTAAATCCATACATGGTAATTCTATCATAGGTAAATCCATACATGGTAATTCGATCCTAGGTAAATCCATACATGGTAATTCTATCCTAGGTAAATCCATACATGGTAATTCTATAATAGGTAAATCCATACATGGTAATTCTATCATAGGTAAATCTATACATGGTAATTCTATCCAAGGTAAATCCATACATGGTAATTCTATCCAAGGTAGATCTATACATGGTAATTCTATCCAAGGTAAATCTATACGAGGAAATTCTATCCTGATAGAATTACCTCGTATAGATTTACCTTGGATAGAATTACCATGTATGGATTTACCTATGATAGAATTACCATGTATGGATTTACCTATGATAGAATTACCATGTATGGATTTACCTATGATAGAATTACCATGTATAGATTTACCTATGATAGAATTACCATGTATAGATTTACCTAGGATAGAATTACCATGTATGGATTTACCTATGATAAAATTACCATGTATGGATTTACCTAGGATAGAATTACCTTGTATAGATTTGTAAAAAATGTAGGTTCTCCGACTCGTTGAATAGTTGTATTTATAATTATTATAATTAATACATGTACATACTGTAGGTCACGCTACAAGTACGTGCCATTCATGAATTATTAAATTTGTTAAACTACATATACACTGAAGGCTAGACATTTGCCTCGATTCGATCGAAAGGTCTTGAATCTGTCAGCGTGACTCATTTCATTACACAAATTCAAGCCTTTTCAAGTGATTATGATTTCGTGTCAAACGTCAATTTTGAGTGACTTGAGTGAAACCGGATAGTGAGTAATGTTCAGTCAATCAGTCAGACAGTCAGTCAGTCAGCCAGTCAGTCAATCATGTCATGTAATATACTAAAAGTTTGGGTACGATAGTTCAAATCAAATGCGAATGTAAACTTTCGAATCTTTTGAAAATCTCATTTGGGTTTCTCTCATAAAATAAACACATCCTGTTACTGACACTCTCGATGTACAGTACATAGAACGTCATAACTAAAAGTATCCATTATGTATTTATCACTACAACCCACACTTGTTTTAGAAACGTTCCGATAATTTGCATCTTCAATCAGATGACGCAAATTACATGCTGCATGTACACTGGCTGACGAGCCAAACCTCCGAAGGGTGGGGAATCTTTTCAAAGTGTTGAAATCGGCAATTTTACCTACACGTTAGGGAACAAACTCAACTTTTTGAAACTGCCACCAAAGAGGAAGGAATTCCACTTTTGTCTCCGTTTCTTGATCCGCTAGTGTGTACTCACACAATTACGGGCTATATGTACTTTAGCTGATACAATTATCATATAATCACGGTCCGCTAACAATGGTTACAGTAAAGTAACATTGGTTGTCCAACTTTATCAATGTTGTGCATGTTCTCATGCCAACTATATATTTGATTTCGCCCCTTTCATTGTGTTAGAAACCCTTCAGTTGTATACGCCTAACCTCCTACATAGGTTTTCTCCAGAGGCATTTATAAACAGCTTCCTGAGATTTTAGGGAATCGTTTACACGTAAACTTTCTAACCCGGAAAACACCAGCTGAAAATGATGATGCCATTGAACTGTACGAATGAGTTGAGTCGAAAAGCCGTCTGTTTTGCATCACCTTCTTTTATACTTTTGTTGCAACGAATGATGCAGAGTTTCAAACGCCACCATTCCAACGTCCTCATCACTTTCTTACTATACACTTGAATCTCACTCAAGAAGCTCTCTGTATATTACTGTATATTAGTTATGCCCACACAATTATATAACCACACTAATCCGTGTGTACGCATGGAAAAGTATTCAAGTTTTGTCAAAGCATTTCATTAATCAAATTTGTATCAGCGAACGTTTCCCCGCTTATGAATGGTGCGTGTGATTTTCATGTTGCTCACATGCAGCGTTATTATTTCTGTGGCTTCACTAGCGGATGAAAAGGGGGGAAGTGGAATTCCCTACTCTTTGGCGGTTTCAAAAAGTAGAGTGTGCGCCTTACGGTGTAGGTGTCTATGGAAAACGAGAGCAGCTTCTCATCGAAACTCTCAAGTGGGACACCCTGTATGTATGGAGGCGAGCATAAAAACTCACGGATCATATTTAGTTGTTTTTGAGCACAAAGTACACCTGGCTCTTAGAATATTTCATTGATGATTATGTTCGCGAGGGTTATAGGAGGTATTCGATATAAAAATGTTATAGTATGTTCAAAGAATCATGTATCTTTTATTTTAATGAGTCATATGAGCTATTCGCTATACGCTTAAAATACGTAAGGTAGACAAGATTAACAAACGATCTTGATACCTGATTCAAAATATTGCGTAAACATCATTACTACCAGAGTATTAAGCGTATTTGCAAGTCATGATTTACTACACTTTGCTTGAATTTATGTTAATTTTGTTTATGATTTATATTAAACCGCCCAGATACAAGCTATAATACTGGCCAGAGAAACAGTCGGAGTTAATTAAAACCTTGAATGGAACAATTACTACAGGGTGGGTCAAAAAAGGTAGGAAGAGGAAAGTTTGGATATTTCGGATAAATGCCGTAAATAGGATTCGAATAACATCATTACAGGCTTCTCAAATGTCAACAATCTCATTTGCCATTTGAGTGTTACTCATTTTACCAGGATATAAATCCCACGCACAGGATCAAACTAGATTTACAAGATACATTGTATAGCATTATCGAATTTAAATAATTTCAAAATTTCCTCAATTTTCGGTTTCCATAAAGAATATAGAAAAATTAAAAAATTAATACGTCATTCATTATTCCCACTTTTCCAAAAATCAGAAGACGTGTAGCTCGCATTAAATTTTAAAATCTCCTATTTGAAAAGGAATGCTTTACATGCGTGATTTTGGACCCCCAACTAATCCGTCTATCGTGATTAATAAGAAGAGAGAATCTTATATATATGTTCTCTCAGTTTGAAATTGTTCTTAATAATTACATACTGTATTGGTATCTGACCAGTGAAGTTGAACTAATTTATTTTGAACTGACCTCTGAACCACGACCACGACAACAACAACAACAACAACAACAACAACAACAACAACAACAACAACAACAACAACAACAACAACAACAACAACAACAACAACAACAACAACAACAACAACAACAACAACAACAGTTTTGTTTGTAAACACAATAGGTGGTAAACATTATGATATACAATACTTTTCAATACGGAATATGAGACAAATTTAGGATAACGACCGGATAGATAACGACAAACAGACTTTTCTTAGATGATATCTCTTCTGAGAACTTATCGACTAAATAACCATATACATACAGGGTGGGCCAAAAAAACCACACAACTTTAAAAGTTAATAACTTTCTGAATACGAATCGGATTAACTAAAGTTGTACGTCATTTTAATCAGTATACATTTGAAATTTTGTAACTCTAATTTAATTCAAAAATTTTAATGCAATCAGAAGTTACGCAACAATTTCTTAAAAATACCGTTTTCGAACCGGGCGGGAGTTTTCGTCCATAAGGGTTACAATAGATATTTGTAAATGTTTTATGCGGCTCAGACGAATTGTTTTGGTTTCTTCAGCGTAATTCAACTAGAACCTATTTAATGAATCTTTTTAAAACAATATTTTCACTAACTCAGACTGTTTTTAACATGAAACTACCATTCATGATAGAAAACAGGCTGTTGAGCGTTGAGCACAGAACGTCCATATTGAGCATTTCATCAACTTTAATATGCTTTTTATGTGTCTGAAACGTAACAAAAACAATGTTTCTCAAATTTAAGTGTAATTTCTGTCCTCTTTGTATAACTTTAATATTGTACAAAATGAAATTGTATAGGTTTTCAGCGGAAAAACTGCTACTTTTCGGTAAAAGTTTGATATCTTCTCGAAAAATCGAAATTCGTCCATAATAATTATGTGAATGAAAGTCAAAGATATACCAGTTCAAATGATGCAAACCGCAGTTCAATCCAATTTTTAGTCACTGAGTTATTACCATCCAAAGTTGTGTGGTTTTTATTGGCCCACCCTGTATGTATATGTATATTGCAGCTTTCCCAACCCTTGAGTGAAACATCACGTTTTATTGAATGTACTGTGAAAAATTGCAGTTAACAAATTGAGTTGAGTTCACAGCTCAATCGATCATCAACTTTTAATTTTGAAAGAATGTGATCTGAAAAATATTTTTCTTTTTCTCTTAAAAATCTTAAGATTGCGTTCAGTCATAAACACTGGTGGAAGAGAATGGGAGGAAAAAGTTGATTTCCCCTCTTTGGAGAGTTTAAAAAGTGCAGTGTGTTCCTTCTGTAGTGAGTAAATGACCTCAAACAGCCAATTCTCACCTCTTTGGAGAAGTTCCCCTTCCTTTGAAGGAGTTGCTCGTTCGCCTCCAGTTCAGTCATAAATAACATGACATGGCAGGTGTTTGCTTTCTGAAGGAGATTACAGTAATTCTGTTCACCCGAAGACGAAAGGGGAAACAGGTAAAATTCCCCATTTTTGGCGGGATATAAAAGGATAACTTCTTCAGGTGTAGGTAAGACAGCTTTTTGTCTGCCAATCCCCCCACCCTTCCCCCCATCGGAAAGATTCCCTCTCTTTGGAGGTTTGGCTCGTCCGCCAGCGATTCTGTTTCATGCTCGAAACCGATTCATACAGTACGTCTATTTGTTCTTAATAAGTCTAGAAACTCATCCATTCATGCTCCAGTTCATACAACTATGTACAGTACTGCAGGTCAATCAGTCAGATGAACACCCTTGGGGATAGCGAGTGTTTTGCGTTTTATAATGTTAGCCCTCTAAATTGATGAGGAGACTGAAATTAAAAGGTACATTGCTTTTTTCCATAGTAAAATGCTTGCATGCATGCATAACCAGGGACACAAGTATTCTGTTTGAAAACATTTTACATGCTCATTTGATTAGTCGGTGTCCACTGATTTGATTGCATTTCTCTGTGGAAAATTCTTATTCGTGTTGGAAAAATAAATGCTTTTAAAAATTAGTATCTCAATCAATTGAGAATGCAGTATCATTTGACAGTAAATTGTCTCCCATGGGCACTCCGAGGCGCTGCACCTGTAGTTTGTTGAAAAATTTAATGATGTTTGTAATGAATACAGGATTAATGTGACATGAGACACGACACGACCAATTATAGTAATAACCACTAACAATCAAGACAGCTGCGAACTTCCTTCCAGCCTAAACGTAGGAAAACGGGGTGACCTCTGTCATGAGCTAGAGCGCTATGTACATGAGATATGACGTCGATGATTGCCTTTGCTCTGGAAGCACTTTTAGATATTTTAATTCGTGTCCTCGTATTGAAACGTTTAGGCTTAGCCTTAACATTAGCAGGCACCATTGTCTCTGGATAGCGCAGCAAAGAATATTTATCACACGCATTTTTATCACACCATGTACGCTTTCAGACTGAATTACTTAGCGCGTGAAACCACCACCGTAACGTTTTATTATCAAGAGCTGTAACAACGACAAAAACAACAACAACAATGAATTTCACGGCTGAAAATGTTGAGAATGAGTCTATTCACGTCGATTACTGTGCTCTACATCCGTACACAAAAAATATTCCTACTGGTCTTCTCTATATCACATTTGGTGAGTTATAAGATAGTAGATGAGTGAGTGAGTGAGTGAGTGAGTGAGTGAGTGAGTGAGTGAGTGAGAGAGTGAGTGAGTGAGTGAGTGAGTGAGTGAGTGAGTGAGTGAGTGAGTGAGTGAGTGAGTGAGTGAGTGAGTGAGTTAGTGAGTCAGTGAAGGAGAGCGTGAGTGAGTGATTGAGTGAGGGGCGAATTGACTGAAGTAGCCATATTTAATTTACACAGGTGTGATTATCGTTCCTATCTACACCGCTTGCGCGTATATAATCGCAACATCAAAAACTTTGCAACATTCGTGT
>OZ038445.1:9638552-9717387 GCA_964036265.1 Daptonema setosum
TTTTGTGTTGTTGAATAGCCAGCGGACGAGAAGCGTTTGGGAAAAGTGAAAGTATTCCTGTTTTGGATGGTTTAGAAAAGTATAATGTGTTCCTTACAGTAAATGTATTTAATATGGCCTGAAAGCTGCCAATCCCCCCTTTTTGGCGAAGTTCCTCTTCTTTGGGAGGATTGGCTCGTCCGCCAGTAGAAGATGTTGAAGTAAGTAAAGTCTCAAGTGATTAACTGATTGGCGCTTTTGAGAAAAATGTGGCATAAAAGACTTAATGGGTCAGATCACCAGCGGAAAAGAAGGAAAGGGAAAAGTGGAACTACCCCTTTTTGGCGGTTTCTAAACGGGGATTTCGTTTGATAAGGTGTAGATAAAAAAGCGTAAAGTTTGCCGAATCCTCCCTTTTTGACCAAATTACTCTCTCTTTAGAGGGTTGGCTCGTCCGCCAGTCAGTCAGATAATTACAGTAATTTAGCTCCACTGAGTCTACTTGCGTCAACTCAATTGGCCAGACCGATTAGTTATTAACTGCGACTTACTTCTTCGTACAAACTTACTTCTTTGTTACTGAAGCCGACATGATTATAGTCAGTATGAATACGATTACTAAAGAGCTTCTTGAGATTCAAGTGAGCAAATGACACGTTAACTTGTCCAGCCCGGGTAACACCCACTGAACATGTTATGTATGTTTAGCATACAGCTGTTGGGTCGAACAGCACAATTTTATGCCTCGCCTTCTTTTTAACATTCGATGCAGCTAACGATTCGAAGTTGTATTAGTTATCACTACAACTTTTTACTTGAGTCTCAGGTAGCCCTTTAACCGCGACTTACTTCTTTGTTACTTAAGCCAGCATGATCATAATTACATAGCATATGTGAGAAATATTTGTGTCACGTGACTTCCGTGAAAACAATTTCCATTTTCTCGGCCTTTCTTAATATTCTGGTGAACACTTTCAAGTCACAAACTGTGTTTCGTAACCAGGAACACTTTAGACTTCCTGTTTCCATCAGATTTCTTTGCGAACTTTTCTAAAATGAAGAAATAGCAGCAAAATGAGAAGTTGAAGCCCTAAAATAGCAGTAAAATATGAAAAAGAAAACTCTAAAACAATCGGAGAGTATTTCGCTTCCTAATTCATCTTTTTTTCTTGATAAATGTATGTACATATAACAAGCCAAGATTCTATAGAGCAACTTCAGTTTATTTCTTCATCACTTCATGTGGCTGAATGGTGGGTAATAAAAATCACAATGTAAGTTTGAATTAAATATAGATATTTTTAGATAAAGATATAATAAACAAACAAACACACATACATACTTACACTGAAACGAATATTAGTGTGTGGGTGCGGATGTATACAAGCAAACGAATAATGGAACAAATAATGAGTCGAACCGCAAGAAATCAGTAAGTTCTCTTACACTATCGTTTTAACTTCACAAATTAATCATTCGACATTCAACAAAACAAATATCTGTAATTTCAATTCTACCAACCAGCAAAAATTCTTTCATGCAGTGAAAAATATCAAATTGAAATCAACGAAAAAGACGGAATTTGCAACGTGTATACCAACGTAATCAAAATATATCAACATGACAATTGTGAGTAAAACTGATCATTAGGTGGAAATACTAGGGGATAAACAGATTGTGAAATCGACAATGTGGAGATAAAACGAACGATAACCAATAGAGCGAAGAGCATTATAACCGATTGACAGCTCAGGTTACGTGACGTATTTTCAGTAAATGACGTATTTTTTAGTATGTAATTGACGTATTTTTGGTAAATTATCATTCCATTGCCAATCGGATACAATCCACATCACTGCAAAAAGGTGAGAAACACATATGATAGAATGAAAAGCGTCAATGACAAAACGAGATTTTTTGTCGACGGATTTTTCCGGAAAGTTTCGCACGAATGCTCAGATGTAAAAAATCCCATCAACTGATTAGAAACAATTAAAACGAATCGACTGAAGTACAGGGATAAAACTATTCGCAAGTAATAAAACGCAGATCACAACAAACTCAACGCAAACACTTGAAATTAAACATTGAATGAATGATTCAGACATTGAATGAATGATTCAGACATTGAATAAATGATTCAAATAATGAATGACCAAATCAAACATAAACTGAATAATTCAATTCAATCATTATGGCATTGCAGTGAATTTAGTTAACTTCAGTAATTGCTGTAAGTATGTATGTCTATATACTGTGGTACATGGCCCAGCATCACAGTAGTTAACCTGAATCCTTTCCACTAATACCAGACAAACGAATGAATCGAATTCAACCAGGTAAGTCAAGCTCCTGAATACGATATGACAGCATGAAAATAGGATATGGACAATTCCACAAGCCACAAGAGTAGGAGCTCCGCGGGTGAAATTATGATTGATTATGAAGCGAATAAATGATATACATAGTGATAATTTTTTCAAATAAAGATGATATAATAAATGTGAATCGCCTCAAAGCCGAGATATGAATACAGCGTAGAGTGTCTGATATGCGGGCACACGTCTAGATTCTTGGGTAGCAGCTGGCTGGGCGCGTATGGTCACGGAAAATTTTCATAAATAATTAAAAATACATAAATGAAATTTTAAGAATCTTAGTAAAAAAAATTACCCCGACCGGAACGCACTCAGTAGCATGGTTATGTGAGTATAAACATTGCGAAAAAACCTGAATCATACAAACACCATTTCATCAATGATTTTGTGAGTCATCAAAGTTAGGAGATTTTAAAATGGAGTTTGCATGAGAACTCACCGGGCAGATAACGTCTTAATACATCAAATACAATCAATTCATACTATTACATCAAATCACGGCGTTTTTATAAACATTCTCATTTCATCTTTCGTTACTTTAATCGTAGACTTGCCTTCATAAACAAAAAACTGCTCCATACATACATAGACCGTCATTTTTGTATTCCTTAAAATATTCAGGGAAGGCATCCTATATACCAACTGAAATATGGAACTTTTGGCTTTTGTTCTTTGAAGGAAATGTTAAAAATACTGTAGATAATTTGATATGATAAGCAATTATTGTTTCCACGGTTAATTCAATAATCACACCAGCTGCCGATTCGGGTTCACATCATCAGTATATTTCTTCCCAATGAACGGTCCAGTGCGCACGTGAACTCGAAGTCATTACATTTTTCATACTCATTTATGTACTTAATTTTTTTACTTAACTATGATCTCAATACCGCTGTAAATTACCTTTGTTTGTAGATAGCTAATAAAGGGTTTCCATTATTTCCAAGTTCGTAAAAAAACTCACAGCTGTACATTTTTGTAGTTTTAGTGTGTCCGCGGCAGAAACAAGTATAGAAAACACACATGGGTTGAAAAGCAGCGAGAAATCGGAGGAGTTAAAGCCGACTACAAATCTAGGATAAAGGTTTCAAAACAACAACATCAGTCATGTAGAGAAGTTAGCACCCGTAAACCAGATAAGGACATTTCCCGAGAAGAGCGAAAAAAGAGAAAATGAATAAAAAGGGCTAGGAAATTTGTTATTGTATAGCTTGCTAAGTATGTAGGCTTCACACGTGCACACGGGACAGATATTAGGATTAGAAAGGTTGCTAGAGAAAAATCCTTCGAAAATAGAAATTCAGCAGCTGATTATGAGTAAGTTGGTGTTGACTTTGTCAATTAAACCGCCAAACGTGAAGCAAAGAACAAACCAGTCATCGAATTAAAGAAGATATTACGAATCAGCATAACCCAAAGTTATATGTATGTTAGTTGGTAATCACTAGGGGACGAGTCGAATCTCCAAAGGGAAGGGGGAATCTTGTAAGAGTGAGAGAATGGGCAGTTTTTATGCTATTTTACCCACACTTAAGCAACAAAAACTAAAACTACGCCAAAGATGTAGGGATTCCACTTTTCCCACCCGTTCTCGTCCGCTAGTGGCCCAAAGTGAAGGGACAGTCAACATCAAGAACAGTTCAATCAAGTGTAGTTTCCATCTCGGATTCATGCCATGTCTTCAATGAGAATCCATAATAGAAATTACAACGAAATACGAAGCCAAGGAAACCAGAGCAAACCGAAAAAACCGCACACCCGGAAATTCAGGATTATAAAAAAACACAAATAAAGGAAATTAACAGAAAAAATAGGTCATCATCACTCGCCGGAGGGCAGACTCGATGCAAGTCCGTCAGTATAAGGGAAAGCAAGCATGTGACAGGAGTATAGAGACATTCAGGAAATCGTTAAAAACAAACGGTGGTTTTTATTGAAAGCGTTAAATTAAAGCCTTAAATAATTAGATAATCATCAAAAGTGAATTAATAAAATTATTTTGGAATCAACGTTTTTACTTGTAGTAAGCTATAAAGTTAGCAAACATCAAATCTGCCCCCGCTGGTTATCACACACAAATCATCATCGATCACCAACACAATTACATGGTAATTTTCATATGCGCTTTTACTCGGCATCTTCAGTATAATTAAAACATAATAATAATGATAATAATAATAATAACCATATACAACATGATAATAAAAATGTTATAACCGAATTATGTATTTCATATATAGTAATAATTATAATAATAATGAATGTATCACCAATGATAACGTGTGGTTGATTTTTTCACATCAAAAGTGTTTCAACGCATTTTTTTAAGAATATTGAGAGAATCGGCTGACAACTCACGTGGCCAAATAAAAATGCTTGACGCAGTGATTTTAATCGGCACATCATGAACTTACGAATGAAAAAAATAGTCGCCCATTTATCAACAATGGAAAAAAATTACAGATAAAACTATTGAATACCGGAAAATGAATATGACGAAAACTGAAGAGACGAATCTTTCATCGGATCTAGAAAAACGGTAAAATTAGTATTAGTAAAAACGAATGAACGTAGGATTTCCGAACAAAACAACGATGAGAAAACGCCAGGGGTAGTAGAACGGAAGAATCATGGATCTGGTAGATTTATTGGGAAAAGATCCAGATAAAAAATTTGAGTTAATAAATTTGAATTTAGTCGGGTAGTTGGGAGTTAGAAATCGATACTTTTTCGAAACAACAACGCATGACAGTCGTGTGTGCCTGTGTTAGGAAACGTGAAACATGTAAGATGAAAATACACATGAAGCCGGAGTATATAAACGGTGATATAATAATGATGATGATGATAATGTGTTGTGAGTGTGTTGGAGCTGTGGTCCTTGTTGTGGTGATCAATACACAAATACATACTGTGTATAGTCAATAACAAAATTCTGCGGAGTGAAATCCCTGACAAAAAACTCGCTTTATCCACAAACTCGTTTAATTATGCTTGGTTATTTTCGGAGGCCAAATGGTCCAAAATTCACAGAGAACAATTGACTAAGTTACGGCTTGATAAAAGAATCGATGCAAAGAAATTTTTTTACGGGAGTTCCACTAAGCAGAAATAGATTACCGACTATACAACTGTAAGGAACCCATCTCAGGTGTGACGAAATTACCGTAACCCGATCTGAAAATATGTCAGTTACACGTTCCACCACAACTGTAAATGGATTCCGGAAATGGTTTCATCAACAGAAACCTTTCATTGAAGCATGAACAATTCACAGAAAAAAAACGATTTTATTTTTAATCACTGAACGAATCGGGGTGCGCGGAAAAATGGCTACGGTGATAATTAGATAAAAAGGTAGTGCTCTCTTACTGTTTCCATACTATGTACAATTGACTGTCCGTTGGGCTGGCTTTGGGTTGTAAGGTTTAGTTAAAGAACATGGCATTTTGAAACTCCACTCCAGAAAATCTTTAAACCAATGACCATTCGCCGTGGAATCGTCAAAACGCTCTTCTAGATGTAGTAAGAATATAGCAATCAGATAATCTAACATGCAGACTTCGACTTTTTATATAAAATCAAGACTTTTTATGTGAAACATTCCAAAAGTATGATCGATTTAGTAGGGAGACACAAACGAAAAAAACGAATAAATGAAAACGAGAGAAAACGCAGACATCAGAGAATCACAGTTCAACGTGTGTTGTAGGGATGAATATGTGAAACAAAAAATGATAAGAAAAAATATTATAGATTACGGTGTTGTGCGCGTGATAAAAACTATATAACAATAAAAATGATGATAAATTATATATGGTTGGAAAATGAGTATGTGATATGATTGTTTAGAGGCTTTGAATTAACGAACGGCTGTTTTGAAAACAGAATCAAGCGAAGAAAAAGTTACACATTGCAGAACTAGATTCTCTACTCCACTAAATCAATCATATCATTAAGCTCACTGTAAAGCTCTGTGAATACACCAACATGGGGGATAAGGATAAGACAACAGTACATACGTACTACAAATAATTAACAAACGACTATAACATGAAAATGTACCAAAATGAAAAAATAAAACCTAGAAATTGAAAAAATACGAACCGAAAACACGTAAAAATGGAGGGAGTCAGAAGTGCTCACATGACTCCGAAGTTCCTCCCTAGATGACACACATGCAGTATGAATAAGAATGGATGAGTGGTAGTAACATTATGAAATCTAGTATAAAGAATGACCATAGAGAAAAATGAAATTAGTTTCAAGCTCGGTGCACGATGTATAAAAAATGACACTAGTAGTCAGGTCAAACAAAATGTGTATTTTGGATTCACATTAGTAAATTGTGGCTTTTCGAATCCACGATCCATAATAGGGAGCAGCTCAGTTAAGGGTTATATCAGGAAATAGTGACAATGATAATGATGATAATGCAACAAAGATGTTTGTAGTGGTGGTGAGAGGCGGGTTAGAGGGCCTATGAGAACGTAATTTGGCAGAAAAATATGTTCCATATTTCGGATTTCGAATTTGAATCCAATATTTATCATCTTCTAAGACAACTGCAAAAAGCGCCACAATAACCCTCGGATTTGGTGAGATGTCACGAGACAATGTGAGAATAAGAGTGGGCTGGAGATACAATAAGAGTGTACAGTGATTGACAGTTGTAGGTTGACTGTTTCGACTGTCAAAACAATGACAGAATGACTGACTGTCAAAACGATCATCGTCCGTCAGTCAGTCAATCAATCAGTAAATATTCAAATAATATGATGTGAGCACAACCCGAGGCCGGATATAACATATGTATGTATGTGTACGTCTGTGTAAAAATAATACGTATCATAGAAAAATACGTGTTAGTGTGTAACAAAATACATGAACATGTACAGTAAAAAACGTGAGATTTGAACCACAATAACGTCGATTGATGTGGTTGACATGTGCGAGCGAATGACACGACACGTCCGAGAGAGCATCGAAAAAAAAGTTTGGCAAAAAAATTAATCTACATTTCCAGTATATCATTGAATGTCACATGTCCCACTCGACATAACAGGACGAGAATCAAACCACCGTCGGACCAACCGAGTACCCGGCAGTTCCGACTTGACCGTCAACAGAGATTATGACCGATTAGAGCAAAACAAACATCATCCAATCCTACTTCTCCACAATACGAGGTGTTATCCGGAGACCAAAATTTACGAGAATTAAAAAAATCACATTTCACAAAACACACACATAATTTTTCTGAATAAAAAGTGCGGGCATGTGACGATGTGTTAGATGCCGGACTTGGAGAAGGACACCCGCAGATGGGCGTTGTCGGCCAGCTTGTAGTTGTGCATCATGATCAGTGCCTCAATTGCGTCCTCCACCGTGTCCATCTGCATCAACGCCATCTTGTGGTCTTTGCTGAAATGTGAAATACTATGTTGCTTTTGTTGATCTTGACTTGAAAGATCTTGAATTTTTTTGTTGATATTAAATGATTGGAACAATATTTTTTATTCTATGTGGGACTTCATTATCACTAAAGCTAACAAAGCACTAATACCATATGAGGAAAAGTAGCCAGAGAGTTTGAATTAACTGACGGGCAATGGCAGAAAATCCCGGTGTAAAACGTCAGGGTCTGTTTTCTCAAGCCAGTCTTTCAAACCAAGTCCCCAGTTTAGCCTTACGCACCTGACTAGATATGCGAATCAGACAATCTAATCGAATCTTGAATCGATTCATTATTTTGTAGTTGGCCTTGGCTTGTAAAACCAATTTTCCTGTCGTTAAATGATAAAAAAAACATCGTTATATTTGTAGTAGACATAGTTCCGGGCACAAAAAACCCAAATCACCACCAACGGGAAGAACTTGAACTGTTGAGCCTTGAAGCCGTGCTCCTCGAACGCCTGGATGAGGTAGGCCTCGGTGATGTTGGGAGGAATGTTGGACAGGTGCAGCGTCGGTGAGGGCGGGTAGATGTTCATGTAGTTCTTGCTGCCCGGCTTCTTGAAGCGATGCAGCGGCGACTGCGAGTAGTCCTTGGTCAGGCCGGCGTCCTGCACAAATTGAGGGGGTGTTATTTTGTTATATTCGTTGATTTGATTGATCAACTATTCACTGATTCGCACTGCCAGACTCTCGCTCACTTACTTTCACATCCACTCACTTCAATCTCTCAAGCACTCACTCACTCACCGGCTGTCCCTCCTTCGGCATCTGCACATTGTTGTGTTTCGATGAGGCTACCCGAATTGGCTTGCCCCAGAGCTTGCACTTGTCGAGGTGTTGGATGGCTGAAAAAATACAGTTGGTGAAACACTTACTCCCTCACTACATTACTCACACAAGCTATCACACGCCCACTCGTCACTCACACACTCGCTTACCAAGTTGTGCCTGCGCCGGTTCGGCGTACTGAATTAAAGCGTTGTCCTTCTTGTTAAAGAGAATCTTGACGCGCTGCACATCACCGTAGACTCCTGAGAAATAAGAAAGAAATTTAGAGATTTGAATTAATTTTCAAAATTTCCAAACACCAATAAGTGACACCACACGTCACGTCATACAAACAAATGTGGGTAAATAAAACTACCAGAACCAGTAATATCAGGCGGTGGCCAGTTGAATTTTAAGTTGTTTGATTGTTGGTGTTTCGTGATGTTTCAAGTTTCAAGAGTTTCAAGGCCACAACACCTGATATCACTGAATGTGGAACAAAAAATATTCAAAACGTGCAAGTCACCGACAAAAGCAAAACTTTAATAGCCTGCACCGCAATTCCAACTCAATCTCTCAGTGGCTGCTTTCAGGTTTTCCAGAGGATTTTCACAGCAAAATAAAAGTTGGGTTTCCAAAAACACCTGATAAACTTAGACGTAAGCTGTTCAAAGGACAGGAAAGTTTGTCTGGTTTTTTGATAGATAAGTTCAAATATGACGCAGACCGGTAACTAGGACAGTGACAATTATATAGAGACAGTGGTAGTCGGCTGCGGGCCATTCAAAACTTAACAATAGATAAGCGGTTCAGGCTTAGGCTTAGATCTCAAGTTAGTTTTTCTATTCATGTCATCGTGTTTTCACACATTTGATATCTATTACTTTTTTGTTGAGGGTGGGAAAGCATGAATAGTAAATTTGAATCGATATTTTCTGGAGTAAATTACTTGCTTTCCCACCCTGTAATAAAACATACACAAATTGATAAATCAGAGTTACTCGTGTTGTGAATTGTGATAATAGCATATGGAAACTTGGACTCCGTCAAAAACAAAATTGGGCTAAAAAATACGACACAAGCAACTCTGTAACATAAAATGTGTCGCAAACATTCTCATTTCTCCCTCTTTTACCTCAGCCACACCATACAAATCAGAGACTGTCTACCGTGTACGTCATTTTAGCAATACAAACCAGAGGTTATAAAGTTATAGATCATAGTCAGAACCGTAAAGATTCAGTTTAAAGGTGTCGAACAGTATTGTGGTGATGTTATATGTAGGTCTACAGGGTAGAGCATTGCGTTGCAAATCGAACGAATATTTTTGGATTATAATGCGCGTACATTATACAAATGTACTACCCATTGTAACGATAGATTAACATTTTACACACATTTCAGCTTACTAATAAGCAACGCAATACCTCTGGATTAATAAGGCTGTGACAGGGCAAAGTAGAGAGATAGAATGAGAAGTTGCGACGTACATTGACCGATACATTGACCAATACATTGATCAATACATTGACCAATACATTGATCAATACATTGACCATTGACCAATAGATTGATCAATACATTGACCATACATTGATCAATACATTGACCAATACATCGATCAATACATTGACCAATACATTGTTCAATACATTGATCAAGAAATTGATCAATACATGGAGCATCACATTGACTAATACATACCTGTGAGAAGTTATGACATCCATATAAAACCGGTCACATACAAATCTAGTCCTGCTATGGCATGATATGTGAACAGTCTCGGCATCTTACCATATCTTTCAGGTATGTACATATATCTTTATGATGATTTGATGTACATGATGCTTTACATATTTAGTACTTTTTAAACGGTTTTCCCTTACATGGTTAAAGTTAGTAACTCGAGAAAACGGAATTTCAATCCTGGAAGCATCATGGACAGTAATTAACTGTAATCTACAAAAAGTGTTTGATAACAATGAGGACCACATTGGGTTAATAACGAATCACTTATTCTTGCAGTTGCAATCCTACTGAAAAGTTGCGAATTTAGAGCTCAATTCAACCCACAAATGCGATCCACCCGTTAAATACACAAAAAAAGCGATTTATATGCAGTTTTGTAAAAAAAAGTTGTCCAGCATGTAATTCCGAAATAATAACCTTACTTGACAACAAAACCGCATCGAAACGCACTATTGTATAGTCCAGCTACTATTCCAAGTACGAGGTGCACGAAGAACAAAAATAAAGGTGACGTGACGAGTTGATTCACATGAATGAACCAGATTCAGAAGTGTAATTGCGCAAGATTTCAGCTTACGTCATTTCTTCGCAATGCGAAAAACCTATGACTTCAAATCTGATCCACTCATGAAACCGAGAAACCGAAATCGACCATAATTTCGTGGTACCTTTTTCAACTATAGTTTCTTATTTCTTCGAAGGGAAACACAAAATTACGGTCAATATATTTCACAGGTTTCTCTCGAAGTTTTGTTGGGTTGTGATGGGTTGGTTCTTGGTGGAAAACGTACCGAAAAGAGTGAAGAGAGCGTCGGGCGCCACCTTCTAAAATGAAGAGTAAACACAAATGAAACATTTCGTTTATCATCATCATTCACAGTAGCGTAGTTGGCCATATTCTTAGGTGGGGGCAAATACATCGCATCCATATTCTATTAGATAATCACAAAAAAGTGTCACACCCACATTTATTTTGGAATGAGGGTTGACTTTTACCCTACATGTGAGTGGTAAAACCACCAAAACAAATCACTCACGCTCAATTTTTTTTACAATTTTTAAAAGAATTTCATAAAAAAATTGTATTTACTCATTCATTTTGGATGCGATAGTAGTTGACTCCCCACCGTGTACAAGGCAAAATATGAGAAACGTCACAGCGGCTATCAAATGCTCTGAGCTGATTGGTTGATTGAATCGATCCAACCAATTAGCATAGTGGATTTGGTAGTCGCATCGTGACGACCACATCTTAGTCAAGTACAATTACCATATTGGCCAAAATCCGAAACACACACACGCACACGCACAACGAACATATAACTGATTGACAGTACATGACAAAACAATGTGTCACGTGACGCATGGCTACCGCTACTATGCTTTTCGTTGATTGGCTGTCGGGTGGATCCAACCAATCAACACAGAGAATTTTATAGCCGCAGCGACGCGTAGCTGTGCCTCATCATTTTGTCGTGTACTGTATACTGGGCGGTAGGCGATTTGGTGTGTTTATTGAAAGAAAGTAGAGAGAATAAAATTTAGAGGAGTTTCACGGTAAATAGTTCTAGAATTAAGTGCGCTCTAGCGACTCCATGTTCGTTCTATAAACTTCTAGCATTCCGTGTCTAGCTGGCTCTTGGCGTTCTAACCTGACCTAATCGCGGGCCTAGCGCGTTCCATTCTCATTCGAAGCTGTTGTACGCATGCTTTGATCTCAGATCTAATAGGTCAAAACTAACTAAAATCGACCATAGTTTTATGTATTATTCTCTATTTACACAACTGCAGACAGTTGTTGTGTTCACAATATCGCCTGAAACACTACAACACGGATGTAAATAGGCGGGCGCAAACAATGGGCAGCCAGATATAGATTAAGCAACAAGTACTGAAACAACTTACATACTGTATGTATCAGTACTGCCGTAAAACCTCGTAAAATGACGAATCGAGTTAAGGATAAGTCTTACACAACGTTGTAGTACTCATTGCTAGCTCCACATCGATCAAACGAAACGATACAGAATTCAGGGCGAAAGCATCTCGGAAAACATACAACGAGTTAAATGTCGAGAAAAATCGAGAACGTTTTGTGATCAGATAGAGCTCTATAGATAAGATATGAGGTACACTGAAAAGGGATGTCACGGGAAGAAAATACTGTCGGCACGTAAAAAATAAAACAGAGCCATTCTTGGAGTAGCGAAACCCGCATTCGTTGTGGTTCGAAAATATAATTTTAACACCAGCAGCAACCAGGCTCACATGTGTGTGAAACGGTAGATAAAAAAACTGGTATACACGCACACTGGACAGGTCGCATTATTTTTTGAGCATTTTTCCTGTATTACTCTTTATATCTTTAACTCCAGATAGACGTGACATAAAAAAAGTTTTACAAATATGTGGAGAAAATTTTGACAAAAATAGTGCGACCCTAAGTTTTATAGGCAAGGCAGGCGAGCAACAAAGGATTCCAGTTTGGCTCTTGGCGATATCGGTGGGCAATTGGCTGTTTTAGCACACAAAGTCTATAAATAACAAATAAATTTAATACTTTCTTTCATAACCACTTTCAATCCTTCTTTACATAATTTAACTTTAGAAATACTGTGTAAAAATCGCACAACAACAGGCATGATTAGATTTTATTGATCTTGATTTTGGCTTCGACAATATTGAACGTTATGAACTTATATATATATAAGGTGGGTGGAACACAATCAGCGACAAATACGTACTGGGACCAGAAATATGGGGTGAAAATTCACAAAAATAAATTGAGGAATAACTCGTGAATAAATGTCAACAAAATTATAATTCCCTATATTTCTACTACCTGTAAATCATTCAGTTTCACTTTTTTCAATATTCAAATTTAACAGGTAGATTAGTTGATTTACGAAAAATAAAAAATATCTGAAATGCATGGAAACTTTAGAAAAACAATTCGAGCAAAAGGTACATTCAGCATATTAGAATTCAAGAACGATGGATGGTGAGAAGATGAGGGAAATTCGAATTCATACGAGTTTTAACCAAAGTCATAAAAATAAGTTAACGTTTCCAGATAGATTTCAGTGCAAATTTTTGGAAATTGCAGTGAAAAGTTGGGCAAGAAACCGTAACGAGTCCAGAAGTTCCGAAAACAGACTCATAGAATAAACTTTTGATGAAATGTCATTGTTCCCATGAGGTTGGCAAATTTGAAACATTTTGCCAAAACTATAGCCGGGTCCATTCTCTGTAACACTGATCCCAAAACATGCGACAGACGATTTTGTGGTGTCAATCACGAGTTGGTATGAAATAGTGAAAAATCATGTTTGAAATCACCACATCGAATTTTCTCGGGAAACCATGTTATCCTGTTTATCAGCAGAAATCTTTGAAGAATCGGGTGCCAGTATACATAAGAGTCAGCTAAATATGGTGTTTGTGTAGTGAATGGAGCTCCATACTGTATGTATGTAGATAGGTGGAATTTAACATTTGACAAATCTATGGCGTACAAAATCAGATCATGATTTTGATCAAAAACTAGTTTTACAATTAAAATGTGTGATTTTCAAAATTCTGAGAATTATTTTTCTCTAAACTGAATTGTTTTATGTTTAGCAGCAGATTTGTCACAAACGTGAAGCACCACCTGAAGTAGTTCAGGTATGTACACTAAGAGTTCAGGTAGCAGCCGAAATGATAACAAGGAAGTATGGGAAGTTATCTCGCTATTTGATTTAAAGCATGGTCACACAGTATCAGAGACATGAAGAAATCAGAATATCTATGGTTTCTTTAAAGATAAGAAAAACTGCGAGAAAAACTACAGTACTCGGACTACATACGTGACCATGACTGTTGGAGAGCCAGCGCAACTTACAGACTGAAAGTTAAAAGGTGATTTTTTGAAACTTCAGTGACACAAGCTGTTTTCAGAGTGTTGTTACAAAAAAGTTGCGAATTTTTGTATAAGAAACTAGTTTTGAAAGGGCCCCACTCTCCAAGTCTATGAGCTATAAAACAGCTCAGTGGCATGAGGAAGAATAGAACTAATGCGACGTTTCACTGCCACAACATTACATTACTGTACTTATGAAATTCAAATTGCGCGCCAATTTACATAGTAATTTTGTTATCGGACAGTAACGCAAATGTTTAGATAGTGAATAACTAGACGCACTTCGTTCAGAGATGATACTTCGTGGAGAGAAACAATGGATGAAGTTTCCGAGACGTACAATAGATTATGCACAGAAATACGGTAGTAAACATATGAAGGTACAGTGGGAGATTCCGAATATTTCACATGTAGATTTACAATATCCAAATTAGTCCCTAAAACGGAAGAAATTTCACTGCGAGTTGCGGAAATATTTTGTTGTCTCCGCAGAATGTCTCACTGCACTCATATTAAATATGGTATAGTTGTAGTATGGTGTTACTCACATTTGATTAAGTAGACTTTTTACCAGACTTAAGAAAACTGTTGACATAAGGTTTACACAGAGAAACTTGCGAGTAACAAAATACTCGATACAGGAATAGGCTATACAAAATTGTCATAGCGTGTATTCGGTGTAAATAATGTATGTAATTTGAGGTGTGTAATATTTGTTTCACTTACAACCGCGACGCGCCCGTGTAATATGGAGCGGAGTAGTGTGGCTAAACGGATCATCAAAACATTGTAACAACAAATTAAGTTACACATGAAAATATTTTTCTTTTTAATTTTATAATTTTATTATATAACACCGTGGACACAGTTGTTTTATTACCATAAAAAATTACGCGCCGAAGTCCACTTATTTATTAGTGACCATGTTGATGAGTGAGATTCTAGTGAATATATGGCATCTAATTTTGTTCAATCCCGGCTGTATGTACGTTAACACATTCTCACTAACTGATTGAAAAGTTCAACTAGTATTTTCTTATTTCAATTTCACTGGAATCTCATGTAATTTTTACGCAAACGTGAAGATTTTACGCCTCAAAACTACGAAAGTAAAAATTAAATGATATCTACAGTTTGCGCGATGCACACAATTCAGTCAGTCACGACGATCTGTTGAACTAAACGGTAACTCTCTGTGCGCCTTGCTGAACATAACTTTTGATTATTGAATATTTCCCTCACGCAAAAATTGAAATCGTATTTCATATCGCGCAGTCAGACTCGCCATATTCAATGCCAAACTTGAGTAAGTTACAAGTTATGTCACTGCTATAATGTGATTAATGTACATCAGTTAACAACAAGTATAGTAATTAACAACAAACAATATAGGTAAGTTAACGAACCTCTTCGTTCAGATTGGAGACGAGCACGACGGGCGGTGTGATGAGCATGCCGAACTGCGGAAAGGCGCGCATCGAGTTGAGTGCGGCGGCATTACCCGATGCGGCGGCCGCAGCCTGCGCCGCAGTCAGACTGAACGCCGCGGGCAGACTCAGCGCGCCGGCTGGTGACGTGCTGCCGGAGAGATCTGCAACGCAAGTCAAAATCAGTTTTTATTCAAATTGCGCGCCAAAAACTTTTCCGAGTAACAAGAATCCCTGGACATGCTAGATAAGGTATATAAATATTGCCGCAGCAGCCCAACCATTATGCCAGCTCTGTTGTGTTTGACCGGCGGCCAACTGTGCCTGCTGCAGCGCGTGCGTCTGTTGCGCCTGCTGCTGCTGCAACATGGCTGTCGTGTACGTGGCCAGCGGGTTGCTGGACGATGCAGAGCTGTACGTGCCGCCAGCCTGCAAACATTGTCAAACGTTACGTTGAGTCACTAGCGTACGAGTGAAAAGCCAAAAAAATATAATTCTCCCCCTTTGGCAATCCCGAACGTTGAATTATTTCTTTAACGTGCTGGTAAAACGACTTGAAAAACTTATGAATAAAAAATTACAAAAACAACAACAACAACACAAACTTGGGACTGTGCCATCATGGCCGCGATCATGGTCTGGTTCTGTAGTGAGGCGGCGGCGGCTGACAACGCCGCGGAACCGCTTGCCGATGACGGCATACCCGTTAATGCACCCGTGGCCGCAACTGAAACGTACGGCAAATGCGTTGGGACACGGTTATGAGCACATGATGAACACATGAGAAGTAGGAAAGAGCTTTGTGTGTAACCGACTTGATAAGAAGCTTAGTCAAAGAATCGGGAAGAATAACAAGAGATGGCTAGTAATGGAATAGCCGCAACACGAAATTCACTTCACTACTGATTTGTGAAAACTATGAAGATTTTAACCTGAAACTCAAATGTTTGACTGAGTAAAAATTCATCAGTTAAAGTTATCTTGACTAGTTGTAGTTGTAATGGCCTTGCCCCTCGGTAGATTGAGGTTTTATTCAGTCACGCGTCTTGCCATTGGTAGCACAAGTATAACTCAAACTTAATTAACTACCGCACAGTTAATAGCTGCTAACTCTACTTATAACTGAAAAGTGGATAGTTGTTTACAATACGATAGTTATAGTTGGGTTGTTCGACTGAGTGTATATCAAACGCACAATAATTGTACGCACCGAGTCCGAGCTGCTGCTCAAGGGTGAGCTCGCCGGACGGCAGATTGGGATTAGTGTAGTCACGTGACTTGTCATTGTTGTACTTGACGTTGAGCGTGGCCAGCTTACTGTAGTCGATTCGGAGTGTACAGCACCCGTTGTACACGTTCTGGCCGTCTAGTGCCTGAGCAGTTTTTATTTCTTAGAGCGAGTGAGTGAGTGAGTGAGTGAGTGAGTGGGTGAGTGAGTACGGGTGTGAATGAATGAGCGAGCGAGTGAGTGAGTAAGTCATAATATAAGTGAGCTAGTGATTTAGTCACCAAGTGAGTAAGTTAGGGAGGGAGGAATAGCTGAGTGGAATCCAACCTGCTTGGCCAGCAGCGCGGCGTTTGCTTCGGACAGCTGAATGAGCGCTTGAAATGTGTCTGCAATTAAAGAGTAAAATGTATAAAAGTGGTTATGATATTTGATCTATTTTTGCAAACACATCAATTATAAACAAAACAAAAACAGAACTCACTGTTTTTGCTGAACGTAATAATACGCAGCACCTTGCCGAATCGTGTGAAAATCTGCAAATTATAATAAGTGAGCGAGTATTCTCGTTTTAATACCCGTCAGTCAGTCAATCAATCAGTCAGTCTCTCAGTTTCGGTCAGTGAATTAGTAATTTAGTCAGTCATTCTGTTTGTTCGTCCATCACTTTGATGAGCCATACTTTCGAAATATTCTTGGCGTTCCATGACCATTGAATACAAAACAATAACCAACCGAATGTAGCACATCCAACGTGACCGGATATAGCATGTTCTCAATGATGACCCTGAGCACGCTGTTGGGCTGCTGCTGCACGCCCACTTCACCGCCGTTGCCCGTTGCCGAGCCGGGCGTCAACGACGTCGTACCATTCGCCCCAACCACCGGGATCATGTTGGCGTTCTGTAATTAATTTATTATTATAAACATAATCCAGGTAAGTTATTTCTTTCTGTTTATTTATATTTCATGAAAGCTAACTCTCAATAATCCTTATCAATAATGTCTATTCAAACTACATTAATCGAAATCCATTGGTCGTTGTAACACTGAATCTAATTTACACTTTGACCATACTTGCAGCACACTATAGGCTAAATGCCAACAACAATTATGATCTACTTAACAATGCATAGAGTCCAACGGTAACCAATCATCACATCCCTATCAGGTAACAATCACCATCAATCACCGTAGTATGTTTCTACATATCTTATGACAGTCATCATAAACCCCATTATTCACCTCACCTCAGCTATGCATCCCTGCGCAATCCATGCATAGATGAGCAGGAGTGCCTTTCAACCCAACGCCTCGAAAAGCAATGGTACATACGTACATCTCTCTATTTGTGCCAGCGTATTGAGTGCCGGCGGGCACATGTGCAATCTGGGTGCATTCCGACCACAATGTACAATATATACATTCATACTTTTTATGTATCAAAATGATGCGTGCGCAATCGAGAAGATAATATTATAGTTATATGAGTATCTTCCACAAATGTCCGTATCGTATAATTTTGAGAAGTACTGTCCTGTACTAGTCTTGTGGAAGTACATACCATCAGATTTTCTTCATACTGTAAGATTCCATTTTCAGAAAAATACCTTTCAGATCATCATCAGATCATATCTCGATGAGCACTACTCACATTGTGTATTAAATCACTCACTCACGATGTCAGCATTAACCATTCATGAACGATGAACCAACAACACTCACTCATGTATGTAGCATAAGCACATCACGCACAATTACACTAATAACACTGTACGTCGCATTATCGTCTAGTGGATAAGGCGTCGGACTCTGGTCCATGGATTCGCGGGTTCGAATCCCCTTTCATCGCTCAGTTGCGATTAAAAATGCATAGACCACAAGTCGACAATCTTAACTAACGAATCGCACCATACGTAATTAAGGTCCAAATACAGGTCACTTTCATAAATTACACTACCAAAGTTTAGTGAAAGACTACTTTTAATATCGAATGATTGGATCGCCTGACTCAACCATAAACAGAAACTGGACCAGGTAACGTTAGATTCCGTCTAAATAATAACCCATCATCAATAAATGACTTTGCACCTGCAGCCCAGTGACAATAAAACTTACTGTAACTCATTACGCACAAGCTCTATTCAGAACGGTGATTACGTTATATACATACGTACATACATAGAGTACTGCGCACTAAGATGTTGCAAATATTTACTCGTAACTACAGTTTCTCATCCATTTTCTTCCATGACTTACCGTATCTTTTGCCGGACTGAGTCGGTCCATGCTGCCATTCGAGTAGTGATGCATGACCGTCGTACCAATCATAGTATCATTCAGTAACAATCAAGTGAGGCGAGGCGCGTGAAACGTTTCGTCGAAAAATCTTGCAATCCAACGAAATTCGAGCGAGAAACGGGGAGAAATTTCTCACAGGAGTGGTGTTTTGAGTTGATTAGGGGATGTGGTTGATGTTGAGCAAAGTCGCGTCGGTGTTGCGGATTTCAACCCGGATTTTGTTTATACCCGATTATTATTTGGTTGGTTGTCGGTCGGTATTAATAGACGACAGAATCAGAAATCCGGCGGGTACTCAAGGAATCGAGGAGCTAAAAGGCGGTTTCAGGGAGACAGGGAAACTAAAAGGGGGACAGAACAGCGTTCGGGAACGGAGCGGGAAATGCAGCCGTCAGTTCTCGTTGTTGGGATTACCCGTTGTTGGATGGGATAAATATGTTGATGATCACTGTCGAACCCGATAGGGAATATGAGAGACACCACCAGGTCTAGGATCACTGGTTATGATGTACTGGTGTGTCAGGAGGAAAGTATTAGGAAAAACTGAAAACCAATATCTTTTAGTGACTACTATTTGAAAAACATGTTGAAAATATGTTCATGAATTGAAAGATCAATGAATGGGAAAACCAGGTATTGCTGGAAACCGACAAACAGGATAACTGGCCATGAACACACCAAATTCTCACACGTTCATCGATCATCCACTAATGGAAAAAAAAGAGAAATAGAAAAAATTTATACATCGAGAACCAGCAAAAATCCCACACAACCCATGTCAGTCAACTGTAATAATTAGAAAAAACAGCTACACCTATACGGGACAAGAAACGACCTCAGTCCGCATAACGAGGAGACAAAACGGTGTCGCGCAGAGGGTGCACAAAACGAGGAACAATGCACTGAAAAATCTTACTTACGTTGTTGTATTTTACCGAAAAAAAGCTACCCGAGAAATGTTATTTCACGATAATTATATATTTTCAACAATGTTATTATTCTATGACACATGGAGGAACTATGCCGGTACAGTCTCCCGGCTCAATGAAATGCTTCACGAATGGAATCCTATTTCATGTGATGTTATTGACACCCATAGTCAGAGAAAAAACAAGCGAATCACGCATAAACCAATGCATTCATGAAACACGCTACGTACTTGCAAGCAATAAAGCGGTCAGAATTTGGCAGTGAATTAGACCCAATTAGCCACTATCAAATCTGCGACTTCCGTGTTCGTGGTAATCAGTAAAAAACACACAAATGGAACAGAAATATCTCGCCGACATGGGCCATATCTGGACGAAGGTCATCACAGAGTCGCCTCATCCACAATTACGATACCATCCAGATCAGACGAATCACCGTACTATAGCATTTTATGGATTACGGTAGTAGAATAAATCCTTTGAGACTTTCTCGGAACAAAAAAACTGGTATTGCTGATTCAAAATACTTACTTATACACTGATTATGTAACATAACTAAAAGCAGTGCTTTTATACTATAAAACAGATCTTCCATAATTACTACAAGTTGTTTCCAACAACCGAATGTCTATCAAGCTGAACATGCAAACAAAATGGCAAGTAAGCACGAACGAATTAAAGACGGAGCAGGTCGCAAGTAGTAAATTAGAAACCACGACTCTATGTAGTGCTTGCGTTGCTCTAAGTGCGTCTATTTAGTTAAGTTGTTCAAGACAAAACACAACTTTCTGATGAGCTGAAATCTTTAATACAACATTTTTTTTGACACTTGTCAAAAAATGGTAATCACCCAGCAGGATCCGGTTCCTCATCTGCTAATTTTATAATCTGAACTGTATAAACCGACTTAAGACGGCAGTTGAGAGAGAGAGAGAAAGAAAAAACACGCAGCTCACGGAATTGAATCAGTACTGAGAAAAAATATCTGCGTGCACATGAATGAGGTGACGCTGACTATATTCGATGTTTGATAATTTATGTACTGTACAAACCAATGTATGAAAATGCAAACATAACCAAATAAATTGACCATCAACTCTTCAATTAGACACAATGTAAAGCCAATCAGGGAGTGATTGAACCCAGTTTGCGGCATTGCAAACATTAATAAAAAAACAGTCCATTTACAAAAAGTTATACGGTATTTACATCCACAGTTGATTTATTTTATATTCAAACAGTCTTTTTGAAAAATAGTGTTTTTGGGGTAAACAAAAGTACAACGTGAAATCAGCCAAAATATCTAACAAATTTATGAGGGTGGAAATCGGAAAGCCAAAAACAAGACCGCCTGTAAACCAGGAATGGCTATGTATTAATCAGGTTATCAGAATTCAGAACGATGACCACAGATGACAGGACAGGACTCTACCGTCTATGCAAGTCTCTTGACGCCGTTAGTGAGTTTCGAACCATGGGGTTGTTCAGGCCAACACTGTAATACATATCTAGAAGAACGCACATAAAGTACACTTACATACCAAACAAATTGGCAAAATCAAAATATGCAGACTTTTCAGTGGCTTCTATGGAGGTCTCATACAACCATAAATGCCTAATAATTCAGATTTGTCTTTAGAGGAAAGAGAATCCAAATCATGTCATGGTATGGTATTAATGGATGTTCTGCCAATAGGAGTTCGTAGCCTTCTAAGCCTAGTATCGGTGGAAGAAGAACAAGTATCACATTTGAGCAGCTTGATTCCCATAATCATTTGCTTCTTTATAGAAAACAGCTAAGCAATCGTCGGGTTCGGGTATCAAATAAATCACCGCTCGATCGGTTAACTATGAAAAAAATATCTAACGGTTTCACAACCACCACGCCGTATAATTTTCTCACCGCACCGATCAATCGAATGAACGATTGTACAAAAAACATCTGTGAATACGAGAGTAAAAAAACACAGAAAAAGCAGCGCTAGTCAAGTGATTTTATTCGATAACCAATGAGTACAGAACAATCACTCATTATTGTCAATACCTGCGATAGGAAAACAAAAAGTTACGTATCTCGATCATTTCGTCAAGATACAGTATAACTTCTAAACTGACGATTATTTTCTGTCACACAAACGGTGAATGGGGGTGGAGTCTTCCACAACAACTAAATTGATTTCATGTCGTTGTGTTGCGTAATTTTTTTGTACGATTTTTTCGTTGCATAAAGCAAGGATGGGAGAGCGAGATGCCAGCTAATCGGAAATACCGGTGAACAAAAAACAATGAGAACATGAAAAACCTTCTCTATGAGCGTGAAATATGGATCAAATGCAGCTCAATGATCTGACGACACCCAGCTGTTAATGGGAATGTGAGGGTAATCGAGTACTGATTGGCTGGGAATTTCGAAACCGCATCCGACTTGAAATGAAGTCAGCATTAAATCGAGTGATTTATAAGACAAGTGTATGGAATAGAGCGAAATAGCATTAATTAATTATGTAATACATTACATACCTTGTTACCTATCTCTTTTATTCAAGGACCAGATTAAACCTGTTAATCCTACATAACTACAGAATGTATTACAAGTACATGTACACGGAAGAAAGATAACTAATAGAATGGACTAATAATATACCAGAGAATTGACCGTTTTCGACATGGAAGAGAATCTGAATTCTGATTACTGAACTGTTGGTGCGACCATGCCCATTGTACATATGTACATATCTCGGGTTCGTGGGACAGCTGAACCAACATAACAATACATTGGGATCGGACGATGTTGGCTATGATGGGGCTGGTTGGTGGTGGTGAACGTAATAGTCGGCCCGCGCTTTTAATGACCCAACATTAAATAAAGAAGCACACATCGTTTATTGTCGCCCGATGTAAGGTTGGATGGAAAGGAGATGTTTGTACGATGGCCTATATATGGCAAACATCGTATACAGATGTTGGATTCGTAAGATGTTCCACACAAAAGTCAGTAGTCGGGCGGTCAGATTCTTTTTGATGAATCCACGCTAGACTTGATGATCACTGGTGATTTCAATAGTTCTGTACTGGCTACATGCAAACTGGAGGCAGCCAAAAAAGTGAAAAATTCAAGTTCATGGCAGGATTCGAACCTCCGATCTTGTTATAAACCACCAGGTGCCCGTGGATGTGGTGCTGGTGATACATGCAAGTTTCCTGAAGTACATGAATCCGACCACTGAATTTGGGCCAACAGGTGGGTGCCACTGCCATCAACTTACTGAATTCCATCCAACAGGCGGGTGCCAGGTGCCATCAACAAGTACCCCACATCAGGGGTGGGCCGGGTTTTTTGGCACTTTGCAGGGGGTGGGGGGGGGGGGGGTAGCCGACAGAAAATCCCATTTTACCCGACCTGTCCGAAAAGTGGGGGGGGGGGGGTAAGGTCGGGTAGGGGGGGTAGAAAAAAAATTTTTTCGCATAAAACGCTTGTTTTTTGCTTGTTTTTGCTAAAAAATCTTCTATTATATGGTATAAACATCACATATACCGGTTTTTTCAGGTTTTAACCAAGAAAATTAACCCAGAAAACGTGTTTCTTCGAAAAAAAATTCTTACAGCCAGAAAATTTTGAAAAATGAGCCTCAAAATCGAGGTTTTGAGGCCGATTTTCTCAAAAATTTCGAGTAGGGGGGGGGGGGGGGAGGGGGTAGGCGACCTAAATTTTTGTCTAGGGGGGAGAGGTAGGCTACCCGCCGACCCTGAAAAGTGGGGGGGTAAACCCCCCCCCCCCCCTGCGGCCCACCTCTGCCCCACATATGTACTTCCACCATAATCGTTGAATCATATGGTATCAAATACATACAGACACATACACGCATCATTACACATGGTATACAACGCACAACACCGTTCCGTTAATCCGAGAAGCGTGAAGCGCCACAGCTCTCAATGTCTCTGTATATGTACCATTTTATTGGGCGGATAGCCATACACAATGCTGCCTGAGAAGAACTAGAGGAAAATCAGATTTTCTACCACTGGAATTTAGGTAACAAATTATTCTAGTATGTAAAAAGGGGGAAAATTCTGTTCCTAGAACATTTGCACCACCCGTGCGCTAACGCCTGATCAGCCGTGGCACACAACACATACATACCATGATGCCCTACAGGCTTAATTGGATCATTGCATGTATGTGTGATCATGTATCGTGATATGCCACTACTGCCAACTATATACAGAGGAAGAGAAAGGCGCCGTATTGTGTCAGCAGCACAACAAGCAGAACGCTTCTATTATGCTTGTTGTTCAGATGCATTGACATGATACAAATCATGCAACATGGGGCATGATGAGACGTGAAAATGGCCAGGTCATGCTGGCAGATGATGGTTGAAAAAGTATGGTCTATTCAAGATTGGACTGCGGCAACGAACTGGCTTACCGTAAGCATCAATGGCTGTGTCACTGAGGAACTAAATGAAAGGGGTAATTTTATGGCACAATACAGATGCACATTTATGCTTAACTGGGTGGTTACAGTACTTCGTGGCAATCACGCATCGTCATGTTTCATTGAACAAAAAAACAAATAGAGCGCACGCAACACTTTTCACCAAACAAAGACTTGCAGGCATGCATAGCCGGAACCACCTTGCTAATACACAACATGCTACAAACAAATGCATGCATCAATGGTGCTTTCTTGTGTAGATGAGTCAGATTTCCAAAGTAAGGGAATCGGCTGAAAGTAGGCGATTTTACCTACACATTATAAAACAAACTCAACTTTTTCGAACCACCAAAGAAGAGAGAAATCCACATTTCTCCCATTCTGTACCACTGGCTGGCATGAAGGTACCAAATGTATCAATGGCGTATCTACCCGAGCATGGTGATGATACGCCATTAACGCCCACCCGAGGGCTCAAATATGGGCACGAGAACCAGCCAGCAGCCAACATGTAATAATACATCGACAATCACATTGAAACATGGCCGAGAAGCTGAAGAAAGGCTTACATAATACTGAGAAGAATTGATTCGTTGATAACCAGTATGGTACCCACCCTGATTACTTTCTTATTATAATAGTTGACCAGGGCTTACTGTTGATGAGTTATTTACTACTACCATGAGTTACAATTGCAAGTGCACAATGAAACAATCGAATTAGCGAAATTTTCAAATTACAAATACATATGACAAGATACATATCATATTTATATTCAGAATTTATGCACAGAAACCCCGGGTGAAACATTGCTCGAAATGTCTGTACATGTCAGTCATACATAGGTTTTCATTGCACGCTGATTAACGATAATTATGACATACACATGATAATGCTTGTGACAGATTGTTGGCGTACGAACGAATCAGTCAACGCACAAATTGTGGACACTATTTACTCTGGACGATTTTTTTTATCTTATGAAGGATCTCGGAAGTATAAAACAACTTTTTTATGATTTGTCACCGAATGCCGGAAAAGGCTAAAAACGAATAGTAGAACTTTCTGGCATGGCATCCTGTGTTATTAACCCAGCCCCCTCACAACTGGCAACTTATTTTGAGAGAAATTACTCTAACGTCGGTTAAGTCAGCTGATTAAGTCACGTGACCAGCTTCCCGCCGGTGTTGAACCGAGGGGATCTGTTCTAGTAGATTTGTCCAATTGATCGTTGACCAAATGGCCTTATGGCTTGAACCAACTAGCCGAACCGATTTTCCAATCCGTGTAACCGTGATCGGAATTATGTAACTAAACCCGACATTAATCGGTTGTCAGCCCCGCAATCGAATATACAATTTTAATCCGGAACGGAACAACAACAATACGAAATTCAGAATCCGAAATAACACTATAAGCCGATATAACACGTAAATAACATATGTACATTGTACGTATGATGATGTTGTGTTGTTGCATGATTAGCGAAAAACAAAAAAAACTACTAATTGCTTTTTCACCGACCAAAACATTGTTTTTTTTTATTTGAACAAATTTGGGATGATGATAGATAAACTATTCCTTCAAAAAGCTTAATCTACGAAAATACATACTGATGTAAATATGGTAGACAATCGGTGAAGATTTTCCGATTAAGATACCTCACTTTGTTACATAATTCACGAATTCCGGCTTTATTAAACATGTGAAGATGAAGATGTCACCAAGTGTGGACGTCTGTGGCATACAAATTTCATGATGGAGATATCAGTGTGCCATGCCCTTCTACATATGCATGTAACATCCGACATACCGCATACTAATAATAAAGCACGTGCATTTATCATACAATACAGATACACCACCATCATGGGGCGGAAGGTTGAAACCACGTCCTAATCACAAGAACGCACATTTGTATCATTTTTTCAAAGACCACGATTCTCCGAACTCTACTCACATATGTGATTCAGTATCAAAAAGTTTCATCTTCATTCCGGTTATACGTGAATGTGGGAGGGAATTCGTCGCCACTGGCCAGCCGGGCATTGAATATCAGTAGCCGCCGCTTTGTATCATGAAACTGAAACAGAGCCCGCAAGCCGTAGCCGCACTACCGCAACCCGCCCGGGGTCGGATGGTGCAGCAAACGGTCAATTAGTGCGCCCCCGTATTTCGGTTGTTGCTCTGTTCTAACCCGATGCTTGTATTGACGGATTCACGCTGCTGCTGCTCATATTATACGAACGTATCGGATTGTGAGAGATGCATGAATAAAGATATCATAATACCTGGTTTGGGAGTGCAGCACGCATGTACATACGAACATATGTATCCCAGAAACATGATACCTATGTAACTGAACCAATGTGTACCTGTTCGACACAACACAATGTAAAACCGCAGTGAACGAAAGTATGAACATACGGAGTTGTTTACAAATGATGTTATGGTGTCCTTCAAAGTAAGATGAGATCAAAAGGACAAGCATAAATAGTTGGCTTTTCGTTTAATGTCGTAACAGCCAAAGAAAAGTGTGGGATTCCTCCGTTTACAAATTTACATAGAGAAGAGCTGTAAACGCTGTTGTTAACAACCGACTGAATCTATTCCAACTACCTCTGATTAATATCGAACAGTCACTCCGGTCAGTCCATGCCAGTCAGTCAGAATCAAGCCAATGTCAAACTCATCGTCCTGAAAAAAACAATACCAAGGTCATCACGACGATTACCGTTCAACCATCGAGCGATCGGGTCGTGTAGAACGATTCTGATCGTGGATGTGGTAGTGAACAAATTACTTTTACTCGACTGACCTCAACATCAGTGAGCGAGTGCTGTTCCGAGGTTGTCTGTGCAAATCCTACAAGTGGTTTTGGCTTTCCAACTAACACGAACAGTGGGGCGATTGATTGAAGCAAAAAACTAAATATGATGAAGTCTGAACCACTAACGGAAGAAACCTGCGGAAACACCTCAATAACTCGAACATCTCTTAACTACCGTACTCAATCTCAAAGAGTCTATAATAAGGGAGAGAAGCGCTGCGCGAAACAAAATAGAAAAAGGTGTGGACTGCTAATTGAATAACTCTTGTTCAGTGCTCACAATAGACCAACAATAACAATAGTAACAACAACAACAATAGTAACAACAACAACAAACAATAAATAAACAACATCAACAACACCAACAACCAATACGGCCAAACCCAAACATATGACGGAATGAACATGTGAAATTGATGGATGGCTACTTCTGTCACAACACTATACACACATCAATGCATCAACGCACGGGCGGACGAGCCGCAACTTCAAAGGCAAAAGAATTTTATCAAAGATAAGGGATTGGCGTTTTTGAGGCCATTTTTTCTAAAGAATTATCCTTCTTTCGATGTTTGAATAAACTTATGGTATCGAAGATTATTTTTCAATTATTTCAACCGCCTGTGTACACCCATCAGCCAACAACCGCAACACAGGCGCAACAACGATCAACCGCAATCCGTCATGTTACATGCATGAAAATACGGTGTTGCACCACCTCACCTTAAATGAAATCGCACATAAAAACCAATGTTACACCAAAATTAAACCGAAATACCTCTAAACACTAAATAGTGCTAAGTTAATATTCAATTCAGAAACACTACATGAATTTCTGTGAAATCAGTGAACTTCCCTAAACCTGAAGCACGCATTGTGACTGCGACGTGGCGTTACGCGACGTGTAAAATGAGCGTTCAAGAGCGCTACAACGTGTTGCGCGTTGCACGCATGCATCATATTGTACTATTCCAGGACGACAAGCATGAAGCTGCACGCTGCTGTGGCAACAAACGCGCGCAACACTCAATTAGCCGTACAAACAGAACAGAATCACTGCGGCGGACGCGCGGAGGGAAGGTAAGTAGTGCATTTGTTACTGTTAGACATTTCACATGTACGGTTCACTCCACTCTCTTAAGTAAAAAATCTCACTTTTAATATGATTCCCACCCACGCCCGTGTGCACAGAATACATGCTGCACGCATAGTATTGTGCATTTTTATGCGTTTTATGTATGTGGTCATGAAAAAAATAGTGTGGCGCTCTCTGTAGCAACACGACTGTGAATTACTTTACATGGTTGTTTGACAGACTCGGACTGTCGCAAATGACAGACTGACTGACACTAACACGATGACTGACTGACTGATTGTGATAGATTAGGGCGGGCGGTTGGCGGTGCGTCAGGGGGACATTGCGCGATGATGGACGGTCAACGTCGAAAAACATGGCGTTTTACCGTTTACACGACTCATCATAAAGCTGTACTGTGTGAAGAGTAACAAAAAGAATGCATATACACTAAAATTGATGTTGAGAAACTATTTATAAAAGTACATGAATTGTTAATTAAAAACCTTTGAATATAAAAATATATTTGAAAGAATAACTAGAGTTACTGACGGACCGACTGACCAAACTCATTCAACCACCTCACACAACCACTTCACACAGCTACACTACACTACAAAATGCATGTGATGTGGTGTGATCCACAGGTAACAACTATGTACGCAACCCAACTACATATGCGATGTACACAATAATAAAAAACACGACAGCAAAACCAGAGGGAAAACTGGTTATGACGGAGACCCACAGTGGATGACTAAACTGGGCATGATGAGTGGTCCGCATTTTCTCTAAGTGAGCGAATTTCCCCTACGACGATATAATAAAAATTAGTTTTTTAAATTCCAACGGTAATTTAAATATTCTCAATTATCAGCCGCTGTTGAAGGATGAATGAAACAGAGCTGTTCAACAGGTTTTATGGGAGGGAGTAAACAATTTTGTGCATCAACTATGTACTGTGTAATTGAGCAGGATCGTTGTTTCAACAGTTAATAGGCTGTTTTGGCGACAATTTCACTAGTTTCTGCCAGATTCCATAATAGGATTGACGGTAATTATTCGAATGGAAGTTAAAGGTAACAAAGAGAAGAAGTTGTGGGCAGCCAACCACAATTCCAGCTCGAATCAACTTCCCGCAGCAGAAATAGCCGATCCAATCAAACGGGCAGCTATCAAACCAGAACAACAACTCATTTTAATGAACTGGAGGATTCTGACGGAAGAGCAGTGAAATTAAAGTCACGACTGCGAGTTGAAATGGCAGGTTGATTAAGTTAAATGGTTTGTTGATTGAAAAGCCGACTGTGATTGGAAAGTGCAAAAGAGCCTAATAAAACATGGTTTCATGATTTGATTGAAACCAACAAGCCTGCAACTCTAATTTGTGTATTATTATTTTCTCTCGATTTGACCATTAATAAGTAATGCATAAATGTCCATTAAATAACGATAGATTTAATGGATTTTCGCTACTGCATGCCAGAGATACATACGATAAGATTCACCGAATTTCTCTCGTCCCAGTCGATGCATGATTCAATGGGACTTGGCAGGCATGGAAAAGCCCATCCGAAATCCCATGAATACATCTGAATACATCCATCCCGGTTACGAAGAGAAATGAAATGAGATGTACGCGAGCCCATCAAAAACAGACAACAATGAATTCAGGTTCAATGGCATATACGCATGTACAGTACCACACACGTTCACAATAGCGGACGAGAAGGAAAGCAAGTAGTGCACTTCTTCTTCATTGCCAGTTCTATATGAATTTTGTGAGGCGAAACTCTACCCGAGGCTGTTAATGTTGCAAGCCATGAAACTTTACGTGGGCGTTACTTTAAATTAATTGACCCTTGTCTATCACGGCAATCGCCGACGAACACTCATAGAAAGAAAAAATGACTTTACTATGAACATAGGAACGCTCTATCTTACAAACATAAACATGAGTAAGTTTCATGTGTAATTTATTCATGATTCATGATATTTACGGAACGAAAATACATTTTAGTTCTCAGTAAAACTGCACGATAAGCACGCTGAGCAAACTGAGAACGATAATGCTGCTGAAAATGTCCATTTCGTATCCCACATGATGACCAAAAACATTCCGTGCAATATGATGTAGATAATTTCAGAATAAATCTGCAAAAACCAACATACATGTATGTACATCTGTATATTAGAATAAAATTATGATACCTTCTCCAATCGGCTTGCATGCACACAAAACCATGCTCGTCATGAACCATTAAAACGGAACAGAACATGTGAATGGTCGAATAAACGTGCGAAACAGGGAGAAGTTTGCCCATGCTTTGTGAACAAATGCAACTCAGAAAATAAAAACTGTAGAATTGTAAAATAATGCGGCGTGTCGCAGGTTGCAATGAAAGGCAACATGCAACCCCCGGGCGAAAAAATGCGCGCAACATTATTAACAGAGACAAATAGGCGGCGTTCTGTGGCCGGCCAAACCGCACTAAAACACTCACCGTTTATTGGCGTCGGCGGCCGGGGTACTCAAGTAGGAATTGCACCAAAAAGGTGAAAAAACTACTAGAATCAAATTTTATACACAACTTTTTAGAGCGATTCAAAGAGTACAAGGAAAGGAAAAGCCAAAATATCCGACAAGTTATTAACGTCCGCTACTTGCAATAGTTCATCCCAGAAACAGGGTGCGAAGCGCAACGCCCCAAACGACGGACGACAACCACCCAAAACGCAATAAAATAGCTATAAAATAGGCAAATAGCATCGGATAGTCAGCCGGCAGCCGAGAATATACTGCTGTTTGGCGGTGTATTAATGTAGTAAAACAGTAGTATATCAGATTATATTAGTCTGACTGAGCTTTGCAAAAATGCGATAAAACCACCGTCTACAATTTTGATATTACGCTAAAACTAAGTAGGCTGGCCGCAGTAAAACTGAGGGCGGGTGCAGCTTGAATCTTGCGCTAATGAACCAGAATATTATTCTTAACACAAAACACCTACAAAACGATCTCATACAACGAGAACAAGAATAAATAAGCATCCGTTTTCTACTGCGGTAAAGATCGTTTATAA
The DNA here is from genome assembly GCA_964036265.1 of Daptonema setosum. Lineage (NCBI taxonomy): Eukaryota > Metazoa > Nematoda > Chromadorea > Monhysterida > Xyalidae > Daptonema > Daptonema setosum. The sequence goes on from OZ038445.1 coordinate 9,670,096, forward strand.
AAACAACAAACAGTTTTCCTTGTTGATTGCTGAGTAAGTTGCGAGCAATTTTTAATTCGTTGCACGCAAAAGTCAACCAAACAGCCACTGATCAATTAGCGAGCATGGGAAACACCGGTAAATGTACTTTGATGATACGTCCTTTAGAAACTTCAAAAAAAATTCAAAATATTGAGAAATAAATGTTGTTTCTTAAAACTTACAATGGTTCAGGAGAATGATAAAGTTTAAGAGAGCCGGGAGGACGGACCAACCGACCGTATTCGAATCGAGGATCGATCTTGTCACCTGCCGCTTACCAGTTTCATCGTCTAACCACACGGTCATCGTTCACGTAATTCATCAAATGTGAGTCAACACAAACCAAAAACAATTTATTCGTCCAGAAGGCACAAAAGCCCTTATGTGGTAAACCTTTACACAGTCTATGTTAAAATTTCTGACGTCCACAACTGTGCGTGAACTAATGACCACTGATCAATCAATAGTAACCAAATACTTGTAGTGTCAGTGCAAAGTTATTGAAAAAAAATTCGTGTCAATACACAAAAAATAAAACCCAGACGCGTTGAGAATTTTGAATGAAGTAGAACTCTGTGAAACAGCTGTTAGGTCGAGTGGATACTGAGACAGGCAACTGAAACCGGGGTTCTTTCCGCTACCTGGAAGCAGGACGTCGGGGTCGTCAGGCACTGGCGGACGGGCCAAACTTTCTAAGGGAGGGGAATTTCGTCACGAAGGAGCCTCTTTTAGTTTTTAAATTCGCCAAAGGGGGAGATTCCATTTTCGCTTTAACTTCTCGTCCGCTAGTAAGGGAAGGGAGGGGGCGTCGGGATCGTCAGGTACGCACAGGTCGCCAAGTAGGGGGCGGCACTAGCGGAAGAGGGAAGAACGGAAAACAGGAAACCTACCCTCTTTGATAGTTCAAAAGAATAAAAAAAAAATTGAAGGTGAAGAAAAGGGCTTTAAAACTGTTGATACCCTTATTGAAGAAATTGTCACCCTTTGAAGGATTGCCTCGTCCGCTAGTGGGCATACATTGATGGAACGCATGTGTCGGCTCTGATGACATATTGAGATGTCGCAAGCGGTGACAAATTTGCCCGTGTCAACGAATATCACATACATTTAGTGTGACACATCAGAGAAGTCCACGAGTTTTCCATCAATCAGTCAACATGTCACAAATTAACGATGAATCAGATACTTCACTGAATCTTTGCCATTCAACATGGTGACTCATAAAAAGGCCTATTCGGCCAGAAAGTAGACGGCATCAGCAACGAAAGTACATCATATGTACATAGGTTATTAGTTAGCGGAATGGATGAGAGCACTAGCGGACAAGCTAACTCTCCAAATGGAGGGGAAATTTGTCAAAGAGCGGGGAATGGGCAGTTTTAAGGCCATTTTACGTCCAACTTCGGAAACAAATTCAGTTTTTTAAATCACCAAAGATGGGGGAATTCCACTTCTCTCAACCTTGGATGAGAGCACCGGCACAACCCAGAGTGAGCCAGTGAACGGCGCGCGCAACTCATAAACCTTTAGCCCCGATTTATGGCGCGCGCTCTCGTCAGCAAAGTCGAACGTTTCGTTTTGAAAAAAAGTAGTCGCTGAACTTTTTCGATACTTCCCTGTTTTTTTCATGTTCCGTTGGCTCGAATGCTGTATCAAACAAACTATGGATGTTGGTCTGTAAAACGCACAACTTTCCACTGGGAATGGCACCTGACCAGCAGTGGCCTTCACCAATCCAACCCGGTCCTCCAAATGAGCCTCATCAATGCAAGGCATTATTACTTATTGCAGGAGGAGAGAAAAATATCTGGCCAGAGAGCGAAAAGCTCGTAAACTTGGCAGCCACTGCAGCCGTGCAAAAATCATGTACAGAGTGGCTTAATGATTTCAGCAAATTTGAACAAACAGTATTGGGAAAAGAGCGAATTAAAAGTGAGAACAAACGGAACACTAGTCACCAATTGTCACCAGGATTCAGGGAAAAATTTCTTTTCAGGAGGTTCACAACGTGTATCGTTTCTATAACAGAGGTACATTTTAAATAACCATCTGCATAACAAGGTACCCCCTTTTTAACCCACCCTGTGTATACCAAATAAAATGTCGAGCAACGAAATTAATGCTGGTATATCTCAATGCCGAAAGGTCGTTCGCATCAACCCAAATCCCACTCGCAGCTGTCCCATATAGTAAAAATTCAAATGGCATTACTCTGTACTTCACGGGATTTATAGTAGTTATCAATCGGACATTTATTGAGTAGAACAGTCAGAAAACAGTTGAAATTTTATAGAATGAACCAAATTTAAGTCGAATTGCCTAAAAAAACAGAGCAGGGCATCAGAGAACGTAGCATTACCATGTGCCTGTACCATGTGAAACAGCCCATTTAGGGTACTACTGTACAAACATCATTGACCCATCCAGATGGCTCACGAACTTCATCTATCAAAATCAAGTGACAGGCTTATCGTGTACAAGTAAATCGAACATAAAAATAGTAAAATTTGTTGGAAAAAACATAACCTACACATCTAATTGTAAAACTATTTGTTTTATTTCATAATAAACACGTGTTTAACGCAGGTGTGTAACATTTTACGACATGACATTACTTTATTCGTAGTAAAACGGATTATGAATTGAAATGCTGGATGCTACTAATTGGTTGCGTCACGTCTGAACAGAGTGCCCCTGTATACAGTTTCATTAGTAGAAAACATAGTACGTATAGCGTGGCAACAACCACGTTAATGAACTGGTATAAAAACATTACCAAACTGACAAAAAAACTAATGAAAGCCAAAAATAAAAATATACAGACGTGCATACAGTACTTCATAGCGGTACAATTAATACTGATATCGTATTCTGATTAGAATAGTCAGTTCCCTGCAATTACAATTCAAAAACTGATGCAACGTATGTATATATACTACACCACTGAACAGAAGTTATTTGAAATCCAATTCTCAATCATCCTGCAGTAATGCCACTGAAAAAATCGGGTTATTTCATCCACCATCAACATTGCTACGCGTTAATGTGTGGGCACAGGCTATATAATGATATACAGGTGGCTTATGCCGTTATAGAATAGACTTGGTCGTATACAGCTGATGTGATTGTACAAGTAGTCACAACACATTATGTACTCGCGCGGGTCAACCCAACGTATGTACAATATGCCACAATGGTTCACATGTACATACCTTTGTGATTGTAGCGTCAGGTCAGAAAGAATTCCGAACTACATACAGTAGCAGTCGGTAGCCAACTCATGATCACATATCCAGCCACAAGCTCATGAGAAGCTAGATAGAGGAATCAACTCCTTTCATCTTGGACGGTTTCAAAAACCGAAATGAAGCTGGCTAAGTTCTGTTCATCTACATGTCTTAGTGAAAAAAACTCTCCCTGCGGAGGATTCCTCGTCCGCGAATGTTTTTACCCGGTCATGGATCGGTTCACTTACCCGGCCGGTGACAGCAATCGTCAATTGCATTAGCGACCGATTAACCAATGAATACGAGCTTTCAGTACTTCACTAAAGGTGGTATGGGGTGGTAGGTATTCAGGTTACTCTTGAATGTCGCCCAGAGTCAAGCAAGCATGTATGTATTGAATGTCTCGGAACCGAATGGAGAAAATTCTATTTACACTTTTGAATACCCTACGCGACTGTAGCGAATTCAAATCAATTTGGCAGGTCAATCAACAACAGTACAGTCGTATATTGTTGATGTTTATTACAGTATATCCGGAGAAGTGCGTGGAATTTATAACAGCAAGATTCGAGAAGTTCATGATATCTCAGACAAGACTTGATAAAACAAACAAACAAGAATATTCCAGTGTACAACAATAACAACAACAACAACAGCAACAAGGAAATAACCATAAACGCGAGAATGGAGACAACCTGTACGTCACTACAATATGTCGGTAACTATACGCTGAAGGCTGAAATATGCTTCTGCATGGTTGGTATGTATCATAAAACTTATAAAATGTCATACACATGTATCCCTTACAGTGGTATTAATATGAACTACATGGCGTGGCATCGTCCAACTACGTATATAAACAACATGCCAGACATTCATGTAAGCATAAATTCAAATAATGTTAGAAACAGCTGATCTGAATGTATAACTGAAGCTATAAACTTCAATAACTGTGAGAATTACGGATCGTTAACAGTTTTATATGATGCCAAACAAAAACGAAAGAAAACCACAACACAATTGCTCGAGTTGATCAGAACATTAATCATGATATCAACCACGAGAGAAAGAATCAAGACCCTGGGTTTGGCTGGCACACTTCCACCGGAAGGAGTGAGGCGCGAAGACCCGTCTCGCAAACAATCATTGATAACATGAAACCGCACAGACCATTCCGACCGTCATGTACTCGTGTAGAAACAGATACAAAATGAAACAATGTACTACAGTATGTACAGTATGTATGAATGTAGTCTTATGATAATGCAGCCATGAATGAAATTGATATTCAAAATGGACATGCACTGCTGCGCCAATTTAAAATCGCCAACGGTAAATGAAAAAGATAAGTATACTATTTTCGATTTCCACGTTTTTTTCATGATAATAGTTTAGTCCCGCAGATTTTACACATAGTAAAATAGTTCAGTTACTGTCTGTCGTTGGACAGAAAAGAGAAGGTCCCTCTCCCTTCCATTGAGTCCACATTGTGGGCTATTCAGAACCTCCTACCGCACACCAGGCAAGTACATTAATCTCAAGTGTCGCAACTTTTGAACACAACAAAGCCGATTTACACAACGGCAGAGCAGAACACAATAACAGTACATAGACAACATACAGGAGAACACAGATACATCTTTCATCTTTCACTGTAACTCTCTAGCGCACGAACCAAACGCCCAAAGAGAGGGAGATTTCCCCACGCGTGGTCCATCATTTGAGACAATTTCTTTAAAATTTAATACCTTCCTCCAGACTTAAAAAAGGGAATTTCCATATTCCCCTCACCTTCTCGTCCGCCGATGACCTCATTGACAGTAACATGTCGCAGAAGTCAAGTCAAGTGCCCCATCACTGGTCAGACCCCATTCAATCAAACAAATATGCGGTCAGATTTGGACAAACAAAAACGGGCGTAGGGACAAATTTTCACAACAATGTTGTTGTTTTTGTTGTTGTAAATCATCGTGTGTCAAGTACCAAACATGAGGTATGTATATTTTATGTGTGATGAATGAATCACTAACACCACGAACAAATTGATACATAACATAAAACAAACTTTTATTATTGACTGATATCATGATTAATAATGAAAAATATCGATTCACTATCTCTCGAACGCTCAAGTGCCCAAAACATCATGAATCAGTACAACTATTTAGCACTGGTCAAACTGAATGTTTCTGATCACAACACAGCATCCATAAATTCAATAAGATCGTGCAAAAACATGTTCCTGTTCGTTCACCAGTACTTGATTGTCTGTCCGTTGGTGAACCTGAACGCCCGAAGATGAACGAACACAATACAGCATGTATAGCTCAAGGTTGACCTCTACCTTACAGACATCCACCCACATACGACGATGAACCAACCATCCAATCCATCCATCCATCCGACAACCAATTCACGCCTTCTTCAATACCTACTTTTTGCTGTGTCTCCTCTTCATCTCAATTGGTCGTGGTGGAGGAAAACGGATCATTAAAAAGCGAATTTGATAACCCCGAAATCGGGGAATACGCGATCTTAGGTTTCTTTGGGTAGTGGATTGAGAAAACTCAGGATGAATGTCGACAATTCTCATCGTAGCTAGTTTAATCCGCCCTACCATTGACATCTCCATCGATATCTCACTCACTCAACACCCAACAACCACCATATAACAACAACTCTTGTCAATTTCCCCTCGCATCCCTCGGGTCGGGTGCGCGCGCAAATAAATTGACACCTTCTTTTACTACCTTTACCTGAAGTGATTGTTGCATATTAAATTTGAGGTGTATATATACGTGAATAGAATTGAGTGAGTTTGAAATCGAAATTATACTGGATCAATCAATACGATGAGTTACTATTGAATGGCCGAGTGTTCGAATCTGAGAAACGAACAAAAACTTTTCCCAGCAGATGATTGAAATAGATGATACTGGCTAATTAAACGACTGGTTGGTACTGGGGTTATTGCACGAAAAAAGGATAATCTTTAATTGAGGCTAATCACATCGTCGTTAAAGTTTAACTTTAAGGATCTCTCATGCCAAATGCTGATGATTTTTTATGGTAACCCGTGCTGATTGGTTAGCTTTTTGTTACCTAATTGTGCACGTCTATTGTTTGATTATGTGACGTAATAACGAGACATCTGTGACATCGGCAGTCTCAGTCTGTCAATATTGCAACACCTCGCAACAATCGTTTCTTCGGTTTTAAATTTGAACAATTTTAGATTTACGGATGTACATTTTGTACGCTATTATTGATGCGGTTTAGGTTTTATGTTGTTCTCGAGGTTTTGAAGTGAACGCAGAACTGTGAACAACAAACACAGTTGTTGGGGTTTCGCCATTCAACAACAATTATGTAATGTTCAGTTATGGGGACAGTACATTGAGGTGACCACGCATGTTCGTACAACAAACAAGTACGTTAAACATGTGAGGCTGTATTTATTGAAAACTAAAACTAATGTTTGCTTTTCATACAACCAAACGTGTTTCAGAAGAACGCTGAGACTGAAAAATAAATTAAAAGCAATTTCTTACATCAAAGGGGAAATTATTGCCTGAACCAAACCAACAAGCTGGAGAAAAAAGAAAATTCGAGTGTTCTCGCCTTTTCTGAACTTAATGTACAATCAGTAAAACTAAGTTCACTGTAAGCGTAGAGGTTATAAAAAGACCACCCCCTTCAAACTTGTCCAATAATGACTAACTCTTGATAATTAGCATAACTTTTCAAAACTCAGCCAATCATAACTTTGATAACCTTTACCTTGTATATCCCACCCACCCCACTTCCGTCCTGCAATGTATACCCCCGAACCCGAAGAAACGTCCAAGAAGTGATTGAACAGAGTCCATTGTCAATAGAGCCCCTTAATTACTTGACACCTCATTCGTCAATTGTGTCCATCTACAAATTACGTTCGTGTTTCTTGGTTACATCAGGAAATTACGTCCACACACAAATGAGCAGCGGACGAGCAACTGAACAAATAAGGAGAGAAATTTACTCAAAGTGATAAACTCACCCTTTTGCCTGTTCATTCCTTCACCCCTGCGGCAAATGCGACTTTCAGAATCTCTTATGCAGAGTCGGGGAACGGTATCCATGTTACCCATGGGCATCTTCAAAATATTAATTGTGTACATAGAGCTCGATGCACGACAACATCCCCTATTTGCTCACTTTCACGTGTGTCGTGTATTATTATTATAACACAGAGCATGTCAACATAAGTTTGTGTACCAAGTAATTACATCAATTTCAGGGCAATCAACTCAGATTCCCCAAGTCAACCAACAATTATTTGAGACAGTCAACAATCTAGATGAAGATTAATAACTGCAATACAAAGCCTAATTCAAGCCTACTTTAAAACTTAAAATAACTTGAATTGTGGAAATGAAATCTCAGTTTCAACCGTCTTAGTCCATGTCAATTGAAGTGATGTTGCCTCTAATTTGGTTGATTTATCACATTATGAATAAACAACCTCCGCTTCCTCCCCTCTCCAATGTACCCATGACCATCAGCACACTCAATTTGTCACGATAATTTGTCGCCCGATTTGAGGGTCGAGCAGCAAAGAATGAATGGGTGAGAGGGTAAAGGTGAAAAAAGGTGAGGAGAGGCTGACTGAGTCACTAGCGGCCGAGAACGAGGTAGAATGGAGGAATGCCCTTTATGTCAAAATGACTGGGGGAATTTATCTGGGTGTTGAAACTGTAAATCACAAATAAATGAACTTATCTTTTTGAACAAACTCCCATTCTTGAACAATTGAGTGGTTCGCTAGTCCGACTGAACCGAAGGTTGTACAAGCTGACAGCCGTGTTCGATCGTTATCAACAGCAAGATTTACGCAGAATAGAGCAGTAAATAAGCAAGGTTAGGTGTTGGTTGATTAAGATCGAGATCTCTTAATCTCATCCAATCCAGATTTTTTTCTTACATATTTTTGCAGGGATATATTCATACATATATCCAAACATTAAGTTGATGAGAGCTCCCTTCCTTTTACTCGTTTACTTTGAGAAAACTTCTCAGTCTCTTCACCATATCCAAACCGGACAAAGTCAGTGAATGGACAATGAAATTGCACGACCCAATATTCAGGCCCAACCTGAGCACCAGCTACCCAGTCTGAGTTCAAGCCTAATCCTAAGTCACCCACCTCTCCATTACCGCCCACCAGCACGGCACCACCGTAAGTCGTCGCCATCGAATCGTGGAATTCCAGTTTGAGGCGCTTTCCGAAATGATGATTCTCCACTTTGACAGATTTGAGAGATTTTTCGCAGCTCAAATTAATTCGTTTTCAATATTCTTGATGATAATCACCAGTTTTGCCAAAGTATATTCTGTCACCAACTGATGTGAGGTGAAATGGAGATGGTGACTTTATGGTGCCTTGTCCTACATCACGGCTAATTAGCCATTAATATGATACCGGGGTGTCAAATGACTAAATCCGAGCTGACTATACGGGACCGTTGGGGATTCAAATGAGCCACACTCGGTCATGGTACACATTCGTCTACAATAATGGTACATGAAGTCATACAGGGCACCTTGAAACTACAAACAAATTTAAATCCCACCAACGATGTTAAGAGAATATAACAAGGACCACCCAAACAACACTGAAAATCATCAAACCAAAGAAAATTTACCTAATGTTCCCAAGTTGACGGGCTCATTGGACGTCTACCACGTAAACAGGGTGATCTTAAAAATATCATGATATCGGATTCCCTGGAGTAAAAGTTAAGTCAGTGGATTTACAGTGTCATGTCATGAAGCTGGGTTAGTAAATGTAGGTCGACTAATGAATGACACCATTTACATACATGGAGATCAACTAACGAATGCATGACTGCTGAACGAAATACATACATGGACGTCCTACGAAACATAAACGAGTTACGGTAAACATACTAAAGAATAGACCATGCCGGCGGTGTTACATATGGATTATACAGTGTGTGATAGGACGATTCCATCGAAATACTAGTTCACAGAAATAGATTACGCAATTGAATAAATTCACGAAAACTCGACCCGGGTTGGAGATGAACAGACGAAGTTGATGATTAGATAACAGCATACAACATTAATGAATCAAATTACAGAATGCTTCAACCAGAATTACTCAATTACGGATGCTAGTAGATGGACCGCTCGATAATAAGGACAGGTGAACGTTTGACGAAATTAAGTTCAGGGTGTCTTGAAATCAAGTCGATAGCTTCAACACATCATAAAAGTATGTATGGTGGCGCAAGCAGCGAGGAACCATAGCTGGATGCCAATCAGTAGCAGTGCGTAAAATCCTATAATGACAGTTGCGACATGATATTTATGTACATGTACATATGTACCTATGATACCGAACTCCATATGAAAATCATGATACGATCCAACAGTTAAAACAACTCACCCGTAACTAAACGATAACCACGACCGTATATAGCTGAATAACCCGTCACCCTGTACCTGGGGTACGTTCTGTTGGATGGTACATCGTCTCAACTCAATTCACCTGCACCCTGTGCACACTATTGTCCCCTTAAGGTACCATATTGGCGGATGTGTCAATAGGACAATGAGAAAAAACGTTGGAATAAAAAAAACATGTGCCAATGGAGACAAGTTTCATGGATTACCAAACTTTTCTGGTTTGTTCATCTGGACCACACGGATAAGATAGCTGATTTTCGGAGCCAAAATGTCCGCCACTGTTAGTTGGATCTGCATACATACATACATATATAGCCATGCGCACCGAGGAGTCAACAAATCCATTATCATCATCCACATCCAGTGGCGCGAGAGGTGAAACTGGCAAAACATGCTGATGTGCAATATCAATCTGCAGATTATTATATTCTCGTTCATTTCAGTCTGATCATGCTCTTATCAAGGTGAATCTCAAATGGCATTTCCCAATATCCTCTCATTTTCATCCGTTATTATGCCGTTAATCTGGCACTCAGTACACAGGGGCACATCTGTACAGGTGGCGCTATGGCAACGAAATGGCAGTTTTGCCCGGCTGTAGAGTGCCGTTGGATGCTTCTGTTTGTCCGGCATGTCCATGTACGATACAATACGTTATGTCGTATGTACATTTGTACACGGCACTGGCGGACGAGCTAATCCTTCAATTGGAGGGGATTTTGTCGAAAGAGGAAATTGGCAGTTTTCAGACCACTTTACCTTAGAGAACAAAATTCTTCTTCTGGACGCACCAAAGAGGGAGAATTCAATTTTTTTGGTACGCTAGCGTCATGGATGGGTTCCTCAAGCACCGTCATGGCCAGGTCGAGCACGGTAGGAAACATTCAGATCTTTTTTCATTCGGTTCATAAAACCAAATTCGAGAAATTCATGATTAACACATGCATCCTTTTTTTGCTTTTGTCAAATTTGATCACATCTTCTCGAATTCAATATAACATGACATCGGGTTATAACCGGATGCACTGGCTAATTGCCAATTAGCATGCTCATATCATGGACGGTATTGTTCGATACGGCTATACGACACTGAAGGCATTACATGAGCGTTTGCATTGCTGACTGCAAGCATTGGTATTGCTTAAATTTAGAAACGACATAAGATGCTTTTCTGGTGGTATCCTAGAAGGATAATCATTTTCCTAAGCATGATTGTAATCAGAACCTACCGTTGCGTTACTTACTTGAAACATAACTTTACTTGCAGTTATTGTTAGAGCGCGGCATGCGCATCGGATCAGAACTAACAACCGACCCGCTACCGTAACCGCATGTGAAAACCCTGCATCATGTTTTGAGCGTAAACATGCAGTGAGCATGCACGTATAAACAGCAAGCATAAATAATGAAATATGTTAATTTTGAAAAACCAGACTGATTACATAATCTTTATCATTTATCATCACCGGAAAAACACCAGGATAAAGGACACCAGTGGGCAATATGGGAACTTAATACTTCAATATGGCACAATCATCTGCAATATCCCTATCCAAGTGTAGAGGGCAAAGCCGGAAATTAATACAGAACACTGAACTCGTATTTCGCTATCAGTCATTTAATCAACAAACGGTGTAAGCCACTTGATGAGACTTACAATGATGAGAAGTAAAAAGGAAATTTAAAGCAACCAACGAGGACAACCACCTACAATGTACAAGTACGTAGATACAAGAAATAAGTTTTAACACACCTGATACGATGATGAAAACATAAGACGTAAAACTTCTAACATCTAAGTCTCAGAACCACACAGTGCCTAATGGAATGGATATCATGTCAAGATACAACATTGGAAGAAGCAAAACATACCAAAAGAAGCAAAGAAGCATCTGAAGGAGCTCAGCAAAGAGCCTGGAAATAATCGTTAAACGGCCATCAGTCGGAGCTCGTCCCATAATAAGGGTGAGGTAATACCGATGGATGGATGGATTTTTATTACCCGACAAGGCACGACCGGAATGTGGGACTGAGACTCAGAAGTAATGCAAAGGCAAAAACTAATTTTTGCTGCTAGAAATTACTATTACAACTACAACTTACTTGTTAGTTTCGAAGAGTATAAATTTTAGACAAATAATAGCTATTTTCTACAACTTTCTCGTAACTTGAGCATACAAAGAAGAACTCTCCCAGAGTCATCAGAAACCGTGTGGATAGGCCCCAAAGGCCAGAAATAACTAATTTTAGTGTTCGCCAAAAAGTGCCACATTATTATTGAACATTACATATCTGTAGGCTGGCATTAGTAGTATTCTAGTAGTGTGGGATAAAAATTAGTGGCGTATGATGAAAAGGAGCTCGAAGAATAACCCGTCTAAAAGGATATAATAAAAATAACATGTTTTGTTTTTAGTTCAGTCTCTCCAGGTGGATTAATCAAATAACTTTTTTAGCAATTTTCTCAGACTGTTAATTCGCGATGTCCGACTGATTTCATCAAAGATACGTGACACGAGCGTACATACGAAACAACATACAATGTTACACATGTTGTGGTACATATTGCATATTGACAGCGACGACATAATGTAATGAAATACTACTAGATGATTGAGCTGCTGTGAACAGACATTTAGGGTGTCGCAAAAAATTCTTACACTATACCATACTCCTTAATCCTTATACTGATCACTGAAAGGGTGAGATTGCATTTTTTCAACTTTTCGGTACAGGTTGCCGAACACAAATAAATAACCATGAACTAATTGGAGACCTATAGGATGGTCAGGGCATTTTTTTCCCCGAAAATAATTGATAGACTATATCCACCAGTCATCTGATCCCAACCAAGGCCCATTAAGGCTAAGTATATCTGACAGCAGCAAGTGTGATCGTCAGGGTACTGCGATTGAATGGCAGTAACAACCCTGAATTCAGTGGGACGGGACGGATCGTAAAACTTGGTGGGCCAACTTGACATACGAAGGTGTGGTACAAGCTATGCAATTTTGTATGTATAGTCGAAAATGAAGTATTGTTCCAAAAAGGGTGTGTGAATTGTCTATAAATGTTCTTATGATTCACCGTGTCCGATTTATTGTAGATGAAGACATCGTCAGTACAACATTGAGGCCAACTCACCTTGAAGATATCTTTATCGAAAACAAATCTGACATCGTAAATGATTTGGACGTTTATCGAGAATTTACGCGCATACAATATTATATATGATGCACGCAACGCTATCATTGAATTGAAACAAATATAGTACCAACATGAAAACAATACTGTGAAACAGGACACCAATGCATGTTCCATCATTATGTAATGATGATCATGCAAAGTGCAAGTTGAAGGAACACAAATTAGAAAATCATATTCCACTTTCCAAAATCAAGTATGAACGTGAGCGCAGTCAGTCGGTCTAGAACTCAACGCACAATACGCGTACAGAATTGACATATGAACCATACACAGACACACACACTAGTGAAACTGAACAATATGATTATAATTAAGCAATGTTGTGGGTCAACACAGACCCGAGTATATACCATGTAGTGCAGTAGCGATGCTGACAAGTAAGATTAGAGTGTACATTCATTTCCCACTATACGGAGAAAACTTAAAAAGGAACTTTAACATCTCAGTGAAACAAAATACGACCCTGGTTGTGATGAAATCTCCAAAATCCGCCCTCTAAATCGCCACCCGAATCCGAATTACGTTAGGCGTAATATATACGGACACTCGGACATACCATATGACAGGCAGCCCCGGCATAGAAATCAGCTGCAACGGGCTTATTTATCGTAAGTAAGTAATCTCCAAACACAAACTAAACCCAAACTAAATTGAGGCCAATTCACCTACGCTATAATGAACTTATTCCACTTTTTTGAACTGATAAAGAGGGGGAGTTCCACCCTCGTCCGCTAATGTATGACATGACATGTAAGCCATTGTGACATGATAGCTGTTGCTTTGCTGGGTGCGGTGGTGACGAAAAGATGTGACACGTTGTGACATGCGAATTATTGAAATCCTATATTCAGGAACGTGATTAGTGTAGGTTTGAGGGATGCAGTTTTAGCTCATGACATAATCCTATAACAACTGGGCCACTGTTGACGCTTACGACGATAATCACGAAATCCGAAAAGACACCGGTTCTGAACCAGTAAACAAATCCGATGCAAAAAATGAGCATCTCACACTTTACACATCAGAAAACAAAACTCTTCCCAACACTCATGAAATCGACGGTATTTCCACTTGATGATTAGTGGAAACCTGCTGAGAGGTAACAACTGACCCTGATCATGGAAAATCCATTTCACTTATTAACAAGATCACTGGCGGACGAGCAAATTCTCCAAAGGGAGAAGAATTTCTCCAAAGAGGAGGGAATTAGCAGAAAATAGGCCATTTTACCTACACCTTAGGGAACAAATTATACTATTTGAAAGTACCAAAGAGGGGAGAATTCCACTTTTCCCACCCCTTCTCGTCCGCCAGTGAACAAGATAGCGATCCAATTGGCCAAAGAGGGTTGAGAAAGCGACAACCATGTTGTTGCTAATATTCATTAAGCGGACTCACGCGAGCCAATATGCGAATTATTGACTATTCCATGATGACAGATAGGTCATCGGTATAAAGTAATCTATTAACCATGAAAATGATACTCAAAAAATTCATAATATTTGAAACATTAACGAAAATGACCCATGCACTATGACATAAAACAAGTATATATACAACATTTCCGTTGAACGGAAAGTTAGCTTGAAGTAACGTAACATCAAACATCCATTATCAGTTTTATGCATGTAAATATAACGCAAACAAAAATTTACCCATGACACACCTACCCGCTTTCAGCGCAAGTTATGTATGTTTACTCATGAGACAATGTATGGTTGTCACATCGTTAAAATTTGCTCAAAACTTTCGTATCTGTTCTCACATATTATATTTTTACTTAAATTGATATTTTGATCCGAAGCAGATAAATATCATTTGAGCCGCTTCAACAAAAGTACCATCAGCAATTACTTTGAAGGCGATGTGAAAGTTCCTCAACGTCGTATTTTGTCGCAAACATTAAAAGCCAACTACAAATACATTAACGACTGTCACTGTTAAATCTAACTAATCATAATAAGATAAAATATATGTAGGATCGAAATATATTCCCCAAGAGATAAAAAAAATTCACTTGCATTATCTGGCTACCCAATACCCTCAATCTCAGACTAAAACATTGTTAACTTAGCTAAAGAGCGAACAACAACCAGTGGATTTCGATCATCTAATTCAAAGTTCAAGAAATGTCAAAATATGATCAAGAATAATTACGAGCAGAGCAATATAACTGATAAACCCCTAACCAAACTACAAATTTCCTGATTACATATAGTACCGGAATTCAAGTGTTCCAGCGTTAAAGGAAGTTGAGCAAAAACGGCAATTACTGTAATCAGAAGAGTAACAAATATTTAATCAATCTCAGTTTTATCACTTCTTCTCAACGCTCAAACACTGGAAACCCGATAAAAAGCAAATCAAAATTAGATTGAATTTAAACTTTTTGAATGAAAAAATTCAGGTAGCAAGTCAACTCACCGTGGCCACGTTAAACGCGTTTTTGTTGTCGGTTTTGAGCTCCTGATGATTGGAGAACTGACAGAAGATAGTGCGACCGCGCAGCGCGATGGGGCACGCCTGGGCCAGTGCCACCAGCTGCACCGCACCCATCTCATCCTCGTATTCAACGAAAGCCTGAACAAATAACTGTTTTTGAAAGCCTCGCAATATTTTTTGAAGCAAAAAACACCCACAAACGCAGAAGGACCAGAGTTGAAAATATATTCCCTTAATAAGTTTTACGGGTGGCAAGATTGACAAATTTTTTATTTATTACTGTATTTAAAATTTTAGTAGGGCAATATCGAAACAAAAAACCCTAAAACAACAACGACAACAACAACAACAACTAACAACAACGTCAAATACAACAACAACCAAAAACAACATCAACAACATCAATAGCAACAACAACCAGGGTGTCACAATGGCGTGCAATGGCGTACACATGTGTAGGCCAGTAGGTCGCAGGTCGCAAGGCAAAAAAGGAGTAGGTCGCAAAGTTTCAGTAGGTCGCACGTCATTTTACTGATAAAAAGTACTCAAAACTCTATAATTATTAGATTTTTTTCGCTGCGACCTACGGTCGCAAGATAAAATGTCTTCAACGCGCACCTCAAGTTGTCGGTTGAGTAATTTTAATACCATTCGTAATCGTTGCGACCCTGCATGGTCGCAAGGCAAGTGTTAAAGGTATTTTTATAACATTCGTTGCGACGTAGACCTTACATTGTTCGCAAGGCATATTGAGAAAAAGCACAAGTAGGTCGCACGTAGAGCTGTCAATTTTTATTGAGAATAACATGCTTGATAATACATGATGGACATGGACAACAAAAGGTACCAGAAAGAAAAAATATATAAAATGTTAACCGAGATGTGTATATTCTTCAAACATATATCACCGAAATGAAAAGAGCATCTGAAAAGAGCATCTGTTTTTAAGTTTTCAGTTATGTGTCTGATGTTGTTCAGCGAGCTTTAAAAACGCTGAAAATTTGGCGCTACGCGCCACTTGGCATGTCAGTTTTCAGACAAGATTTTAATACAGATCAGTGGGCTTTGAAACGCCGAAATTTTGGCGCCGCGCGCCATTCGCTCGTCAATTTTTTTTTACGTTTCTAATACAAATCAATGGGCTTCAAAACGATGAAATTTTGGCGCTGCGCGCCACTCAGCCCGACAATTTTCAGATGTATGTCTGATACAAATCAGCGGGCTTCAAAACGCTGAAATTTTGGCGCTACGCGCCACTTGGCATGTCAGTTTTCAGACATGATTTTAATACAGATCAGCGGGCTTTAAAAACGCTGGAATTTCGGCGCTATGCGCCACTCAGCTTGACAGTTTTCCGATATGTTTCTGATACTAATCAGCGGGCTTCAAAACGCTGAAATTTTGGCGCTACGCGCCACTTGGCATGTCAGTTTTCAGACATGATTTTAATAAAGATCAGAGGGCTTTAAAACGCTGAAATTTCGGCGCTATGCGCCACTAAGCCTGACAGTTTTCCGATATGTTTCTGATGCAAACTACAGAGTTGAAAACCTCAAATCTTGGCGCAAAAGGTTGTGTTTATTTATGTTAACCAATAACCCCTCTGTATATTTTTTCGAAAAAACTTGCCGGCTCCGTAAGGGGTCACCCGCAAGATTTTCGGGTCTGGGAGAGGCTGAACCAGCTAGAATCAATTTCATTCATATAGACTGAGTGAAATAGCTGTTAAAACGCTGCAGAAAAAGGTACAGTATGTACGTACATGCACATGCAGTTAAAAATAGGTATACTTACATAAAATAGGACGAAAACACGCTTAAAATGATCACTAGACAAGTGTATACAAAAAATACCCTGTGCCTCGCTCAAAACTACCCGAAAAAGTCACACCCAAAAAAATAGTAGGTCGCAACTCCTCCAAAATGTGTGTAGGCCATTTTGTGGTCCATTGTGACACCCTGACAACAACAGCAACAACGTCAAATACAACAACAACAACACCAACGTCACCGTACCTGATTCTTGCCCTTCAACAGCAGAAAGTTGGTCACCTTGCCACAGGGAATGCACAGATGAATGAGCTCAACGTCGGTCATGTCCGACGGAATGTTTCTGAAGTAAAATAATAAATCATTTCTAAACCAAACGAATTTATATTTATTCTATACTATATGGATAAAACTATATTACGACTACATCTCGGTATATTAAACTGTAATTTAACAAAAAAATACAATAATAAAAGTATCATTTAACACCATAAAACAGTTAAGAGAAAATACTTTGGTTAATTAAGGGCACAATCTGTCTTTCCAGAAAGTTTTTATGAGCAGCATACACTGCGCAACCACGCTACCCAGCGCATTTAAATTACTGTAGCCGCAGTGGATGCTGCTTATGACAAGTCGTCCCAGTGGGAAGTGTAAGGAAAACTATACACGTACCTCATTAAAAATAATCATTAAGTAAATGAAAATATATATAAAAAAGTCTCGCTCACCTCAAATGTACGACACGACTACGCACGCCTTGGGTGACCGCAGCAACGGCCGCTGCTTGACTGGCCGCCGTTGTCGTCGTGTTGGTACCGTTGCCAATCACAACACCACAGCCGGATGACGCCACCGACGTGGCCGACGCTGCCGCGCTGCCATTGTCTAGGCGCACCTGTAGATATGAATAGAAATTAGGAACAACTGTTAGATACTAGATGATTTATATTGAGTCAGCGAAAATCTGAACTGTTGCATAGAATAAAAAAATACAATTTGCGAAGTATAAAAATTTTAATTATAAGAATGGTTGCAAAGAAAATGAAAGGATAGATAAATAGATAGGAAAAAATATTTTGATTTATATATAATTCTAACCTTTTTGGCGGCATCCTGTTCGACGGTCATCGCGCTCAACGACTGCAGTCCGCCGGGTACTGCGCTGCCATTGGTCAACGTCAGGAGATCGTCTGGTCCACGCTACAAAATAAATATGAGTGAGTGAGTGAGTGAGTGAGTGAGTGAGTGAGTGAGTGAGTGAGTGAGTGAGTGAGTGAGTGAGTGAGTGAAAGAGTGAGTGAGTGAGTGAGTGAGTGAGTGAAAGAGTGAGTGAATGAATGAGTGAGTGAGTAAAAATAAATCACTCTAATGTTTTGGCTGGTTTTAAATATTTAGGAGAAAAAGGTTAAGTTCCGCACAAAAGTAACTCGCTTATGCTTTACTAAATCGAATTGACGAAAAAAAATCTATGACTGTTCGGAGAACTCTACGAAGTTACACATTGGCATTTGAGTGCCGTCATTATGCACTATCATGCTCATTTATGAGGTACCCTGAGAAGAACGTAATTGATTGGCTTAGTTAACGTCTATGTTACCCGAAAGATAAACAACGTTTTACAACGTACAGAAAAATATACGGGCACGTATAACATCTAGAAGGTGCGAATATGTGAAAAACGCGAATTGAAACAAACATAAGACATGTGCACTTTTGTTAACGAATACGGTGGTGGTCATGTGTAATCCTGACTGAACATATATCAAACGAACGGAAAACATTCACAAACAAACAAACAATCACTGACTAAGTAAGATAAATCTATATTTAGGAAAATAGTAGTCGAATATAATGAAAAATAAATTTAGAAGAATAATATTCCATCGACTCACTTTCATGTCGAAATACTGCTGGTCATCCACAGTCAGACGTTGATAATCAAGATCTTCGTTATACTAAATGATCGACGAACAGTGGTTGATCATACAAAAAAGGTAGCCAGTTTGTCGCAAATGAAGTTGATGAAATCAGTAGCAGTATAGAGTTCACTGGCAGAAGTAGCAGGTCATAACTGCCGAATGAGTGCAAGTGTCGACACCAATGAAGCGATAGCCACGACGACACACCACGACCAAACAGTTAACGGGACACAAAAGTGGGGAATAGAGGAAATGGGTCTGCTGATGGCCGGTCGGTAGCTGCGGCGGGTGTCCGGTGTATTTACAGAAGAGAGTCACACACAATGTGATGTACCACGTTAGTTGCGAGAGTGACAGTCGGAATCAAACGTTTGTTTGGCTGAGGCATACAGGATCGTCTGCTCGTTGGATGTTTGGCAGGCCCGGAATATGAATGAATGAATGAAGAAAAATGGCTAGTGTTGGTGGGGGAACAGAGCGTTTAGCTGTTCGGTTAGCTGTATACGGCTGTCTGTGTACGGTGTGTGCGCGAATACAGAACACGGTAGGTCGGACGTGTTCAAATGTGTGGGCTCGGTGGTGCACTCGCCTATATCTATGTATTTGTGCCCGTGTTTGTATGTGCGTTTTGTGTGTTTGTGTGTGCGAATGATTGTACAGTACAACCAGTCCGTCGGTCAGTCCGGCGAGTCAGCCGAGCACCAAATGTAGAATGTGAGCAGTACGGCTGGATGTGATTCACCAGCGATATGGACACACCAACGATACACCACCACCAACAACAACACAACGACGATGTACGATGAACGACGACCAACACAACGATAGAATCACCACAGCCGATCGCAACGAAGTCGACGTGGTTATAGGGCCAACAACAACACGGTGATTAGATGTTCCAGTTGCGGGTAACGCCAACTTACACACAATAAACGCAATGGCGCATGTGATTGTTTTATTTGTTGGCTGTCAGGTAAGGCCACCATACAATTGCAAACACTGTTCAGAATTGAACCATTAATTATTGAGATGTTGGTGCTGTGGCTGGGTGTTGTGTTTCAGCTGAAATTTCACGAAGCAAACAACTAACGAAAATTGCACTAAGCTTCTCTGAAATAGTGAATACCATTTCCAAAATATGAGTTACCGAAAAACCCGGGCCGAACCGATACATTACAACAGTATGAACGGAATAATGAATCTATTGGGTTTGTAAGCGCCTTTAGCAGGCACGGTAGTGGTGGATGCACCAATATGGTATTGCATATTATACCAAGTACAGCATACGTTATTATGCACACATTTTGCATCGTACCAGTATTCAAACGGTAAAGTTGGAGTGTTTGGATAGATAAATTTTCGCTACAGTCATCAGTCAGCGTAGTCAGTTGGTCTCTACACAAGACTCACTTTGTAAATACACAGTCAAAATAAAAACGAGCAAAAGTTAAACGGATGCACAATGCGGCTGACATCACTGTACTGACTGAGTTTGGCCGGTAAGTGACAGAAGCAGTTTGCGGTGTTATAGGTGGGGGTATGTATGGTGGTTGCAGCTATCTAGTAAGTCAACACGACTGCCACACACACACGGTTTACTTAGCTGGACGTCCATATATCTAGCTGCAATGGCACCGTACATCAACAAACGGTCTGTCTCCCAATGTGGACGACACCCTATTAACGACTGTATGTGCCTGCCAACATCACCATTATAAAGGAGTGCATTCAGCAGCGCATGACATAATATTCAGTTTCCGGGCTGTTGTTCGGGTGTTTAGTGTACATAAGTACCACACACCTTTGATGCATCATGCATACATTGCTACGGTTTATGGTCATCGCTGCCATATATACACTCATTTTGTGCACGCATAAATATTTAATCAACAATATCGTTTAACACGCTGGGACTGTGCGGGCCCGTCCGCCTGTTGCCGCTGAGACGCCGCACAAGCATCATAACGTGCGCACCCTCTATCCGTTCCCGCTTATGACATATTTATGTCCTCATGCCCGGTATCATAGCGAATAAGTAAATACTTGCTGAAATGTTAGGCGAGCTGTCGTGAAGTATGGTTTTTGTAATTAAGCCTATCACTCAGGAAGGCAACCAACTACTTGTAATATGTATTTAACTATAGCCCATTAGCGCGATTACCTGCAACACGCGAAGAGTCGCAGGTGGGACGGAGACTCTTCAAATTGTTAGTATTATGATACTGGTTGCATCAAATTAATCTTTTCAAGAACGTGCAAAGTAAAGAAAGAAAACATTATAATGCACGCTTAATTGGCAACCTGGCTATACTGAACAGCAAACGAATATAAAAGTTCCAAATGAAATAAATAAATCGAGCTCACTTACCACAAGCACCATCATTGTACAACAACCCGACGACAGGGTACGTTTGCGCGACGTAACGATGGTGCAGTCGTCCGAGATTGAAGAGTCCGTGGTGACGACAATCGGCAATTAAAAAACGTTCGACATCAACGTCGAATGTCAGTTTGTTATGTGATATAAATCCGGTTCACGTGGCAACAAATGGCTTGAAATATTTCAAAGGAGTGAACAAGATTTGGTTTGTCGATTACAAGCGTGGGTGATGACGGTTATGTCCGATACGGTCCGTAGTTAGTCACTGCGCATCTAACAGCCGAAGTATCGAGCCAAGAAGAAGAATGCAGAAGAAGTCGAACAACCGTATTGATGACAGAAGAGAGAATGCTGACGATACGGTGGTTGATCAGAAGGTGATACGTTTGAAGGTCAGGTCAGCAATGTCGATGGTACAGATATGAACCTAATACATAGACGGACCGACAACCGGCGTGTAATTGACAGGCATCCATCGCAGGGGGTCGCAGCAGCGGCCATCGCACAGGCCAACTTGATAAACCCAACACCGAATTAGGTTAATGAAAGGACAGTGTCAGTCACGCGGCTTCGAGAGCCATCCCGGGATGGATATAGTGACAAGTGGTCGGGCCCGTTATTAGACAACGAGTGCATCCTTCGTTATACATATATACGTATGATAGTGGCAAAGGATGAGGCATCCGCGCCACATGAGTCCCATATGCAAACGACATGGTGCTTTTCATTAACTTTGTGTGCGAAGAGAAACTGATCCGTGAAAATGTCGAATGCACACTCGGGCTTGAGTCGGATGGTCTTCGCGGGCGACGCAGTCCCGCGCGATTGACTGTCGTGGTCAGGTGGCGGTCTTGAACATTCGGCTACGTTGGATCGTGAACACTCGGCGCAAATTTGATAAACAGACATTGGTGACTCTGGACGCAGTGGCCGGCACCCTCTACATATATGGCACATATGTCATTCAGGGCGTAGCTAATACATATATTGGTATGGTCTACGGAACACATGGTACAGGTCAGATGAAGCACATGAGTCAACCAGGCAAGACGCCATAAGCAACAGAAACATGCTCCCCTGACTCCATTACATGACGCATGTGTCGTTCGTTGCCGAATTTACAACATTCATCAGGGAATCATGCGGGCGGCTAACTTGAAATAATATACATACTGTATGTACAAACATTCTACATGGTTAATAACTAGAGGCAATAAGAACCTTTGCTTGCATAATTATACCGGATGTTTTGTTGAATAGAACATTAATACGTGACTACAGTACCTTATCTCGTTAACGATTACTATTCTACACACTGCTGTACTAACGATGCCAATAAAGGATCACTTGCCTGAAATTGCATTTCCATGCTGTTTACTGTTGGCACATCGTCTGTTGCGGCGGTGGAAATCAAAGTGTTGATGAATTTCGCACGTTCCAGATAGTGAAGAGAGACGAAAATTTAAAGTGAAAATTTACTGTAAAGAAGCTGAGCGAATCGACTTCGGGGACAGTGAGCAACGATGTACAGAACACTTGGTTTGGGGTGAGGGAGGGGGGTCAATACCGAAAGGTGTGAAGAATAGTTTGTAAATCGTTTACACAGCACGTTGCGGCCGGCTGGGGGAGGGTAACACTTGATGTAACGGTTAAAGTGCGTGTCGTCGGTGTGTCAGCATAAAAGCAACCAACAAACCGGGCCGTCGTCGGCGATTCAGGCGCGGATACAGTAGATGATGCAAACGAGACGAACTCTGGATACTGGATATGGTGCACTCCACTGAACCATACAACAATTGACGGCTGATGGGTTGGGAGTGCGGGTGCAAAACGATGATGTTATACAGATGTACGGAACATAGCGACGACACGATGTACACGGACAATACCTGTACACACGACATTCAGTACGGTAAGCAGGTTCGGGTCGAGTCAGCGTTGGTTGGGGTTGGGGACAGCTGCTCAATCATCGGCGTGCTGTTACAAGCAACAACCTGATCACATCTCGGTTGTACATCTCCCACTGTTGTGAGTGTGTCAGATGTGCATACAACATATAACATAACATTTGTTCAGTCAAATGGTGTACCCCGAAACAACAGCCATGTCGTGTCGTCAGAGATGGCACCGCACCTGTGCGCTGGCTGGCCAAACATAAATCACAAGTCACAATATCACTCCAAAAATTCAGAACTACAAACTGGCAGGTAAATGTTTTAAGGCAAGCGGGAGCATGAACCATTATTTGACCATAACATTAAGAAAAATAATGGTACGTTTTGAAAAATCAACAAATCTTACATAGAAAATCACACACATACATACTTATTAACTGAAATATAACCATAGCAAATACTGCAAGTGAAATATTTACTGAGCTGCCAATAATTTCCGTTGTTGTTGGATGTTGTGAACGACTACTGAAATTTTGCGATGGTTATGATGTGTCTCGTCAAAGTGCCACGCACAATTCCCGACCCCACTCTCCCACTACGTCCGACCCACCGCACCGGACAAACGGTCTAAATGCTACATAAACATGATACACTTGAGAGCGCATCAGTTGAAATGGAATGTATGTATAAATGCCGTTGATGGTAGGCCGAGGCGGCATTACGAAGTGAAAACGCTGCTGCTTGTTGGTAGAGAATGTATCGAATGACAGGCCGGACAATTCATTGGGACCTTCTATCGGCCGATACAGTGTCCATGGTGGTCCCAACCAAGCATTAATGTGTACATGGTTCGTCGTGGTTTCACTCTAATGATTACTATATATTCGATGAGTTGGGTTGGGAATCAGAGCTAATAATTCTATGGTGATGATAAAAGCAACTTAAAATTATGCGTACATCTGATAATTGGGACCATCGGGGTATTTTATCGTTCTATAGTAGATATAATATAATAATAAGACATTAGCAAAACGTCTCTTTTTTTACCAAACCAACCTTTAGCCGATTGACCAGAGTATGTAAGACGGCTTGTAACTCCATATCTCTATAGTAGTTGAGCTGTTCCATAAACGAAATAGCGGAACAAACAAAACAGCTGGTGCAGTGTGGCTGATAAACTGTGGTCGAGGAACAGTGCGAAGTCAAAGCACTTATTACAGATTATTATGCCGTGGTATTTGGTTTGAATGCTAATCAATGTCCGAGCCGATTAGCGGCGCAACCAGTGTTTTTATGTTGGTTCAAATATGACGGGCGGTGTTCTCGCGGAATTTGGCATAGCTTTCTTCCATGAACATTGGTGTTCGGGTGATTGTGCGTCTAGAAAACAAACTTCAGAATAAAAAATAAATTCAAGTGAAATGTGCGAAAAACAACTGAGATAATCTCTTGGCATGTGGGAATGTGCCACAACCCGTAGACAGTGTGGTAGAATGTGAATTTCGACGCCTTCGAAATGCATGATTACTGTGTTCAGAACAAAAAATCAATACGTACAGAACATTGTGGTTAACACGAACGACGGCGATTCAGAGAAGATAATAGGGTGAAATTGGGTGCTTCACTGAAACTAATCGACTAGCAAACCGTATATTATCTATGGAACGAATACTACGAAAAGACCAGCTTCTAGAATAACTAACTTAATCTCTAACCTGCATTACAAGTCTAGTACGAAAAACCAAAGTTAATTACAGTATCAAAACTGACATATTAAAAAAGAACGGTGCTGCATGTTGTGAGTACGTTAACACGAACTAAAACATGACGCAAAAATATGAAGGTATCAGATTGAAGTATACCAAACTTTAGTAAAAAACGTCGTTTCCACCCCCACAAACTCTAAACCCAGCAACATTGATGGAATACGTACGCATTCCATCAATGGTACTAGATGGAACCACTGAACGGATATGAAAAGGATATGCGCGCAATTATGCGCAAACACGTGCGCATTACCAGCCAGATCGGCGGACCCCTTCAACATGGCGGTACCAAATATCATGAACCATGCTGAAATCCACGGACAACGGCCCATAAGCATTATGGTACGGAAGTGTTTAGTGAGCTAGCAGAACCCTCGAGAGAAGTAAGGATGAATATGTGCATTAATGATGAAATGCAACTACAATATGTTCAGTTAAATAACACGAAAAATATGTGGTTTGTAGAGTTTGCCCTGTAAGGAAGTCGATTCGAAAAGCTTAGCAGGTCATTTCAGATTCCTTTGATGCCCCTGATACAGGATCATTACTAATTTAGGCACCGTCGTTTGACACGTCTGCGGACTCGACGGCAGTGAAGTTGACCAAGATGGATGGAAGTCCGCCGTCCGATGTCCGACGGTTAACACGATAATTGTCCATCGCAACCACAGAGTACTGGTGAATCTCTAGGTTTACTAATGCCAATAAATGGCTATTATACTTGCAGTAAAGCTTTGTATTAAAGTCATGTAAACCCACTCAAGCGAGAGGGAGATATCACTGGAGCGAATGAACTACAATGTTTCTATCCCCTTTAGATTGTATGAATTCCGAGGAACTATTCTACACAAAAGATTTAATCAAGCAAGATTCAAGAGAAAACCCTTGGAAAATATTGAAAATGCCTGATACCTGCTGATTTGTTGTAATATACAGGGTGGTCCAAAAAAAATGACAACACTTTGAAGCTGAATAACTTGTGGCACAGACTTTAGATTTAACTGAAATTTTCAGGTATTATTACCAACATACTAACTTAGAAAAATGTATAAAACCAAGGTGATCGGACAATCACAGCGGCCACCACGCATCAATGTGTGCAAAAATGCGCGTGGGTCAAAAACCGACTAAAAGTGCACGCATATTAGGGAGATGATATGCACGTAACAAATGAAAAATAGCTATTGGTTGAAAACTCCACTTTTAGTTAACTTTTAACATTGGTTTTGAACAATTTTAAATATGTGGTTCATATTTTTTCGTTTTAATTAGCTAATAAAGCCCTACTCTAATGTCAGAGGAAGATAAACGCAGTTTTCACCTTCAAAACAAAATTTTATGAAATAAAAATTTAAAATTGAAATTTTTTAACCACAAATGCTTTAGAATAAATAAAAAAGACTCTTGAATGATTCTTTGCTGAAATAACAGAGTTTACTGTTTCAAAAATCACGTTTGAACCATGTCCTAAATGTGAATGATGCATCGCTCGGTTTTTGACCCACACGCATTTTCGCACACATTGGTGCGTGGTGGCCGCTGTGATTGTCCGATCTCTTTTGTTTTATACATTTTTCTAAGTTGGTATGTTGATGATAAGACCTGAGAATTTCAGTTGAATCTGATGTCTGTGCCACAAGTTATTCAGCTTCAAAGTGTTGTCATTTTTTTTGGACCACCCTGTAGTTTCAGTAATTAAAGCTGACACAACGTAATAGGATTACATTTTACTGAAACATAAATTTTACGGAAATACAAGTCATTCAACAGGCACGTTCTGCACTGCACAACCACATTCGAGTGTTTAACATGTACGCAGACATCTAATATGCAAAGCTCATTTCAGTTTATGGTACTTGTCATGTCAGACAGGCTGCTACCTAGCATACATACAACACCGTCCATTATGACTGCCTTAGCTGGCAGATGAAACACTCTGATGGGTGCTGATAAACGTTTACACAGTACAACAAGTCTTCAGTAAGTAGCAATGAAAGTGATGCAGCTTCAGATAAACTGTGCATTTTAATGGCTGTATAATACAGTTATATAACAGGAAATAGGACAAAAAATCAAAAAAGCAAATATTAAATAGCCTCATATTGAGGAAGATGGAGTTGCTTTCGTCGTCGCGACAAAAAATGTGCATAACTGTGATTAAGTTCATGAAATGTTCACAAGTAACCTACACTTTTTATTTTTTTCTAACGGATGAATAAGGTGTCGACGGATCAACCGTTTCATAAATCATGCACTCGAATCATCCAATCAGAACGATATGCAAACCTGAACATGATTATTTTTTTACTCATCTTCACAATACCAACGATATTACAATACCTGCTATGCAGTAAGCGTTGATCGGGGTGCTGATCGGCTGAGCGTACGGGATCGAGCGGTGGCTTACATACGAAGTCAGCGAGAGCAACCAAACACAACAACGCTTCAGTCTACACACAGATCGAAACATACAGGGTGGCAGAGTAGAAACTTTTTCAAAGTGAGATCAATATCACGATGATCGTGCTTTGAACGCAAATTAATCAAAAAGAAACATAGCCTCCTTTGTATCGAATTAATCAAAATTACTTTCGAAAAAATCAAGTTCTCCATCAAGGTTTACTGATTACTTCAAACTAGTTTACACCCACCCTGAGTACACATCATATGTGCGATGACGAGTGGTGAGTTGCCCCCTCCCCCCATGCCGCCCCCAATGCCGAACTGTACCCGAGATTTGAATAAACAAACTGAAGACTGGGGCAAACTTGACTGCATCGACTCACCAGCGCTCAGCGCCAGACAACACAGCTCAATACACTTTGTGGATTGAGATGTAGAAGCAACGGCTGGGATACTCATCTTACTATTAATTTACGTGTAACTAAGCTGATAATCGTTCTTAGGTCAGTTCAGTAAAACTAAATAACCACTAAAATTTGGGAATGGCCAGCCAACATTAGCGGGAATGGCCTCTACATACTCGATTACATAAACAAACGACTTAACATATAAAACTATAAAGCACGAACAACATTTGAAACGCGTTATTA
Source organism: Daptonema setosum (assembly GCA_964036265.1). Classification (NCBI taxonomy): domain Eukaryota; kingdom Metazoa; phylum Nematoda; class Chromadorea; order Monhysterida; family Xyalidae; genus Daptonema; species Daptonema setosum. The sequence continues at coordinate 9,698,249 of OZ038445.1, forward strand.
TGCAAGTGTAGCTTAATATGAATGTTCATCAGTTGAACTGAAGACTCGGATCAAACGAAAACGTTAATCCTGAAACCCGAATAATATTGATTAAAAATGCTAGTGATTGCCAACAACACGCTTCCAATAGAGCTCTATGCGAGCTTCCACCACCGTATATTCGTAGCTATAATTGCTAATATGTACAGCTAAATGCACCACACAGTGCTCATAACATATTGTTGTTATTATTTGTTGTACACTGTACCAATACAAATTCGGCTGCCCATAAAGCTGGCAGGGGTGGTGGTAGAGCACGTAAGCAGGAATCGATGTTGATTTTCCAACAAAAGCCACATTGTGGGAACGATAAATACATTCCGTGATTTTCAAGGAGTAATAAGTGGCAGAAAAACGCTATAATTTAGGTTCCTGAATTTTAGTGGGTAGAAATTGTACTTCAGTAAATCTGCTAAATGTTGTGAACTTTCAATTTGGCCGATAGCATAATATCTATTTGTTCAAAAACAGATAACGATAACCAGCCATATGGCTACTGAATGTACATACGTACATTATGTGGACTTTACTACAAAAATACAGGGATGGCGATAAACGGTCACAGCTTTGAGAATAACAGCTGCAAATTGTTCAAGCTTTCACAATATTTAAACTATCATGTAATAACTATGTTACAGAATTGAATAACTAGAAAAGATGTACGGTGTATGGTGTATGTACTCGGCAGCAAAGTACAGTAACATCAGTAACATACAGTACTCGCCAACACAATGAACCGCTGCTAATGATGGTCAGACAATAGCGCGATCAAAGATGCATGCATGATTATACGGTAAAATCGTGTATCAGAAAGCACCTTGCATTGCAATGAATAATTCGTCTTGATCAAGACCTGATATTCAAAACAGATAAAATTTATGTACCTACTGATGACCACCATTAAATGCATAAAGCCTCTAAGCATCATCATCATAATAATAACACATGATTTCGACTTCGACGAAGCCTCCAATAGCAAATAGCCGAATGGCTATGGCAGTGTTTGTGTACAATGACATGGTCGACGAGCCATCGGTACACTGGCGGACCAGCCAACCTTTCATAAAAAGGGAAATTTCATCGAAGAAGGGGAATCGGCAATTCAAACGCTTACATACACTTCAAGGAACAAAATTCACTTTTTTGAAACCGACAAAACGGGGGGAATTTCCTTATTCACAAAATTTTCTCGTCCGCAAGTGCATCGGTATATGCGTATGCGATGGTGGGTGCACTGTGCAAACAACCATCCGATACCCCACTGTACACTGGCGGACGTGCCAAACCTTCAGAAGAAGGAGAAATTTCTTGAAATGAGAAGAAATCGCCTATTTTTAAATCTATACACCCACACAGGTAACAACAAACTTTACTTTGCGCCACACTCAAGGGGGAGAGAATTTCACTTTTCTCCCTCCCTTCTCTTCCGCCCAGTGCCACTGTACAGTGTACACCGGTGGGGGCAGCCAGGAGGGAACGTGAGCTAACCGAAAGCTAACCACCAACCCAACTAAACACGACCACCGCTGCTACTACCCATCCACTAGCAGACGAGAAAGGGAAGGAAAACTGGAATTCCTCCCTCTTCAGTGAGTGCAGATTGTTCCCTAAAAGTGTATGTAAAATGACTTCAAAACTGCCGATTTTCCTTCTTTGACGAAATTCCCATCCCTTTGATAGTCTGGCTCGTCCGCCAGTGTACCCATCGCAATCCAAATACGGACCACCGGACAAGCTAAATATGCTGTCGGCTATTCGATCCGAGATTTCCGCGTGTGCACACCACGACAACGCACCGGACCATTAGCCCAATTCAAATTCGAGAAACACATTATTATCACGCGAACAATAAGAACGTAGTCTTACCGTATGCGCAGGCATTGTTTGTCCCGCAAGTGCTCATGATAGCCAACAAAAACTCTACCACTTTAAAGAGAAGAAATTGACTAGTGTAGAAGGGAACAAAAAGAACAATTTCCTTATTTAATGAATGAGGTCAGCTGTCACCAAATCAGCATTTCGAGTTTTATAATTTTATCAAGAATTGATACAAAACAATACGCTTAAAAGCCGGTGCTTTGGTATGAAGTCTTTGAGATTGGACAGGAAGATGTTGACACTATAAATGAGGTAATGGAAAATTTCTGCGATGTGATCGGCGTGCACGGCACAGTCATCGGTATAAACTGTTTTATGTTCCCGACTATCAAATATTGATTTGGCTGAACTTAAGCAAATACACGATTCAACTGATAACAGTTCATAGATCTTGAAAGGTGAGACTACGAATCGAATATATGACATGAAGACTCCATGTTATTCACATTTGTGTGCCATTACGGATGCATATTTTTACTTTGAATAAAACAGAAGAAATCATTTTCCGACAACAAAGACCTTAAACAGATTATCTGATTAACAAACTTGACGCAGAAAAACTAATTGTCACAGATCCGGAAACTTACTTCGTTAAAACTGATCAACTTTTTCGTATGTTTCACGGCAACATTATTGTCGTTTACTCAGGTAAAGAAACTATCTTATTACGCACAAGTTGATTGTTTACTTTTTACGGAGACTAGTAGAAAGGTTTATCAGAAAAAAATCGGCCAATTGCACCTCTGAACACGACTGTGTTGACGATGTATTTCACATAAAGTAACATTAGCGACCGGCAATAAATAAGATACTTATACACGTTGTGTACTCAAGTTTTTTCTTTAAAAACGGTTCACTGTTGTTTTTAAGATTGAAGTTTTTGAGCACAGTTTTTCCCACATTTTGTGAGAACTTAATTTCAATCTTAATTCTTGAATGAACTTTTTCATACGTTAAAGTGTGCAAGTAAGTACCATGTATGTATAAACCAATAGGCACTCCGATTCAGCAAGCCATATACAAATATTTCAATAGAGTTCAAGGTTGGCATACAGAAACAAAAATGTTACCGCCGACATGTCGTTATTATTAGTTCACTAACAGTATGTAAATAGTTAGGTGATTACAAGAAGAACTTTCTCTCGTAAACACTCCAACTGCGTGAGATTACGTGAACAGAACTATTTTCAATTTTTTACCATATCAATTATAAACTAGAACCATTTCAGGTAACTAAAAATGTTCTCAAAGAAAGAATTTGAATAAACCACAAAAACGGAGTAGCATGTCCGTTAATTTACTTTCGTGACTAGTAACTTATTGTTGTCATTAGGGTGATGGACCTGAATAAACTTGGAAACTGGGAACCAATGTGGACCAAATTCTAACGCGCGCTCAAAGCAGTAATGTATTCAAATTGCGCATCATAAACTTTTAGAGTAACAAGAAACCCTGGATAGGTTATACCAACCTGCATGGTGTCCATGAGCGGTCGTTTAGTGCCCACGAGAGGCAGGAACGATGACACAGCAGCAGCTGACTCACCACCTCGACCACCGCACTCGGCAGTGGTGCCGACACCACCGGCCGATATCGTCGTCGACGTTGTTGATATCGCCGCGATCTTGTGGTTATTATGAAGATTATTGGCGGGTAAACTCCAGAAACTCGCACTCAAATGACTCAACTCGCCGTCGGACAGTGTGGGCGCCGTCGTGATGGATGGTAGGGAATGGGATGGATGACTTGATGGTGGCGATGGCCGATAGAGCGTTCGTGATGCGAGGAGTTGGAGTATGTTTACATTGTTTCTTAGCGTTGAGTTGATTAGATTACAGGCATGCTGATTATTGTTGTTGGCTGCGATTCAAAAGGGCCCGATGATTAATCACACTTCTTTCCGATCGGTAGTGTTTCAGTTTAGGTATGATGTACCTGTAATATGATAGGCAACTAGGCATACATAGACAGATCTACCAAGACCATTAACCGTAAGCACAGGATGATTCATACAGAATTTGTACAGGTTAACGGCAACAATTTGGGAGTGAGCTATGAATCAGCTTGGTGTACGATCGCTCAAGGCGCTTGTTAAATGTATTTTTGAAGCCCCTGAAGAAGTTCTGATTAGGCAGGGAACTGTAGCAACTTGAAAAATCACTAACGCCCACGTATTTATATAGGGAACACATTACGGCGTATGAATGTACCCTCAAGTTGCCCCAGTGGTGGTGGTGGTGGTATGGTGTAACTGGAGCCATGCACACCGGGCCCTTACCACAGAGACTGAGAGGACGACGCGTTAACCGGAATTATAATCAAACAAATGTGGTCCAGCGATCCAATGTATCCGAATGGCACAGCCGTGAAGGGGTAGAAAAGGGTTACCACGTCACGGGGGCAACCAGAGCAACCGACCAATAACCGTGTAATTGAATTTGTGCAGCTCAATAAACCAGCCGTGGTAGTAGGATCGGCCGCGAAAGGTGGCAAACATTGCTGATAATGATTATGATAACTATACAATGGACTTAATTGGCATGTTTACCAACAATGTGATGAGACACAGAAACAACACATCATCTACGTTTCACTAGGTTTGCAATTGATTTTTTCTTTCAATTAGTGCCTTAGCTTGCTTGTGTATACAGATTTATTCAGTATCTCTGACTTATGTTCAACGGATTTTATGTTAATAACGCTTTAGGTGTGAGGTTCCCTAATGTAATGTGTCGTAATTGACAGCCGTGTTAAGTCATGCATAATGAAACAATGGGATGGCGCACGATAAGACTGTTGAATGAGACGGAACCGCTGATTTATGGTTGTACGTAAACAAGAAAATGAACCAGGAAACGTTAGGAGAGAACAGTCTTACATATCACGTAACATGGAACCGTTGCGGCAGTTTTATGTTTATCGGTTCATGAAAACGATTTAATTTCAACAAACTTAAGCTAAGATTAATTTATGCAATGAGACGGTTAAACCCTAATATTGATGACTGACCTAAAATTTCAGTTGCTGTTGCTGACGGTCAACCACAAGCACAAAGGTACAGTAAACTGTCCTCGTTAATGATGCTATATGTAACTGAATAAATAAATATCAGACAAAAAATCGTATACATGATTGGTTAAAGGTAACCGTATGTGGAATGATATGCACACATGCACACGAGAAGCGCTAAAGCTTCATGATATATTTGTCTTAGTATCGTATCATTGGTATTCAATGAAACTAGCTGTTTGGCATACATATTAGCATCAGACGGTAGTATATTCTAGTAAGATGCAATGCACACTGTATGTGGTTGATTGTGTTTACAAGGACGTAAAGTACTGTTCTTTTTTTATAAAATCATTTCTATGGGTTTCTGGGGTTTTACGCAGGCTACAAAAAATCATTGTACGTGTAGCTCTGTACTAATAACATAGAAAAAATATGAACTAACAGGCTGCTACACGAATTATCTACAAAGCTATAAGAAATCTTTCAGCGATGTAATTTATGTACACCCATAATATGTGAATTTACTATTCATCGTAAACGGAAGTACATACGTATGTAATAAGAATGTACTGTGCAATACACAAAACCTCAATTTGTTGATTACATACACAATTTTCACAACAAAGTGAATTAAAGAAGCTTTACGAACGAAAATCATTCAGCCAGCTGTGAAACCAACTGCACTTTTATTTGCAAAAACTATTTATGTCAGCTTACAATGTATTCTGTTATGCTGTTGTCTTCGGCTCAAATGTCAAACGATGACGTGTCGCGAGCCAAAAACACAAATTATTCAAATCTATGTTTTTGATGAGTTCCCATAATTCGTTCGTAACGCAGATAAGACCAGCTTGGCCAAACATCAAATGAGTTTTTTTCCTTTGACCTTACAAATGGTTACTTGTTTATGGTTAAATAATATAATAAGTGAAAATAACTTGTTTTGCCAACGTTTACGTTAAAAGCCAGACATACATTTATTTCAATGTACCTGTGTACTACACAATGTAGAAACTACACGATGTAAGTATAACACAGAATTATTTGTGTAGACCACAACGGAACGTGTGGTATTCTATTACACCTCTACTACATCAGTGAACCGATTGCGCCGGTGCACGTGAAAGCAGAAAATGAATGACATATTATTACTATTGTAAGCGCCAAAGAAAATATAACAACACTTGGAAGTGTGGAAACCAGTAACTATTCTATTTAAATCAGATCGGGCATGATATTTTGAATTAAATCTCTAAAGATAGAAAACACCATCAATAAAAAAAGCTACGAATGAAAAAAAACTGAAACTTGTGAACCTAGATCAAAACTGATGACCTCAATAACACAAGAATATTAGTTGCAGTATCAAGCCCTGAAGCCGGGCGCAATTATCAATTACCCACTAAAATAAGCCTGCAATTGACAACCTAACGATTGCTGACGACACCCGCCACTAACACGCATTTCGGTATAAATAATACTGTAAATGTCAGTGACTGATCAGAAACAGACCAGATACCCGTCAGAAACAGACCAAGCTAACACGACAGCATTGATACAGATTTGCAAACAGCCGTACGAAGCCATCACCTGAGTTCCAAGATGTCGATGATCATGAGGCATCATCATCCGGCCGTCGCGGCCCACACAGCCCACGAAGAAGCGACAAGGCTCATTACGAGGAGGGGGCTCACCTGCACTGACTGGCATGCACGACATGTGCCATGCGAAACACTCATAATCAAGGCATATTATCATCACATCACAGGTATGTACGTACACATACACACATGTCGATACATGTACATATCTAGCTACTTACGGTCGTGTTGGCTCATTGCACAGCTTATGTATCATCCAAGTTCTAACCTTGTCGTGAACACGATACTTAACAGCAGCTCATTAACTTATTATTCACCGGGAATTAAATCGTTGTCGTTGTCAGCTGTTTATGATTAAAACGATAAGTCGCGCCAATATCTAACGTATGCTTAAAAGCTGCTGTGTTGCATGCGCACACATGTTTTTGGCTTGTTTCTGACGTTGCAATATTATACAAGCTTGAGAACATCGTTGCGCCCTGTAAACGCGAATTGATATTACGTCAAAAATGAACGCCTGTAAACACGCACGGTGGTTTGCAGGTTGCGGCTGTTGCAAGTTGCCGGTTCGCATCATCGACATTAAGCATGTCACATTGCGTTTATTTATTCGAACAAATCTGAGAAAAAACCTTTGCGCAGTGTTTCATGAACTGTGCTGCTGAATCACGAAGCGGTCGGTTGTTCGTCATTTTTTGCATGTGCATGTGCACAGTCAACTATGTATGTACATGTAACGCTTAACTGTTGCCGGGAAGAGCTGAGTCTCTTATTCTGGCGGTTAACACTAATTGAATGAAACCTAACTTGTTCAGTACCTGACTTATAAAGTAAAGAAAAGAAAGACAGAGTTATCGAGAGAAAAATTTATACGAAGATTCAAACGTTGAGTTCAGGGTTTTCATTACGGCCGTTTTATCGATGAACACTTAAATCATTTGAAAATACACATTACATACTTACTAGTACTTATAAACTCTAAATCGGCGGCGTTGACAAGAAGTCAAAAACAACGGTAGAGCTTTATTTTCAATGCTTTTTGGCTATCAGTTCTGTCTGCGTCACATCTGATGTAACGGTTACAGATGTTCGACAATTATTCAGCCACAGTTAATTAAACCGTGCTATCAGACAACAGACTAGACATTTGATTTATATCTGCGAATGAGTGGTGATTGACACAGTTGCTGTTCCAATGTTGTTTCAAATGCTTACATTGCTCCGTGCGCGTCATTTTCACCATGAAAACATGCATGCAACATTCGTTTTTTCAGCAATTTAACGCGCGCGCACACGAGAACGCAATCAGACAACGTTGTGATGATTTATTACTATCGTCGATAAAAACACTAACCGCGATCACCAGTAACAGCTTTGTACAGCTGTAGACACAGCAGCAGCAACATTCGATCATCATTTGTCAGCTGTTGCAGTTGCATGATGCGATCAGACATTCAGACGACTTGTTGAGAACGAAAATTTAATATCTTGAAGCGAGTGAATCGAATCAGCGATAAATCCAAATGTTTCGGACTGTGTGTAGCCAAGAAGAGTGAAGATCGCATTAGCCGCTTGGTTGGTCAATGTAGACGGTTAACGTCGAAGGAATTCGTTTTATCACCGACCATTGTGACCGACCCACTAATGGTAAACGGACAATCAGAGGCCTGTTTTTGTCTTTCGATCAAGGAAAGCATGTAGTGGAGAGCAGGAGCACAGGTACAGAAACACCGGCGAACAGCAGTTGAGCCAAACAGGGTCGACAAGAAAACAAACATACAAGCACGGACCAAAAGTTGTTTCACAGTTGAAAAGTCGATAGAGTAATTAATTAAGTAAGTGTGTAACCAACAACGCACATCAATCATATTCATGCTCTCAGCTCCATTATGTAGGATATTACTGGTTGATTTATGTGGTTTACATTTGGGCCGCACTGTTTTTTCAACGTATAGTAGGTATTATCACTGTTGTGAGGACAACAATCGCGATGAGTGAGGCGAAAGAGAAAGAAAACTGCAGATTATCAAGAGATAGCAAGTTGAAAAAAAACTAAATGCAAGAACTTTATGAAGTTGCGAAACCATAGTATGTATCTACGTAGATTCAGAACGGCTTTCAACAGCCCGTCTAGTTAATGACACAAGACAAAAGGTATGTAGTATCGTAATTACCTAATGAAGTAAAGCGTACGAAGTGAAAGTGTGTACCCCACGACAACATCAATTGAATATTGTACATGATAATCATATAATGATATGACGTACCAGCAGGAGTAGAAGACACGAAAAGGTCAAGCAGAACTGAGCGCGGCGTGAAACGTCAAGAAGTCAATAAGATGAAACAACTAGAAGTTTTATAAGTACTCACTAGTTCACTGATCATATTAAAGTAGTAGTGGCAAACGGGACAGTAGGAATAGACAAACAACGGGAGGATTAGAAACAGCAACAGAACTTCAGGACGATCGAATGACCATTAATGTGAACCAAGCTTGCATGTGATGCTTTGGAAGAACCTTTTAATCAATCAACTCGACATTTCCGTATGCTTTAATCTGGATGTACCGAAATGGAATGGAAAATGTGTGACGTTGACTAGACGTAGAGACCCTGGCAGAGCAGCTAACAGATGGAGATTAGAAGGATGGAAAGGGAATGAAGTTGCATGAAATTGGTAACGACGATAGGCGAACCAAAATAAATGTAGCCAAAAGTAATAGAGCGATCGAAAGACGGTCTGGGCTGGTCACGCAAAAGGACTACCAATGAAATTCAGAGGAAATATCAACTATGTAGCAACCACTTGTCATACGTAATTTCTTACCGTTTACATCCACAGGAACATCAGCTAGATTGGATTTATTTTTCGATGACATGTACCAATAAAAATACAGCTTCCGAATGCACGACAGGTTGCTAGAGGTTGATATTATCCACCACAAATTTCAATCGGCAGTCATTCTGATGCAGTAGCTCTGCGGCACGATACGATATCAATACCATCGATTTTGCGGTCACTGGTTTGACCAAATTATTTTCATGATGACGATATTATATTATACCAGTAGGGCAATATATTAGGCGCGCATAAATGTACGTCAAAATGCATCCTGGTTCGTGCTGCCGAATCGTTTTTCTCTTTGCATCTGAAATGTAAACAACCATCATGTCGGAAAAGCATAAGATGATAGATAGAACATGCGCGCCACAAAATGTCCCACGAAATGACTTTAGTTGGACCGATGATTTCGGGTTGGTATGTGGTTACACAAATGAATGAATGCAGTATGAATATTTTTGAGAGTAATATAGCTTAGCTTGATGAATTTACGGGAGGGAAGTATTGGAGTAGGCAAACATTTCATTGCAAAGGTGAATACAACTTAAGTAAATTACTAGATTTCACTAATAACATAATTTTTTTACGTAGAATTAATGTCCAATACAGTAATGATACAGAACACACTGACGCACCACACCCCAATACTACTAAAAGATTAACGATAGTGTGCAATGTGCATTGTGTGCCTAAGTAGTAATCACCATCCACAACCACCATACACTCGTAAAAACCAGCTAACCAAATTAATTGGAAATCATTCGAGAACCGCCATAGAATAGGATGACTTTTAGAACTCATCATCAACTGGCATTCTGCATAATGATCTGACGGTAAAACTTAATCAAACTTTTTTCTTCCAACTTCTAAACCAAATCTAATTGTTGTATGGAACTTAGTCCCTGGACTGGACATAAAGATAGGAAATTTCCAGGTGATTCTATACAGAATGTCGCTCGTCTTGTTTAGTGCGTACGGCGCCTAAAAATTAGTGGTCCTAGGTTCGCAATCTGACTTTAGAGTGATCTTCAGCTGACGCGTTGCGTTGCCCTCGCCCATTAGTTTATTAAACTTCTCTGGCCGCTACGAAAATACCATTGTGATATAGTATTATAATGTCTTTATGGGTTCAATAATAAAAAAATCCCAGTAAAAAATGGCACATTGCCCGACCGCAGAATCGGAACACCCGATTGCCCTTTCGTAAACCAACAACCACCTGCAACCGACCATACGCACACATAACACAAATGAGTAAATACATTTGTCGGAAAGCGGCAGGCGGCGGCTGCAGCAGTGTTTGTAGCCGACGGGCTGTTCCGTTAAATTGGGTGCAAATGATAGAATCTATACTGTATGTCCCTTTGAATAAAAACGAATATCAACAGGCAGGCTCAAGCTGGTTGGTGCCCCCGAAAAGTAGGCGTACCTTGCTGGAACTGTCAAGGTATGCTTAAGAAAGGAAACCAGTTTTGATTTGCATATTTTAAATTTTAATAGAAACATGAATAGGGTTCTATATAAGAAAAATTAAGTTGCACTGAAGCTGGAAAAGGTAAATCGCACCAGTGCATGATCAGCACGAGAAGGCTTGAAAGTGGCCAGCCTGAGCCTAAGCTGAAAGTTATATAGAAATCAAAGTTGAATTATCCCTACCCTCCAACTAACAACATTCCGCCTTATCAATGACTGCCGTGCCATTTAGTATTAAATGATCTGCAAGATACAAACCACACCAAGAAATGGTTACCTATATTAACATCATATAACACCAGCGTGAAACACCAAGGCCGTGGAACTCCGGAAACCATGTTTATCACAACGCCAAAGTGCCATTAATCACCTACGATGGCATACACCGCCACATGTAGCGTGAAACACTGACAAACGACCAGGTTGTCTGGAGGAGGAAATTTCTATTAAGAAAAGGGATCTACGATTTTTATACTACACCGTGATTAAGAACGAATCCATTTTCAACGGTATCGAAGGAGGGACTTTACCCTTCATTGTGGCAAGTAGCGTGAAGGCATCGCATATATACCATATTCGACATCGTACCTAGACAGGACGACTAGAGGTACATTGTGCCTGCTGATGCCAAAAGATGGAGAGGAACACGTTTGAGGGGAGGGGGGATCACGTAGTACATGAAGGGTACCATGGGGGCACCAATTGGGTAGTGGGGAGGGGCAACCGGTGGGGTGATATTGATAGGGTCGAGCGTACCAAACACATACGCGTTCACTCACGTAATGTACGTACACGCCGAAACACATTGGATGCGGTGCGTGTCACACCTACATTTATACAGACTGTACGCTCATCCACTCTTAACCACCAGAATTCACCACAGACATTCGGTCGGACTCTTCTACCTGGATAACCATAATCAGTGTGAAAAGCTGGCCAACTTGCTTCACCGATTACCTGGCAGACTTGCCGACCGCTACGGTCGTCGGGTGTGACTATGGATAGGTTGTTGGCGCTCTCGTGGCGCTCTCACTCCCATTTTCTCATTCGCGCGCGCCACACACAACATTACCGGGGATAGATAGCGAGACCCCCGAAAACACGGGTTCGCCGTATGTACATGCCACAGGCGTTATGTATCGGGCGACCTCACGTCCACACTCACTAACATATTTTATTTCGTACGCTCCCGCGTTGCCGTCAAAACACCCGTAGTGGCATATTTTATTACGTGTTTACTTATGAATTTGTTGTGGTGAACCGTGAACAACGACGTGTGCCGAGTGTAAGATATGGTGTAACGAGTAGACCTGTCATTGGCTGGGCTTAGCTTTGAGTGTGCCAACACGTGAATGCCAGCACATGTTGCGCTGGCAGAAGCTTACGCAATTTTGGAATAACTTCATGATGAACTCACATCGTAAGTAAGGTAACATAAGTTGTCAATGAGAAGGTTCTTACTTCATATGGATACTGTATAATGATATTTGGTTCGTAACGTGATTTAGTTTTTGTTTGTTTGAAATAACATCAACAATTGAGAATAGCATCAGTCAGATTTGCCTATATGTATAGTACAGTATTATGTAGGTGATTTTAAAATCGCCAACACTGACATTATAAAACTTATTTTGTGGCTACAGTACAGTATACCGCAATAAAATCTTGTTAGGGCTCAAAATCATTTACCTGATATGGAACACATTCCTGACTGCTGCAATAGCATAACCAAGTACGATCTCCAGTGAAGCTACAACCAAAACTAACTTGAGATAATAACAACCTAAACAACTTCATCATCAACATACTGGCTACTGAAGTAGCATACTGGTGGTACCCGCTATGACTAGGATAAATGAAACGGCATATGTACAAGATGTGTGCCCTAATCGAAACCAGATGAACTATTCCATCGGGTGCCACACATCAATACGCCAAATATAAACATTCAAACTCACCACATTTTTGGTCAAAATATCTAGAATACATATTTGATTCCACCACGGAATTAACATGCGAAAATCGGCATATATTGTCACTCAGCCTGTCAGTCCGATCTACAGTACTGATATAACATTGATTTTTGTTATATACATATTTGTGAAGTGATATATAAATGATTGGAGTGAAAGTCCGTGAAATCAATTGAACAATCAGACTTGTATAACTTTGATTTTGACACCGAAGTTGAACAACTAAACATGGTTCACTTGGTTTTGGTGTTTCTTCGACTTGATGGCACGAACTAACCTCAAACACGTAAAAAACTACATGCGTTGAGAAATGATAAATTATTATAAACGTATTTGATGTTTAGTTGATAACCAGAATTTCAGAATTGATGAAACCTAGCTTTCTATACCTGACATAATGTTCGTGTTCTAACGACATACACACAAGATCAGCCACATACTGATCACATACAAATACATATAGACCACCGAAGGCCCGGGCGCCATAAAACCGTAAACCACAAATTTATAGGATGAAATGAGCGCGCAACCTGTGCTGCTCCCATACATACAATCATGGGCAAACATGATCATATGGGACATGTTTCGGCGTATCATCGTAGTAGGTCTTGACATTAACTGTCGAACATCACATGTTAAACTTTACTTGATATTTATATAGAGGAAATATATTTAGTTAAAAACAATCGAATTAAAATGGTTGGCATTCCGAATGGTCATGGCAACGTAACATATGTACAAATGTTATATAAAAGCGAGATAATATTAAGCCAAGCACAGCACGATCAATGATTATGACACAAAATCTAGATGAAGCAAACGTCCGTTAAATCCCCATTGTCGCAACACAACTATTGGTTGCAATTTTAAGCGAATAACAAAGTTGTAACGAGCTTTGATAAGTCTCAAGTCAAGTAACTACTGTAAAGTAAGGGGAAACCACAAAGAAGTAATGAAAACACCCCTTAGCTCGCAACGTGCAACATGAACATGGGTTGCAATTTCACTATGTCCCGTATTTAGTGACGTTATTCGCGTATTGTGACAGTTGATTATTCGCGCCGAAGGTAATTAATCGCGCTGACAACTTTTTATTCGTTCGCTTGTACGCGTGTTAACATCAAGCGGAAGATCATTAGGACAACAAACCACGAGGTAGGGCTAGGGAAATATCATAAAGATAGGAATAATTCGTGTTAAAACTCCTTTAACCCAGTTCAAATTTAAAAGGCGAATTCAATCCACGGGAAAGCGAATTTTAAAGGTTTGATTCTTTTCATCAGCCGCTATTTGATTAAAGTAACAGACAGTGCAACAAACGTCATTAGATATAGGGAAAACATTGTAACGGTTAGCGGACAGCTGATTTGGAACGGAAACTGATACTGAAACTGAGGTACGTTGGGCTCATCGTTTGCTGAGTTAGATATTTACTTTTGAACTGTTGATTTTCAGAACTTCGGGTCGGGATGTTTGCCATCCAAAGTTAAAAAAAATTTATTATCGTCTGTCAGTGCAACCACCGACCAACATTATCAACACTTTAATCAGCATAGTGGAGAGCAGACAGATTAGTCGAACATTGAATAGTAACAGTTACAAGGCTGATGAACAGAAATAAAAACTAGATGTATTAACAGAATGAAGTTGTTCATTGATAAATGAAACACAACAAATAGACTGAAGAAAAATTTCGAGCAAGTTTCAAACCCGCACGAGTTACGATTCTTTGTTCATAACATGAGTATCAATATGAGCCAAAACGCACGAATGTTTGATACCAACAGCTCGTGCTAATTTTCACGCATCAAAGAACACTTAACACCGATATCGATTTGACATCATGACACCCGATAACATGCCCAATAGGCGACTGCGCTTCAAAAGTTTTGAAGTTTCAAAAAGTTGCATGCCAAGTTACAGCTCAAGCTTTCGTTGGTCGAATAAAACAAAAAACATTGAAATTTGAGAACTTTCATGTCAGCAACTATGACGAGTGTAGGGTCCTTGGCCTTTTCCTGGGGCCTTTTACAATTACGGGAATGTATGTGAGTGAGAGTATAAGGACATAAATTTATGTGAGTGCCTACACCCATAAACTTGATACATCATCATCATACTGAATAATAAATGAAACGGAAATGCGCCCATAAACAAGGTTCATAAATATAATATGTAGGTACTGAAAAAATCTTGTAATAAAAACTTGTTAACTGAGTTAGCTTTGTCAAAATAAATAACAAAAACTGTTTCAAAATGAATATTGCCGTTCGTACAAATTAATAAACCGACAGTAAATTGATTGAACAGTTAATGACAACAGTAAACACCATAAGCAACATGCAGCGTCAAACAGTTTAAACGACAACCATTTAAGAAACACAGTCTTTAAGGATATAATCGAAAATCCTAGTTACTTTTAACGGTTTTTATACTAGCTAATATCCCAAGTGGAGGATAAAACAAACAACACACGTTTGTTGTGTTTCTACTCCTCTTTGAAGTAGTTTTTCTATTCTTTTAGTAGAATCAAAATGTAACCATCTTTCAGCCGCCTCCACTCACCCATCCAGATAACGACAACCAATAAAAAAACAAGTATCACTATCAAGGTAAATCTGTGAATACTGATGAGATGGTGCAAAAAACAACGAACAAATTAGTCGCAGCATTATGTGCAAGGAAAAACGAGTAGAATATTTTCTGTTTCAAGCTAAAAGCAAATATTTACCGTGCATGCGCTCGAGGACCCAGGTATTTAGAAAAAAAAACTGACCAATGCTGTTTGTATAGCCGTACGCTTGCCGAGCACACAGGACGGACTGTTGGGGCCGCCGTTTACACCGGGAAAATCGCCGAGCAATCCTTCGGTCTCCTCGTTCTTCAAACCGCTTCGAAGCAAGGTCTGAAATTACCACTATCTGTAAATGTCAATAAGATGAGATTATGAAAGTAGACGAAAAGGGGGAAGCAATTGAAGACAACTTATTTCGAGATATAAAAACACTATGCTTGGTGATAATGGAAAGGTTTATGTAGAACAGCATTTTAATTGCTGATTATCAGTCAGCAACAGATTAACTAAACCCACTAAAAAAAGGGGAGCGATATTCCTTGACACATGTAGCTACATAGATTATATCTATATAAAATACACATGGCTGACTGACTGCGCGTGAATCAGCAAAATAATGGTATCAAGGTGCATCGTTTAGTTAATCGGTACTTTTATCACAAACCAATGACCTATAGATGGTCAAGCATTCTGCACATACCGTAATGTAATCTGTAGATTGTAGTCAGTTACATACTTCACGCATAGTTCGTAACATTAGTGTTGTATATGTTGGTCAATATTCATTTGAATTACGCGTTAAAATTCACAATTAGCCCATTTTATTAAATTTACCAGAAATTTATTTATGTATAAAAGGACTAAAAAGCATAATATTAAAAAAATAAAACAAAAACAATAAAACCAACATGGACCATGTCCAACAGTGAGATGGTCTTGCGTTGGTGAGTGGGTGGCGTGGGCGGCGGCGTATCGGGGCCGAAACGCCGGTGCTGCTGCAAATAAACAATAGTTATTTATTCTAAAATAATATATTTCAAAACTTTTATTTGTATAAAAGAAAAACACTATACAGCTTGTTTATAGTTAGTTTTTTGAAAATCCATTTCTGGTCAACTTTAACATCATAAGAAAGTTTTTCTGTGTCTTGGAAGTTTTTTTATTATTGTTAATTTAAAGCGTAACAGGAAATCGCTGACTGTAAGGTTTTTATGAGAAGGTATGCTTAACTAGAAACTGCAGTTAGTTTATGCAGGTTGAAACGCCAGAAAAGCATGCTAAGTTGATCGAAAGAAAATTTGGTAGGACAATATAAATTTATATAACCAGAAGTAGGATAATTATCGAAGTATATAGCCAGACGTAGAGGGTAACTAACTACGCTAAACAACTAACGCAAATCTAACAGCTTCAATATACCTGATTCACCAGTTGTGAATCACCACCATACAGCATAGCATAGAAGTTTAGCCTAAATGACCCAGGCACACCAGCAACTACTTACAAGATAAGAATACTTTAGGTTTAGGTCAATGAATCAGTTTACGGTTAGTATCTTGAGATCATAGTAGACTCAAGTACAAACGTATCACATCTTTTGAGTCCGGCCCGGCATTTTTCTCTTCATTAACCACTTAATTAGAGCTCGTTACAGTTACCCGTTAATAAAGACATGATCCTCATAATTAACATGGACAAAAGCAAATTAAAACTTTGTTCCTATTATCGATTAATCGATCGATCGTCCACGGGAATAACCGGGAGAGAAAATCCTCCGTAAGCGAGTTAATAAAAATATTTAAAATTCACATTTAAAAACGTATTCAGTTCTTTTACACCACTAAACAGAGAAAAACCAAAATTTTTCTATTCTCTCATCCGCCGGTGCCTTGCCGTACGGTGGTGTTCTCCTTGGTTTGGCACACATTGTCCATGACTAATGACGATGGGGCAATTGATTGACAGACCGAAAACTCGGGTCGTTTAACGTATGTAGGCCACCGTCAAACCAACATCCTTAATCTAGAAAAATTAAATTTTTCGAGTTTAGAACCATCTGTGTCAATCAAGTTAGCCATTGACATTTAACAAACAGGCTTTTAATCAGTTAATGTCAATAAAAATTATAATAGTTTCAGTAGGCGTAGCACGTACATTCTTTAGAAACATCCTAGAATCATTGTCTAGCAAGCACTTAAGACAAGCATTGTGCATGTGATAAGACTTTACATTTAGGCTTTTCATTAGTCAATTAAAAGGAATATTAGCACCAGTTGACTGTATGCATATCTTCTGGATTTAGCCTGAAGCCGAGGCATTATCATGTCATGGTTTGAGATAAAAACCCATCAACTATGACTGGTATTATGCCTGTAATTAGGCTTGTCGTTAGTCGGTCATAAACAATAATAGGACAATACCATAACAGTTTACCGTATTGTTCTTCCTTTGACCCTAGAAATGTGAACATTGAACACATCCAAGCCCACATTGATTAAAACCAGCATAGCTTTCGGGTATTTATCTACAATCGAATAAACAAATGTTGCATTAGAACCATGCAAGTGCACCATTAACGTGCAAATTTCAAATAATTCCCACCCTCCCGTATTTTTATTTTTATCATCAAATTGCACTAAAAAGCGCTTCATCCGTCCCAATTAATTAAGCAACAATAATTAGTCAAGAGTTTACGTATCAGTGAACAATAATTGACGTATTCCGTCAACGTATTATCATTCTTGAAAAAGACTTGAAAATCCGTGTTTTCAGAGATAGAAGGCCTAATCACCGTTTGTTAGCTCATTAACTAAGTTTGAGGTGATCATTGATGACTGATGTCTATCATACGACCTCGTTATCATGCTCCTGCTCATCATAACCACATTTAATCTGATTAAAATAACCAATGTATGCCAAATACAATGATCATGATGTCATAGCTTTTATGATGGAACTAGCGCTTATAGCCCATCTTTATGTGTTTAAAGGTGATCAGAATACAACGCGACTGACGTCAAGAATTATCGACCGAATTTTCGAAGCTGTATAAAAGTATTTAGAAACTCCTTCGATCAGTTGTTTCAGCGACGAATACTGTAGTAAAATTTATGTTGCATTGTTTTCTTATATCCAAAAAGTTGAAACAAGTTTCATGTCAAGATGGAAACTCGACTCGGCGAAGCCGTGAAGGAACTACTAGATCTTTCAAAAAAGTTTCAACAAGTTTATGTAAAAGTAATGAAACGTTTTCACTAACTTGTTGCGCAATCATGGCACTATGATGGGCGTTGAGCATGGTCGACTGAAAGCAGGAATCAGATATATTAGAAGTTATGGAGCGACAACGTTACCTTTCACTATTGAAAATTGCCCACCAACCACCAACGTTACAAAACACGTATTTATAATAATAAAGTAAGTAAATAAAATCAGAAAAAAATAAAGACAAAAAATAACAAACATAGTTTTGCTGTTCGGTGGCGATGTTGGTTGTCGTTGTCGGTCCGGGCGTAACGGGCGTGATGGGCATCTCGTTCTGGAACGCATTGCGCGGCGGCGCTTTCTTCGGGAAATTCCTACTGACCACGGTACCTCCGATGGTCAATGGCTCAATGTGCATCGCTTCAGTGGCACGTTTGCCGGCTTCGAAATCGTCGAAACTGAACTGACGTCGCAGAGGCAGCCTGACCTGTTGTTGTTGCTGTTGTTGTTGTTGCTGCTGTTGTTGTTGTTCAAATAACGAAT
>OZ038445.1:9717587-9740236 GCA_964036265.1 Daptonema setosum
TGAATATGACTGATTGATGGAATACTTGATTTTGAATTTAATCGACTGACTAACTTACTGACTAACTACTTGGTTGATTGACTAACTATGTAAGTAACTGACTCACTTATTGTCTGTCCACCTATGTACGTATCTAACCTTTAGTCCAGTATGAAGTCACCGCGTTGCAGCCACCCATTGAAATACCAATGTGAAGATTATCGCCAGGTTTGTACGTTCTGTGGAAACAGCATGTTACTGACATACTGACTGACTGAATGACTGATTGACTCACTCACTCACTCACTCACTCACTCACTCACTCACTCACTCACTCACTCACTCACTCACTCACTCACTCACACACTCACTCACTCACTCACTCACTCACTCACTCACTCACTCACTCACTCACTCACTCACTCACTCACTCACTCACTCACTCACTCACTCACTCACTCACTCACTCACTTTAGGAAATCAGTCTTGGAAGGCTTCAACACAACGGAGACACGTTGTTTCAGGTCATGTGCCAATGGTGAAGGCACATTAATTGCCCTTTGGGTGTTGAGACGACAAGGTGGTTTACAGTTCTGGCACATCACACCCAACTCACCGTGCAGTAGAAAGGTTCGACCTCCACATAGTTCGTGATTTACGTACTGCATTTCAGCTGAAAAATACATGCAAATGTGCTTTGTTTTAGAAAGTTTACTCTGCGTGAAGTGGGGTTTTATGATTTCTACAAGTTGTTCCGCTCTTTTTCGGCACAAATCTGAGAGAGATAAAAATAAAAATGGAGGAAAATTTTATGAAAAAAATCACAGCTCGAAAATGCAAGGGTATAAACTACATAAACAAATAAAAGCGTAGGTGGTATGGTTCATTGACTTGAAACATGTTAACCAGTAAAAAACAGAAAACATTTTCACATAGGTTTGCTAGAGATAAAATTCAGCTTAGAAAAATTTAGGGAAGCAAAATTCATGAAAAAAACATTGACAACAATCAATTTCTGACGCCAAACTTTGAGGTTCTTGGATTTCACAAGATTTCCAAAAAATCATGAAAAATCTGCGTTCCAAGTATTCGGAAGATAGTAAAGTCCGGATGGCGGGAAGAAAAAAAGATTATTGTTACTTGTAAAATAGAGCACGAGATGATAGAGAATATGGAAATATACATGTAAAACATAAAATATAGATTTTACGAATATACAAATTTACGAATATAAGATTATAGAATAGGTGAGAAAACGTCAGAGGTCGGTACGGCCGAATGCGAAAAGGTGACGCAAATAAAAGAACAGCGAAATCGCGGGTTACACGTGTGAATTTATAGATGAATATAGACATCGTCTCTGGAAGTATCTAAAATGGAATGGAATGCGTTCGTAAGATTTATGGGAAGAACAATTTCAATATTTCAAATATTTTAAGATGAGGGAATAAGGTGAATAGTTATGTATGTACCTTTTGCAGAAGCAAATGTGTAGGAGATAATTTATCAGTATATTTAGGTTAAGAATTTCAATCAATAACCGTATCTTCAACGTAAGACGTCTGCTTCAACGAAAGTAAAAACTAAATATTGCGTATTATCTCAAATATAAAAAGGTGTTGTTATATTTTTTCATCCGAGCATATTTTAACAAAATCCACACCGATCTTTCGATAATGGTGGTTTGTAAAATAGTCTATTATCCACTACTACCATGCATGACAAACAGTTCCGAAAACATATCGCCTTAATACGCTCGTTCGCTCAGCGTAGATATCCACCAAACCTGTTCATCGTTTACCGATTTCTGTATTTCCTCGATGTAAGAGAGCACTAATATGCAATTTCAAACACACTTTCTATTTATTATTGTTACTAGTATTAGATTACCGTATTAGAAGCACGGTTTTCTTTGTTAATTTCTTATTTTACCCTAGAAATTCGAGTGAATTCGCGGGGAAAGAAACTTCGTGCAACAGTTTCATGGAACATAGTTTCAGGTCTCCGGGCATTCATTCACGAATGACTCGATAAATGTTTTTTTGTGTTAAACTCGGAGTAATATTTAGGTCTCTTTCATCTGTTATATTTAGTACAGGTCTTTATTATCTACTTTATTCAGTACTTTTTTATTTCATTAATACCGACTTTCTTTCTGAAATTTGCGCG
This sequence comes from Daptonema setosum, assembly GCA_964036265.1. Classification (NCBI taxonomy): domain Eukaryota; kingdom Metazoa; phylum Nematoda; class Chromadorea; order Monhysterida; family Xyalidae; genus Daptonema; species Daptonema setosum. The sequence goes on from OZ038445.1 coordinate 9,719,736, forward strand.
CTCACTATGATCCTGACGTGCGTCTGAATCGCGAGTCGTTAACCTTTACTTGCAGTCGAACGCGTGTGCTCACTAGTGGCGGATGAGAAGTTGATGAGAGGAAGAAGCCGATTTTGTAGGTTAAAAAGAAGATTGTGGTTTCTAAGAAGAAACCGAAATGGCAGGAAAACTGTTGATTCTTTCTGAGTTCATGCTGAATTTCCTTGCCTTAGTACGTTTCGGTGGTCTATAAATGCATGCTGAAGCAGATGATCCAAAGACAAGGAACTTTCCCATAGAGAAAGAGTATTTATCTCCTCCAAACTCCTTCAAGTGGAATATCCCCGATAAAGTTTTTTTTGTAAAATTCGCAGATGTAAATTGATGCTGTTTTCTTCGCTTCTCATCCGATAGCGTTTATTGTGGTTGTACGCAAAGAGACGGATACACCTAATCTTCGCAAATCCCCAAAAGAATTCCAAATATTTCGGGAAATATTGTTTTTTTACTTAATCAGTGGCAACTCAAAAAGACACACCACAGCTGATATTTGAAAAACTACGAAAGTTATCAACGACGAAAATATTACACATTAATGAACGTTTTGTATGACGTAATGCATGACTGTATTACTCTTGAACTTCGCATGGCACCGGAACAAGAATCGTTTAAACGTTGAACTATTAAAAACAAGTATAAAATTGAGCTTCAGCTCCCAAATTTCGTCCACAAAAATATTTGTTGTGATTTTTCATGATTTTGCTTGATTTGTTTTGTGATCCAGTTTTTCATTTTTTGGTTTACCAGATTTCTCACAAGACTTCAGTAAATGATCCAACGTGTAGGATTCATTGGCCTCAACGGAACCGATTGACCGACTTAGGAATAATTAGATGGTGTGATAAAAACCATAATAAATACAGTTTAGAGTATGTAAAATAAAGTTAGTTATCACATAATCACTAATGTACACCCATATAAAGTTGTAAAGAGGCATTCCTAATAATATGTTTTGATACATACCCGAAAGAAAAAAATGTTGATGAAACAAAATCAAATTTTAAAAAAGTTTTAGAAAAGTTTTAAGAAAATTTTCATGAAATGGTAAATGACCGGTAAATTATTCGGTTGTTGTCATGTTAAATTAAGACGTTTGACGTCTTTACAATGATTATGGTCTATAAAAGCCATTTTTATCACATCGCATAAGCCCATGCGAGACTGATGAATTTCAAGAATTATTTTAAATTTGTATAATGTAGATAGGTATTGAGTGTGACCCGCGAAAGATAGCGAGCTGATAATTTCAATAGAAAGTTGCCTTTCCTGATCTTTCAATGAATACTTTTCTCCAAGATAAATATTTTCTTTTTCAGAGCGACAATTCACTTCCTTCATTCCATTTCGATCTGTTCAGTCCACTGTTCCTTTTTCACGACAATCTTCTGTGACAGTGTAGCCATTAGAACACCTGTAATCAGTCAGGCAAATAGTCAGTCAGTCAGTCAGTCAGTTAGTTAGTCAGTCAGTCAGTCAGTCAGTCAGTCAGTCAGTCAGTTAGTTAGTCAGTCAGTCAGTCAGTCAGTCAGTCAGTCAGTCAGTTAGTTAGTCAGTCAGTCAGTCAGTCAGTCAGTCAGTCAGTCAGTCAGTCACTCGCCTTCATGATCATACAGCTCAGTCAGCATACTTATTCCCTTGCCCCATGTAGTGTCTCCATCGTAAACAAATTCCAGTGGTGGTTTCGCCCTGACCTTTGCCCATTGCCCAGATCTGCAATAAACACAGGGTTCTCAAAAAATACGTAAACCATTGTATACTATTTTAAGTTTATAGTTACTCCACGAGTTGTTTTCATGTGTAGTAAATGTTTCATAGAAAGATTTTATAAAAACCAACCTTGACTTGCGCATAGGGTGCCAGCGAGTAGGTGGTCGGGAAAGTAAAGGTTCGTGGGTTGGGCAAATCGTCGATTGTTCGCCTAATGGACCACGCACTGATGTCTTCCGTCTAAAGTTCACACCAATAAGCTACAGCAACAACAACAACAACAACAACAACAACAACAACAACAACAACAACAACAACAACAACAACAACAACAACAACAACAACAACAACAACAACAACAACAACAACAACAACAACAACATTGTTGCCAGAGTTCTCGATGACCACGCACTTGCCACCAGCATCCGCACTGAAGACCTTCAAGTCCATCCTGTTCGACCGTTGTGATACCAGTTCACCCTTCTTGGGTCTCTTCTTCCTCTCCGATTTGGTAGATGAAGCTTTAAAGGTAAGACTTTGATGTAACTTGATGTTTTACCGGGGAAATGTGGGCTGAACTCATAAAAATATCTGGGAATTTTGGTAAGAAAAAAACGCAAATGCTGTACAAACCACGACTGACAGGCCTGGACTCTGATGACTCATCCAAGTCGAAGCTTTCGGCCTGAAACAAGAGTAACACCTCACTAACTCACTAACTCACTCACTCACTCACTCACTCACTCACTCACTCACTCACTCACTCACTCACTCACTCACTCACTCACTCACTCACTCACTTACTCACTCACTCACTCACTCACTCACTCACTCACTCACTCACTCACTCACTCACTCACTCACTCACTCACTCACTCACTCACTCACTCACTCACTCACTCACTCACTCACTCACTCACTCACTCACTTACTCACTCACTCACTCACTCACTCACTCACTCACTCACTCACTCACTCACTCACTCACTCACTCACTCACTCACTCACTCACTCACTCACTCACTCACTCACTCACTCACTCACTCACTCACTCACTCACTCACTCACTCACTCACTCACTCACTCGCTCACTCACTCACTCACTCACTCACTCACTCACTCACTCACTCACTCACTCACTCACTCACTCACTCACTCACTCACTCACTCACTCACTCACTCACTAACTCACTTACTCACTCACTCACTCACTCACTCACTCACTCACTCACTCACTCACTCACTCACTCACTCACCTGTGGTGGCATTGAGGATTTCTCCGGGCTGACCTGATGTTTCACTAGCGCAGAATTCTCATCCACCGGTGCCTGATCACCATCTTTTTTACGGTATTTGGCCCATAGCCTTATCAGAATGTGAATCGGTGCGGTGACGGCTATACCGACTGCGGCCGCCGTTATCACCGTAATCACCATAATCACCGCACTCGTCTGGTGATCAACTGGTGATCAACTGTGGTAATTTTCGTATAAAAAGTGTCTTTACTGGAGTATTTGGAATTTCGGGTGATGTGCGAGCTAAAGAGTTTTACACACGTCTCCGATTGAGTTGATTATTGATGTTGTGGTTGATGGATGTAGTCAATGATAATGTTGTTGTTGTTGTTGTTGTTGTTGTTGTTGTTGTTGTTGTTGTTGTTGTTGTTGTTGTTGTTGTTGTTGTTGTTGTTGTTGTTGTTGTTGTTGTTGTTTGAATCAGCGACGCTCCTTACGGCAGTAGTGCACGATCATGAAAACAACGTAGATGGCGTAGAGGATGGCCAGGAAAGCCAGGCTGTACGCGATGATCTGAAAAGTGAATTTTTACAATACTAAACCAAAGTATGTAGTAAGTATAACAAACATTGCTATGTGTTAAATACGAATATTGTAATGAATTGTTGGCTAACAAATTCATGAACTGAAGAGTTATAAAGCCTCCGTAATTCATTATGAGAAAAACCAAATCCGGATTACGACCGACGGATTTCCAGTGAATAAGATTTTTACCACGCATAAATTTTATTATTTTCAATCCCTGCCTATTGAATACTTTCTTAATTTTTTTCAAAAATATTTTGATTGAAATATTTAATTTCGTGTTTATAAAAAATAAATTCGGTTCTATTATTCTTGTAAAAATTATAAAATGGAAGTATGTAATAAATTTAGCACGTTTGACGTCGAAAACTATCGAATTCGAATTTTGTCCCGAAGCTGAGACAAATTTTTTGTCGTAAGACAATTTCCCGGCATTAAGTGACATAGGCATGTACACATCATGACTGGGAAAATTCTTATTCATTTGTTATAATGAAATACGGGTGCTATACATGTAAGATTTCTCAGCATTAGAAGTTGCAAAAAATCGCGGTAAAGCCTTACTTGTCCAGGTTATCTTAGCACAAAAATATGTCTTTCATCATGATTAACTGGAACTTCACCGACCACCATATTTTGAAATAAACTACGATTGTTATTGACACTGGCATTTTGTATGAAAAACGTTGTACTAGTCGTAAAATATTTTCATGATACAATTAAAAAGACGACATTCACATTGTCGCTCTTATAAAAAGCCCTTTCAGTCACTGAGAATGTACTGTCTGATTTTCTAGTGGTCTTTCCGTTTTGGTCCTAAACGGGCTTAACCAACTGGAAATGTTGAGCCCGAGTTTAACTCGCTTGAATGCGGTAGAATGTCTGACTATGTAACTGACTGACTGACTGACTGACTGACTGGCTGACTGACTGACTCACTGACTGATTGACTGACTGACTGACTGACTGACTGACTGACTGACTGACTGACTGACTGACTGATTGACTGACTGACTGACTGACTGACTGACTGACTGACTGACTGACTGACTGACTGACTGACTGACTGACTGACTGACTGACTGACTGACTGACTGACTGACTGACTGACTGACTGACTGACTGACTGACTGACTGACTGACTGACTGACTGACTGACTGACTGACTGACTGACTGACTGACTGACTGACTGACTGACTGACTGACTGACTGACTGACTGACTGACTGACTGACTGACTGACTGACTGACTGACTGACTGACTGACTGACTGACTGACTGACTGACTGACTGACTGACTGACTGACTGACTGACTGACTGACTGACTGACTGACTGACTGACTGACTGACTGACTGATTGACTGACTGACTGACTGACTGACTGACTGACTGACTGACTGACTGACTGACTGACTGACTGACTAACTGACTGACTGACTGACTGACTGACTGACTGACTGACTGACTGACTGACTGACTGACTGAATTTCAATTGCACGATAAGCGCTGGTCGGAAGTTTAGGTTTGTACACCGTATAATTATAGCTCTGACCTGTAACACACTAATTATAAAACGTTCGTTTTATCACCTCGTTATTAATCACCTAATGTTTCAATTTCTATAGCATTATCAATTGCTAGGGTATAGTCGATAATGAATTACTGTTCCAAAAAGGTGCGTGAATTTTCGATAAACATTCTAATGATTTACCGCGCGTTAGCTTGTCGATGAATAAATCGTCAGTCGGTGCACTAATCGGTGCATTTGACTTTTTTATTCATCCGAAGAAAAGTTTTACTGCACTTGTCCCATTCCCATGTTCCGATTATTTTTCGAAATATTTTGGATTATTTTGTTGGTTTTATTTCATCTCATTGATTCTTTAATTAACACGAATCAATTAGTGTGGTAAAAAACTGGTTTAATTGCTTCAAAAAACATAAATAAAAAGACAAATTCAAAAATATGTAAAACTATTCGCTTTTTGAGTGACGATGATCGCGACGACTGACGATTTCTCCGTCGACAAAATTATGACATCGTGAATCATTAAAATGTTTATCGAGGATTCATCCACCTTTTTGGAACAGTAATTCATTATCGACTATACTGGGTTTGAATACTCGCCAACTTTCACAGTGTTTTACAAGACTATTTCAAGACTATTCCATAATATGAATTTTCAGGTTTACGGATCTCATTACATGTAAAAGTCAATATTTATTAAGATTCCAGAGGAATTCTTCTAGATTCCAAGAGAAATATAAAATGTGCATGAAGAATTGATCGCATGGTCTTCAAGTTTTCATACAAATATTCGGTATGAAAAGAAGTTGTAACGAAAAGTAACGTTTCTGCGTGTTAGAACTTTTTTCCGTTGGGATTTCATGAATCAAAATCTAACTGCGTCTGGTTGAAGACATTACTTACAGTGTGTGTGTTCTATATGAGCATTAGGCATGCATAGCATTCTCAATGGATTACGAGAATCAGTCTGAATGTGCGTCTTTTTTTATGTGTTACGAAAATTCAGAGAAAATTGCTTTGCAAATTTAACTTTGAATTGAACATTTAGAAGTGTTTATGCATAATTTTTGTATATAAATATGCTTACATCAAGCTCAGTGTGATAATTGTGGAATCGGGAAGTTACTGTTCCAATCAACAGCCTATCACGCGATGAATGCATGTTTTTCGTATCCACTGTACAGTAATTAGATGGTATCAAGTTGCCTCGATGTACATACTGTACATACGTATATGTATGTACTGTATGTAGATGAATCAGACAAAAATAGTCGGCTCACTGGCGGACGAGCAAACCCACTAAAAGGAGGAGATTTCTCTCAAAGAGAGGGGAATTGAGATTATTTTACCTATGTACACCTTGATCAACAAACTTTTTGAAACTGCCAAAGAAAAGTGAATTCCACTTTTTCGTTCTTCCCTCGTCCGCTAGTGAGTCGACTAGATATAAATATTGCTGCTAAATACATACATCAGTCTGATCAAATTTCAGAGAAACCCAAGTTTTAATTTTTGTTTCGGCTACATATACATACATACATATATGTATATCTATTATGCAACTAACTAACTAATACCAAAGTGGTATTGTTCAAATATGATTGATATGGTTTGTATGGCGAAGTAGTCGGTTTTGTTGGTGGAATAGATAAATAACTAACCAACTAACTAACTAATTAACTTCTGCAACGACTGTTCATAACACTAGCGGACGAGAAGGGGTGGGAAACGTGGAATCCACCCTCTTTGGTGATTTCAAAACGTAGTATTTGTTCCCTAAAGTGAAGGTAAAATGGCCTGAAAACTTTCAACTCCCCCCTCTTTGGCAAAATCCCCCTCCCTTTGGAAGAGTAGCTCGTCCGCCAGTGATAACAACCAATCTCGGTTATCTTGTAATGTTCAGTCACTTGATGCGGGATGTCGTGTCGTGCCAAGTTGTGTGGTTCCGATTAGGAAAGGTTTGGATGGCCAAGTACTCGGTTTTGTGAGTGGGTTCATCAATAACTAACCTATTAGATAAATCACGAACCAACTAAAAAAACAAAAAATAACAAAAATAACTAACTAATTATCCCACAAACCTGCAACGACTGTTCATAACGATCAATTTCGGCCATCTTGTAATGTTCGGTCACTGGATGCTGGGACGTCGAAGTGGTATGGTTCAGATTCAAATACGGAAAGGTTTGGGTGGCCAAGTAGTCGGTGTAGTTGGTGGATTCGTCAATAACAATCTCCGCTGTGGTGGTGGTACTGACGTTTTCATTGAATGATTCCATCGTCCATGAAAGCTGTAATGTTGAATGGTCATGGAGACAACTAACCACTGGCGGACGAGTCAATCTCCCAGAGGGAGGGGAACTTCGTCAAAGAGAGGGGAACTTTCGAGGCCGTTTAACCTACGCCTTAGGGAACAAATAGTTTTTTCCAAAGAAAGGGAATTCCACATTTCGCTGCCCTTCTCGACCGCTAGTCCAACTACATAACCACGGCTGTTGGTGTAATAAATCTGCATTTACATATGGAAGACAGCCGGTGGGCTTTTGTACGGATTTACCGGGGGCGGATCTGACCAGGGATCTAAAGGTGGGGAACTTTATCCAGAGTGGGGAAAATACGGATTCCTAGGATTTTCAGATCCACAATGAGAGAACTGACTGAGTTGGGGAATGATTATCTTGTGATTTTTTACGGAATTACTGATATCCGCAGTTCCACTGAATCGACTGAACATGCATGAATGGCTTGTTGACTACTTGTCGAGTGGGCTCATTTTGGTACAGTGAACGATGGAATAAATGACTTATGGGTAGGTGGTTTGAAGGTTTATTCAGCTGACGGGTGTGATTTAGACTACTGTTTTTTTATTCCGGGTTAGATTTTTAGTCGGTTCATAGAGTATGGAAAGGACGTTTTGACAGACTCATCGTCGTATTCTGAATAAACCTTGTTTTCTTTGTTAAATAGGGTATTCGACTTTTTAGTTATCTTTGTATTTAATTAAATTCAAGATTCAGTAGCTGAAGAACACTGACCATGACCGAAAATGGTTCGAGTTTGTAAAATGCGGTTGATTTATAGGATGTTTGATACAGTTTGCACAGCTGGTAACGGATACTTGAAGGTTTACTGTAAAGTGACTTGATGAATAGAAAATGGTAGAGATGACCTACTGACTCATTGAATGTTTGATTTGATGACAGCACGACCAACTGAATTATGATTGAAAGGGAAGGGAATATCCAAAGGGAGGGGAATAACCAAAGTTGGAGGAATTGACCGAAATTGAAATTTTTTACCTACACCTAGCAAACCATAGTTTTTTGAAACCACCAAAGAGGAGGGAATTCCACATTTCCCACCCATTCTCGTCCGCTAGTGTAGTGGACTGATTCATTTTTGTGACTGTAGGTGGAATAATACTGGAATTGATCGTGGGTCGTTTGTTCAGGTGGTTTCAGCCAATCTGAAAACGTAATTCATTCAGAAATAAAGCAGCAACAGTAATATTTAATTTCCAGGCGACCGTAATAATTCTTTTGTGTGGCGGAGAGATTGAATGGTAGGTTGCATTGCATGATGCATGATCTGAGATAATGAGATTTTCATCATGGGGCCATGGGATTTCACCTTTTCACTATCTATACGAGATTTTGATTGTGTAGCGTTGTGGAGATTGAGACAATGAAAGTCGATTTGAGATAAAATTGTTTCATTTGTGTATTTATGTTGAATTATTCAACAGGTTAGAGATTTAGAATCATCTATTCAGCTTTTCATTTCATCTTATAGTTATAATTAGTTCCAATTTATATATGTAATTATAGTTTTTACATTCATGCACATTTGAAGGTTTTGAATCTGGTTGGAAAATTGAAGGTTATTCTGAACATGGAATGCTGTATGAGTGTAGGAAATCCCACTTCACGTTTAACGGCAACTGTATTACATTTACAATGGCAACTCCATCATTCCACAATGTGCAGACTACATACGTACGTAACACATACTGTTAAAAGTACAAATTTCACTCACTCACTCACTCACTCACTCACTCACTCACTCACTCACTCACTCACTCACTCACTCACTCACTCACTCAACAACAACAACAACAACAACAACAACAACAACAACAACAACAACAACAACAACAACAACAACAACAACAACAACAACAACAACAACAACAACAACAACAACAACAACAACAACAACAACAACAACAACAACAACAACAACAACAACAACAACAACAACAACAACAACAACAACAACAACAACAACAACAACAACAACAACAACAACAACAACAACAACAACAACAACTACATACAACAACAACAACAACAACTGTTTGAGAACACCGCACCAACCGTCCCTGAAACGACACCCTATCAAGTTACCGTAATGAATGCAAGGCAGTTGCGTTCCGTTCCAAAAGAGCTGAACAATGCTCAGGAAGCACAACCCTGATCAGTCAGTCAGTCAGTAAGTCAGTCAGTCAGTCAGTCAGTCAATCAGTCAGTCAGTCAGTCAGTCAGTCAGTCAGTCAGTCAGTCAGTCAGTCAGTCAGTCAGTCAGTCAGTCAGTCAGTCAGTCAGTCAGGCAGATTTACATAAGCTACCCTTTTTTCAAACAAAACGTGTACCATGCACCTTTTTTCCCCTTTGATGAAATGACCGTGTTTGTGTTTCAGGCTGACAGCTGGAAACTTAGTTTTTTCAACACCTGGAGCAAAACGCATTGTATGCTTAAATAAAAAATATACTTTTATATTATCGGACATGTAGAAAAAGAAAAAATTTAATTCAAACCGCAGAATTAAGTATTTCATGTAGTTTTCCCCCTCGCAAACTTTTTCTCAGCCGCCTCTGCGCTGCCTGTGTAGTTGATCAGGTGAAGTCAATGAGATAGGCCCTTCAACACCTCGTCCTCCAAAGGGAGGGGAAATTCCTCTAAGAGGGGGGATTGGCAGTTCTCAGGCCAAGTTACCAACACCTTAGAGAAGAAACTTTAACTTGAAAACGAAAAAAAGAGGCGGAAACTCCACTTTCCCTCCTCTTCCAATCCGCTAGTGTTCTTGACAGAAACACACACCAGGCTCAGACAAGTTTTCAAAATACGCGCGCTTTGAACGTGGCACTGTCTGTAGCATTGAACGACTGAAGAGCGGAAGGAGCCTGTGTTAAAGGGCCTATCTCATTGACTTCAAGGCCCGTACATACTCCACCATAACACGTAACATAACAAGGGATCATAACATAGCAAGTTATGCTACGGCGGGCAATGTTATGTTACGACGCATGAAGTATGTTCGGAAATCCACCATAACAAGGCAATTGATTTCTTCAATGCGGCCGACCAAAATTTTTCTTTCTAAATAAGCTTTAATTAGCCATTAATACTTCGAAATTAATAATTCTAGAATGTTTTGTATTCCCTGCTGATAGGAATATACTGTTTTTATTGTTCAGCTCACCAGCAAATGCAGCTCAGCTTGCCTGGGCTTGACTTGGGATGGATTACCTAATGTTTCATAGTGTTTGGAACCTTCTCGAACGTTCGCGCGCGTGTTTATCTTTCAGCTTCTGGAATATTAAACATAAATTTAGATTCTTTTCCCATGGCTACCCGAAAAACAACTTGGAACGAATAATTAAATTATGGAGCATCGAAACATGAACTGTCGTTCTCCAGGATGTCGACTGAAAGATGATGCAATCAGCGATTATCGCGCTGAACTGATGAAAATTAATGTTAAAAAGTATGAAAAGATAATATTCTAGTTTGTTGAAATTAATTTTTAAGCTAAATTTATTTTATTTATCTCCTGTGTTATGGACGAAGTTATTCCAAAAAATTCGAATAACACCATAACAGAATTTTTCTTCCTGCATGTTATGATGCGTGTTATGTTACGATGGGGGAGTATGTAGACCCACCGTAACAGGCTCCGCCTCCATAGCATAACATGTTATATTACGGTGTTATGGTGGAGTATGTACGGGCCTTCATTTGATCAACTACACAGGCAGCGCATGCGGCGGCTGAGAAAAAGTTTGCGAGGGGAAAACTACATGAAATACTTAACTCTGCGGTTTGAATCAAATTTATTCTTTTTCTACATGTTCGATAATATGAAAGTATATTTTTTAATTAAACATAAAATGCGTTGTGCTCCAGGTGTTGAAAAAAAATTAGCCAGCTGTCAGCCTGAAACACAAACACGATCATTTCATCAAAAGGGAAAAAGGTGCATGGTACAAGTTTTGTTTGAAAAAAGGGTAGCTTATGTAAATCTGCGTCAGGCAGTCAGTCAGTCAGTCAGTCAGTCAGTCAGTCAGTCAGTCAGTCAGTCAGTCAGTCAGTCAGTCAGTCAGTCAGTCAGTCAGTCAGTCATGTTCTATGAACGGTTATCTGTAATGACCCCGATTTTCATGGAAAGTCCACAGTCAGTGTTGGGTCTGACAACTCAGGGATTTGTGCCAATAGAATGAGAGATAAAAGAAACTGTAAAATAAGTAGTTTTTCGACCATATAAAACTGCATAATGATTAAAAAACAAGTGGAACTGCAAGATAAAGGTAATACCATGCAAAAGTATCCCAAGACAGACACATGATTTAGTTTTGTAAAAGAACATCGGTTTCACGGGAAGTATTTTCGGTCATGGAGAAAGCTGATCAGGAAACACGCGGGATACAGCCCGTAGCGGATGAGCGATGTGAACATGGAGATTTGTCTGGAAACCCCAGCGAAAAGGAGTTTAACTTCAAAATATTAATGATATCTAGATAAAAATAATTTATGAATGAAAAAATATCTTTCTAAATGGTTTCCCATATAGAAAAACGAATCTGAAACAGATAATCCTTAACGAAACCATGGGGGGACGTGAACTTCAGTTCAGAAGTAAAAACTACTTGAGCTGGTTGAACCCGAAGAAACAATACGTAGGTGAAAATGTTCATGGAAATTATATTTCTACGAGGCCGAAATTGACGTCGATCATGTCTGCGCAGGAAATGCGCACGGAAATTTACGTCTTTTATTCACATTACGGGAACTGTTTACGAGTTATTCTACAACTGGAGTCTAGCGGTTAGGCTTTTTCATTTATGTCAATCTGCCGAAAGTCAGTCTGTCAGCCCACCAGTTTGCCTTTTCGTCTGTCAGTCAGTATGTCAGTTCAACTCTCCGTTAACCACTCATTTAGTCAGTCAACCAATCAGGCAGTCAGTCAGTCAGTCAGTCAGTCAGTCAGTCAGTCAGTCAGTCAGTCAGTCAGTCAGTCAGTCAGTCAGTCAGTCAGTCAGTCAGTCAGTCAGTCAGTCAGTCAGTCAGTCAGTCAGTCAGTCAGTCAGTCAGTCATTCAGTCAGTCAGTCAGTCAGTCAGTCAGTCAGTCAGTCAGTCAGTCAGTGGTCAGTCATTCAATAGGGTCTAATAATTTTCATACAAGAGCAAACATTGTGATTACAATGGCGCAGTTTTTTCAACACCTCAGCAATTTTTTCCGTGGATTTTGTGTGCTCAATTTGGTGAGTTGGTTTAGGGTTACAGGCATTGGTTGTGTGCTACAGTAATGGGTTTACGAAAGCACATACATTTTCATTACATGTGTTACATATGGTTCATTTTCCGGTTCTCTAGGTACAGATTGGAATGTGTACTGTACTGTAGTTAACATCGAACGGTCACATGATTATGAACCCGCTTTTAACGGTAGCAAAACGTGCTAGCTTTCGCCGATATCGTCGTGTTATTGTAGAATTTTTCTAAATCGTCATTGAAACCGTTTTTACCAAACGCGCATGACATAAAATTCATACATAATGTTGATCTTAAAAAAGTTCAGTCAGTGTGTTTGTACAATGCCGTTTTTCGAATTTCTTAAACCGTTATGGTGTAATGATATACATACATGTACATTATACACCACCCATACATCGAGAATGGTGAATTCTGCCACCGGTGTATACATACTTATTGACATAGTTAATACCGTTCGGGAGCTTGAAAAAACCTACTTAAATATGATATGTAACATACGAGGGTTTGATTGGCTTGACGATTTTCTTGCGATTTAAAAAATGTTCCTTAAACATTGTGAAACATCAACATAACAGGTATATCGTTCACTAATTTGAAAGCCCGATATTATTTCCGTCGTAGGACTTAGCCATGATTAAGCAATGTGATCAGAGTACACTCATACTTTTCATTTATACTTTCATTCGTACATAGTGTACATAAAAACACCTAATTTTTACGTTCTTAGCAAATTTAGGTTGAAGGCTCAGATTGATTTTTACACTAGTCGTCGATTTGAAGAATTTATATGTCGGGTGCAAATTTATTGAGTGAACATTCGATCAACACGAATAAAACCTGATTAAGTGCAATTTCTCAAAGATAACTATGTAGTTTTTTCAAGAATGTTTTCTCTCTCCATAAATTCCTCATCTCTCAAGGTCGATCAAAAAGAAAGAAAGCATATAAAATAAAAACACAATAAAAACATAACTACATATTTCACAAATTGCTGACAGAAAGCTGAATCAAGTTTCTGAAAATTGTGCTGTGGCGAAATTCAATACCCAATTCGACAAAATTGGCCGACTATTATTTACTTACGGTACGTACTTGTTTTGTAAATTATGTACATCTGGTAAATTACTATCTATAGCATTTTCATTCGATTTGGAGACTGAAGTTGATAGTTCGCTAGTTTTTTATAGCTTTTCCCTGTATACACATACAGGGTGGCTCAAAAAAAGCTTGCGCGTTTGAGCGATTATTGTGAAAGTTGTAGACAAGCTGTAGGATTGCGGTATAGCTCATTCGATTCGGCATGTTTTTTTCTACAAATTGATGTCATATGATGAGTTTTAGAAGTTTGCAGCAACAGCGGCATTTCTTTATTTAAAACGCGCGCCCAACGGATCATGCGCCCGTGACCAAAGTGAGATCGTGTTTCAGTGCTCTGTATCGCACACTGCTTGCACGTTTGTCGATTTCAATAAATTAATTCAGTTTTTAATGATTAAGAAGCTCTGTTTTTGTTTATAAGATCCGCTAAAAAGTATAATTTGTAACCGAAAGAACGTTTTGATGGATTTCAGCCACCATGGTTGCTTTCTGTAGTCTGTATCCACGAATGGTCACTTGACAATAGTTTCGAGCTTTATTAACATATCAACGTTTGATATTGTTCTGTTTCACAAGTTATGGTTGTGTTTCTTGTTTTATATGCACTTATTTTAGTTATTAACCATGTTTTATTGCAAACTAAAAGCCAAAATTTTGAAAAAATTGTGATTTTTTGCAAAATTGACTTGTAAAATCAGAATTTTTTTTTAAACTTAAGTTTCATATTATTTTGTAGGCAAAAACATACTCTTTCGAATGCGCCATACCGCAATCCCACAGCTTGTCTACAACTTTTACAATAACCGCTCAAACGCGCAAGCTTTTTTTTGAGCCACCCTGTACGTTTTCAATTAGATGACTGCGACATTCTATATCTGCATTCCACACAGGTTTCAATCAGCGAGAAACTGGCGCGCATTCAAAATCCAGTCTCCTAATCAATTAACAATGCTATCAGTTACATACGTGATATTGCTATCGGTACGTGATAATATATTGTTGTGAAATTCCACATGATTACATAATTCATGAAAGAATTGTACAAGTCGAGTAGGATATCGTAAAAAATAATAAAAAAACAGAAAATATACCAAATGAAATCCAATCCATTTCTCAGGTGAAAACTCAAAATGCTCGAGATCAGTTGGCGAAACTAGCATTCATATCGTCTGCGAATCATAACAACAACAACAACAACAACAACAACAACAACAACAACAACAACAACAACAACAACAACAACAACAACACGATGTCCGTCATACATCTGTTATTGTTCTTCCTAACCACGGCATGTGTATCAGCTAAGTTTTTCGCTAACAGCTCCAATCTAATGTACGCCTTCAATGAAACGGATATCAATGACATGCCAGAGATCGATGTCTTTGCAGATATAAAAGAAGGCATCATGAATGCTACCGATATTGCTGAACATGAGTTGGCCGTTCAGATGAACCTCACGAAACAGGTATGTTGTTGTTGTTGTTGATGTTGTTGTTGTTGTTGTTGTTGTTGTTGTTGTTGTTGTTGTTGTTGTTGTTGTTGTTGTTGTTGTTGTTGTTGTTGTTGTTGTTGTTGTTGTTGTTGTTGTTGTTGTTGTTGTTGTTGTTGTTGTTGTTGTTGTTGTTGTTGTTGTTGTTGTTGTTGTTGTTGTTGTTGTTGTTGTTGCAATTTGTTACAATTTCAGGACTTGCGAGATGCAACCAATCAGCTACGTGCTGCCGAATCCATCATGTTTGCTGAACAGGTACAGTGAGAGTACTAGCCATTTTAAGGCATTTTTTCTTTTACAGATTAGAAAACAATGTGCTCACGGCTTAAAGGAATAACTGGAAAAAAACCTTGTACTCAAAAAACTCTCAATTTTTTCAACTTTTCCGACGATTGAGACAGTTTATTCTGACGATTTTTCTGGCAGATTCTCCTTGGTCATGTATACATGTAATTATGCTTTTGTTTGTCCTGGGCTTGGCCCTAATGAAATGAAATGAAAATTAAATGAAAGAGTTCATAAAAATACTCTCTGACCGATACCCTGATCAAGGTTACCTTTTTCTAGACGGTCTCAATGCAGACGATGGCCAATAACGGTAAGGCGGCTGCTCAGTCATCCGAATCGGTTCACGTGTCAAGCGGCCATGTCGATTCGCCGAATTCGGCGAAATCAGCCGTTGATACGCCGTCAAAGGCGGATGTTCGGCATTCGACCAGTGCCATGGTGATTGGGATTATGTTGCTGGTGGTGACCGTGTTATACAACTGATTGGGCAACATAGACGTATAGTTTCTCCAGAATTTCTTATTACTTAAAAATATGACTGTTTTGAGTACAAAATACGTTTTTTCACATTACATTTTCACCACATACCGGCAAAGCCTGAAGTTAAGCAGTCGACCAGGTGATCGTGTTATCTCATTTATTGGACAACATACAGCACTGTGATTTAGTAACTTGGATTTTTTAGAAATCTAGAAATATTTCTGTAGCACTTTTTTCGAATTTCTCTCAACATCTTCCTCGAATCAAAATTCTCCACCATACATTTTTTTCTGCCCGTTAAACCTCAGTTGAGAGAGGGAAGATAAAATTGATGGGATGTGAAGATTGGTTCATACATGGAAAAGTGAGATCCGTAAAAAAAAGTTCATGAAGATAAAACCCCGTCAAAAAAATCTGAAATCTAAGACCTAAAAAAGGTGGATTCGGTTGGGTGGGAGAATGGTATGATGGGTCAGTTTTTATGGATACACATGAGGGATCTGTCTGTTTATTCGACCTTGATTATTCACGTTTCATGTGGTGATTATAGCAAACGTGACGTTGGCTTAACATAATACCTGTTCCATGCCTGATTTTGGCTTTTATTCGACATTATTATACCTTTAGTTGTTGAAATATACATTATTTCATACAATTATGTCTAAACAATACGTGAGTTTTTCAATCACAATACTGTAATAATTTTGTGTTAATTTTTTGGTTATCTTCATGGTTTCCTATTGGACACTGTCGAACGTTGTAAAGTCGCCCCTTATCACCTATCCTTGTAAGAGACACATCAAAAGACACGTCAACATTTTCGTACAAAAAACTTTTGTAACCACTTATTTCCCATCTGTGTTTATCTGACAAAGTTTTACAGATTAAATTCATTCATGCACTGGTAAATTTTTTGGGCTTCTTGATAATAAAAACGTATGAAATATAATTATAAATACTATTATGCCATGCGAAAGTCGCAAAGTGAAATGTCATATTTAATTTATTTAGCTTTCACGGTTATACTGTATTTGTTATGCTGAATAAAGTATATATTTATATTATTATTATTTCATTTGCACAACTGTTCAATCAAAGACTTTTATCATTTCAGTCGTTTTATTGTTTACTTTGCCATAAACTATCGATGTAGAAGCACCCACATTTGGGCAAATTCTGTAGATACCATATGTTGGAAATTCAGCGGTGCGTTAAAAAATCATTATAAAAACAAAATTTATTAATAAAATTAGATCTTAAAAAATATATAATAAAATTGAAAATCAAAAATTAAATTTTTTTTCATTATAAGAAATGTCACCTCCAACCATGCTGGTGGTACGTAAATGCCTGATTTCGGCGGCCGGAATTTACGCCACGTACCAAATTATGGTTTATCTAAAGCATCGGTATCATCAGCGAAGACTGAGGTGTGTTTGAGAGTTCGGACTCTTGCGCTAAACTTCATATAACTGCTAACTTCAAATTCATACAACAGAATCCTGAAATATTTCTCCGCCTTCGATTACAGTTATACATGATTTATTTCAATGCTTCTTCATTCACTCTCTAAGTTTGTCAGATTTGTTTCAAGTTATGTACTTCCCCGGTTTATATTTATTCATTGATTAATTAAGAAAACGAGCCGCCCAACGCCGACAAGAGCGAGATGATCAGGTGGAGAAAATCCGTTCGCAAATCGACGAAATTCCGGTTAGTGCGAATGGCAACGACCTCGGAGACCGCGAACAAATTACCTCCAAATTTTTAATAACTGGTTTCCGAACTTTTTATAGGAATCAGTGCGAGAGGACATTCACGCGTTGAGCTATGCTGAACTGAAACTGGCGTTGAGGGAGCGGACGTTCTCAGTCCTAGCCGTACTGCGGGCGTACCAGGAGAAAGCTATTTTGGTTTTTGAATCACTCACTCACTCACTCACTCACTCACTCACTCACTCACTCACTCACTCACTCACTCACTCACAGGCCCACGACCGCACCAACTGCTTAGTTGACTTTCTCAAAGATGCCGTGGAAAGGGCTCAATCGTTGGATAATCTGAAAAATATTGATGATTTACCGTTGTTTGGAATTCCGTTCAGCGTGAAGGAATCGATTGCCATGAAAGGTGGTTTTTCTGCTATTTCTTCCGTTTCTTCGTCATTCTGTCGATTATCTTAATATACAGAAAAATTATTTGGACACAGTTTTGAATCAATACCACACCTGTCCCGCATGTGGGTTTTTAGCCACAGTCCGGGGGGGGGAGATTGTGGACGTGAGAGCTTGTGGCTAAAAATTAACCGGACTGTGGCTAAAACGGACTGTGGCTAAACGGACTGTGGCTAAAAACAAATCGGACTGTGGCTAAAACGGACTGTGGCTAAACGGACTGTGCGCGTGAGGGTGCGGTAAGTGTTTATATGATATCAGACTGTGCGCGTGAGGGTGCGGTAAGTTTTTATATGATATCAGACTGTGCGCGTGAGGGTGCGGTAAGTTTTTATATGATATCGGACTGTGCGCGTGAGGGTGCGGTAAGTGTTTATATGATATCGGACTGTGCGCGTGAGGGTGCGGTAAGTGTTTATACAACATCGGACTGTGCGCGTGAGGGTGCGGTAAGTGTTTATATGATATCGGACTGTGCGCGTGAGGGTTCGGTAAGTGTTTATATGATATCAGACTGTGCGCGTGAGGGTGCGGTAAATGTTTATATGATATCGGACTGTGCGCGTGAGGGTGCGGTAAGGGTTTATATGATATCAGACTGTGCGCGTGAGGGTGCGGTAAATGTTTATATGATATCGGACTGTGCGCGTGAGGGTGCGGTAAATGTTTATATGATATCGGACTGTGCGCGTGAGGGTGCGGTAAGTGTTTATACAACATCGGACTGTGCTCGTGAGGGTGCGGTAAGTGTTTATATGATATCGGACTGTGCGCGTGAGGGTTCGGTAAGTGTTTATATGATATCAGACTGTGCGCGTGATAGTGCGGTAAATGTTTATACAACATCGGACTGTGCTCGTGAGGGTGCGGTAAGTGTTTATATGATATGGGGCTGTGCGCATGAGGGTGCGGTAAGTGTGTATACAACATCGGACTGTGCGCGTGAGGTTGCGGAAACTGTTTATATGATTTCGGACTGTGCGCGTGAGGGTGCGGTAAGTGTTTATACAACATCGGACTGTGCTCGTGAGGGTGCGGTAAGTGTTTATATGATATCGGACTGTGCGCGTGAGGGTTCGGTAAGTGTTTATATGATATCAGACTGTGCGCGTGATAGTGCGGTAAATGTTTATATGATATCGGACTGTGCGCGTGAGGGTTCGGGAAGTGTTTATATGATATCGGACTGTGCGCGTGAGGGTGCGGTAAGTGTTTATATGATATCGGACTGTGCGCGTGAGGGTGCGGTAAGTGTTTATACAACATCGGACTGTGCGCGTGAGGGTGCGGTAAGTGTTTATATGATATCGGACTGTGCGCGTGAGGGTTCGGTAAGTGTTTATATGATATCAGACTGTGCGCGTGAGGGTGCGGTAAATGTTTATATGATATCGGACTGTGCGCGTGAGGGTGCGGTAAGGGTTTATATGATATCAGACTGTGCGCGTGAGGGTGCGGTAAATGTTTATATGATATCGGACTGTGCGCGTGAGGGTGCGGTAAATGTTTATATGATATCGGACTGTGCGCGTGAGGGTGCGGTAAGTGTTTATACAACATCGGACTGTGCGCGTGAGGGTGCGGTAAGTGTTTATATGATATCGGACTGTGCGCGTGAGGGTGCGGTAAGTGTTTATACAACATCGGACTGTGCTCGTGAGGGTGCGGTAAGTGTTTATATGATATCGGACTGTGCGCGTGAGGGTTCGGTAAGTGTTTATATGATATCAGACTGTGCGCGTGATAGTGCGGTAAATGTTTATATGATATCGGACTGTGCGCGTGAGGGTGCGGTAAGTGTTTATATGATATCGGACTGTGCGCGTGAGGGTGCGGTAAGTGTTTATATGATATCGGACTGTGCGCGTGAGGGTGCCGTAAGTGTTTATACAACATCGGACTGTGCTCGTGAGGGTGCGGTAAGTGTTTATATGATATCGGACTGTGCGCGTGAGGGTGCGGTAAGTGTTTATATGATATCGGACTGTGCGCGTGAGGGTGCGGTAAGTGTTTATATGATATGGGGCTGTGCGCATGAGCGTTTGGTAAGTGTTTATATGATATCGGACTGTGCGCGTGAGGGTGCGGTAAGTGTTTATATGATATCGGACTGTGCGCGTGAGGGTTCGATAAGTGTTTATATGATATCGGACTGTGCGCGTGAGGGTGCGGTAAGTGTTTATATGATATCGGACTGTGCGCGTGAGGGTGCGGTAAGTGTTTATACAACATCGGACTGTGCTCGTGAGGGTGCGGTAAGTGTTTATATGATATCGGACTGTGCGCGTGAGGGTGCGGTAAGTGTTTATACAACATCGT
>OZ038445.1:9740436-9765436 GCA_964036265.1 Daptonema setosum
AAATGATTATTATTCTGCGGAAGTCCGACCAATGTCTGATCGGTGCATGAATAACGGAGTGCATGAGGACCTGATTTATTTTTATTAATATTGTACCGAAATGATTATCATAACTGATTAATTGAATGAGTGAGTGAGTGAGTGAGTGAGTGAGTGAGTGAGTGAGTGAGTGAGTGAGTGAGTGAGTGAGTTAGTGAGTGAGTGAGTGAGTGAGTGAGTGAGTGAGTGAGTGAGTGAGTGAGTGAGTGAGTGAGTGAGTGAGTGAGTGAGTGAGTGAGTGAGTGAGTGAGTGAGTGAGTGAGTGAGTGAGTGAGTGAATGAGTGAGTGAGTAAGTGAGTGAGTGAGTGAGTGAGTGAGTGAGTGAGTGAGTAGGTGAGTGATTAATTGATCAAACACTTAACTAACACGGACATGGACTGACACGAGTAGGTGTGGTATGGTGAAGGGGTGATGCTGGACATGAAGGAGCCTAGAAAACTTACAGTCACTCACTCACTCACTCACTCACTCACTCACTCACTCACTCACATAATCACTCACTCACTCACTCACTCACTCACTCACTCACTCACTCACTCACTCACTCACTCACTCACTCACTCACTCACTCACTCACTCACTCACTCACTCACTCACTCACTCACTCACTCACTCACTCACTCACTCACTCACTCACTCACTCACTCACTCACTCACTCACTCACTCACTCACTCACTCACTCACTCACTCACTCACTCACTCACTCACTCACTCACTCACTCACTCACTCACTTACTCACTCAGTCACTCACCTCTTCCTCAGCAACTGTAGACTTCTCCTTACGATAAGTGTAACGTTTGTCAAGATAACCGAAAATCGTACACTCAATGAGTGCAGCAAAAACCAGGAAGAAGCAAGTTCCCATGTAAATATCGATTGATCGTACGTAGGAAACTCGTGGTAGTTGCGACTGAAAGTTGTCAGTAAGTCAGTCAGTCAATCAGTCAGTTCGTCAGTCAGTCAGTCAGTCCGTCAGTCAGTCAGTAAGTCAGTCCGTCAGCCAGCCCGTTAGTCAGTCAGTCAATCAGTCAATCAGTCAGTCATTCAGTCAGTTAGTCAGTCAGTCAGTCTGTCTGTCACTCACTCACTCAAGCATTTACTCACTGACATTGGTCTCCGCCTGTAGCGTAGTCATCGTCAACACGGTAGTAACACCGAGCGCCAGACGTTCTACCCTGAAATGAGTCGTCAACCAAATGTTTCAGCGAATTTATTCTGCTGTTTATTAACTGGACACGCGGCAATAGTAGCTGTTTCTGTACTATTAATTTAGCAAAAGGTTTTGCTTTAACAAACCAAATTACTAGTCTACTATTGTCAGCACAACTCATGCACTCCACATGAAACCTATTGGCGCATTATCATTGGCATTCCGGGGAGGAAAATGGTTACAGAGAGCGCAAACAGAAAGTTTGATGCGGCGTCTTTATTTTGGTTGCTCGGGTGTGTTATTTTTAAATGCGTAAACTCACTTGAAGTTACTGCACATAATACATAGATGGTGTTAGATAAAGTGACAGTCATGCTTTATTACACTGTAACAATATAACACTGTAACAGAAGCCCGCAACCCGCTTGTCATACACCCTGTTGCACTCGAACAGAGGCCCAGAGCACCGTAACTTTATTGAATCATGAACTCTCACTCTTCGAGTCAGAAATTCTTTTACTTTTTGTCACGGATAATTCACGAGAAAGTTAAAAAATGTGTTCCGAGTTCCTTGAAGAAAGTGTATGCAGTAGCACAAACTTCCGCATCCGATAAACGGAAACTTTCATGAAGTTGTCGCAACGTATTTCAGCGCAGATTGGACGCACACTGGCCAAAATTAAACCATGAATGGATCAAATCTTATGACAAAATTTGCGCAATACCATCACATACCACATCTCGGCTTCGCTACCCGCTGGGCCTCTGCATTTCATAAAACTTCTACATTATTCTTTGTGTCTGATGTTTTACCTCCTCTTTCAACACAAAAATAATACTGAAATTTAATTATTTAATGTATGGACTTCACCGTTATCTAAAATGCATATAACAACCGTTGACTAAGTTAGTATTTTGTTCCTAAGTATCTGGAAGAAGCAGTTATCTTTTGAATACTGAGTTGTTTTGCTGGTGTTGTTTGTTGAGGGGCAGAATGGGATCACCTTGAAATTCTTACCAAAAAGTAACAGAATCCGATTCTCTAAACCAATTAATAATGCTATGTATATTATTACGCTATTCAAATCAGTTTGTAATGCTTTAGCCAACTTCGCATGTCTGTCCGTCCAGAACGGAATCCAGCTGATGATTACAATCATGGTACATGGAACAAACACGTGGATGGCATAGTTGCCCATGAGACGAATCAGTGAGAACGGCACAATCATTTGTGAGTACGTGCCTGAAAGAACACACTCACTCACTCACTCACTCACTCACTTACTCACTCACTCACTCACTCACTCACTCACTCACTCACTCACTCACTCACTCACTCACTCACTCACTCACTCACTCACTCACTCACTCACTCACTCACTCACTCACTCACTCACTCACTCACTCACTCACTCACTCAATCACTCACTCACTCACTCACTCACTCACGTACTCACTCACTCACTCACTCACTCACTCACTCACTCACTCACTCACTCACTCACCCACTCACTCACTCACTCACTCACCCACTCACTCACTCATTCACTCGCTCACTCACTGTTTCACTCACTCACTTGCTTTGTCTCCCAACATCTCCGTATCGATGTCTGCTTGAGTCTGCACTGCCGTTTGAAGACTGGCCATAATAATTGGTAGATAATCAGCTAACATTCTCAACACTCTTCTCATTTGTAAATCAATAATTTTGTGTGGAAGTAAATTTTAAAACTGAAAATTTTGGACTTTTATGAAAACGTAGGTTTTCGGCATTTCAAATCCTTTGACATCATATTAAACATTTGCTTCATAAACCGGAAGTTGTTATGAGACGCTAAACATGATTGAAGAACGGGATACCGCTTACCACAATTAAGGTAAAAACATGAGTTATCGTTTTGAAAATGTCTACGTCAAGGGTATTTGGTTATTTTGAGCCGTTTGAGACAGTATTGATGATTGATGGATGTCATAATCGCATAATTGCTTAAGATTGAAGATAGGAAATGATGATGATTGGAAAAAAAGGATTGAAGCCATTAATTGTCTGTAAACCTAAGACCGCATGTTTAATGTAAAGTTTTTGTAACTGGACTTCCTTAACTGAAGCCATCAAGGCACATTGATGGCCAATGGCCGAAACCCCCGAGCAACGCGTATAGGGTGTATAGGTTTCAAACTTAGGACCACCGGTTTTCGAGGCCGGCGTCCTATGCAGCCCCGCGACAAAACGTTAAACAATTAAAATGTGACAATTAAAAAAACTCTTCGTTTGTCCAGTTATTTGTTTATACATCAAGTTATGTAGATAAGGTTTTTTTGTTTGGCGAAGTACAAAGCACTCCGGAAACCGGAACTACATAGCACGGCGTGCAATGTCAGGTCAAATGCTATTCTTGTATGCTAAACATGAATGCTAATCATGAAGCTATTCCTGGACACAGTTCTTTGATCCCTGGATGCTAATCATGGATGCTATTATTGAATGCTATTCCTGAATGCTATTCCTGAATGCTATTCCTAAATGCTATTTCTGCAGGTTTTTCACATTCGCTCATGCGTGGCAAATACTCGTCTTGATTTTCGTGGCGCCAAGTTTTCTCGACCGTACAACAGCACATCACAATGTTCTGCAACATATGGGAAGCTGATGATTAGACAGGAAACACTCTACCGGAAACCGGTAATAACGCTGCGAGGAGCCAATCGTTTATGAAAGTGTCTCATGGCTTTTTATGCCCAATAAATGTGCCTTACTGATCTATCTCGTTCATTCACAGACGTTATGAACAGATTGAATCAACGTCAAAACTATGAATTCGACCCTTTTGTCCTCATCTTTCTTAAATAATACAATTGAGGTTTCCGTCGGCCTGCCCAGCCGACGTCAGCAGCTACATTGTAGGCTAATATAGACTAGACGTCATCCATTGAAAATCGGAGATACTGAGTTCAACCTGAAGTCTGATGACACAGCGTATTGTTTTTCACTGGGACTTCTTTATTACTGAAGTCAACAGCGTACGATAAAACCATTTGAGAAAGATGTTACCGTACTGACCACATAGGTTGAATAAACTAACAGGCAATGGCAATGAATCTCAAGTCAGGTTTCGAACTTGGTATCACCGCGTTCCGAGTCTGGCACCCTACGCACTAGACTAGACATGATGAATTGCTCTATGAATACTGCTGTAGTCCACCACTTTCTCTCTAGCAACTACGAACACACCATTCAGATATCGTATTAGTGTGCTTTGTTGGCTTCCCTAATGAAGCCGTCTTCGTAAAAATGATCCACCAGTACATACACACACATACAGTTTTCATTGGTACACGAAGCATTCCGGAAACCGGAGGTACTGCCGCGGAATCAAGGCACGGATGCAAGTTTTTTGTGCCATCTTCTCTCTTGTGTTTCATGTTCGTGTACATTATTTCGTTCGAAGGAGTAACGTGTCTCTTTATACAATGAAATAGTGTCCGTCCGTCAGTCAGTCAGTCAGTTACAAAAATAAAAAAAGCTGAAAAATTGTTCACGTTTCACGCTCACTATAAGTTCAAAAACCGGCAACATTTTATCAGATGGTTTTAACCCATCAAAACTTGAGGATGTCATCCTCGGTTTATTTTTGGACAGTTACACAATCGCCTCGGGTTGGTTTTTGAGAACGAACGAATTAGAACGGTTGGTTTGTGCGAACTCGTCCTATTTAATGTCGCACTGGGGAAATATCGACATTATTAAAGTTTCTCACCCACCCCACAGCTTATCCTCTTTATACACAACGAAATTGTGTCCACACCCACCCCACAGCCTATCCATCCGTGGTATTGATTTCTTTTACCCACACACAACAATGTTTGAGTGAGTGAGTTAGTGAGTGAGTGAGTGAGTGAGTGAGTGAGTGAGTGAGTGAGTGAGTCAGTGAGTGAGTGAGTGAGTAAGTGAGTAAGTGATTGAGTGAGTGAGATAGTGAGTGAGTGAGTAAGTGAGTGAGTGAGTGAGTGAGTGAGTGAGTGAGTGAGTGAGTGAGTGAGTGAGTGAGTGAGTGAGTGAATGAGTCAATGTGAGAACGAGTTAAATGCTAACTAAAATTATCCGTTTCGTTTCAACCCCCACTCCCTTTATAGTTCAAACAGTTTATAGTTTATAGTTTATTGTTGTCAACAATGTTTACCTTTTTAGTGTTTTTTAAGATTCCGCTCTATGTTATGAAAATGTATGTGTATTTGCATGAATGTGTTATTTATGAATGTGTTTTTTTCATGGACGTAATTTTTTTCATGGATGTTTTTTTTCATGGATGTGTTTCTTCATGGATGTGTTTTTTCATGGATGTGTTTTTATGTGCATTGCAAATTTTTGCCCACGGGACTCAACTTTATAGAAACTAAAATGGTTTGACCACGGGACTCAACTGCATTGAAACTAAAATAGTTTGCCCACGGGACTCAATAGTATTGAAAGCAAAATTGTTTTCCCACGGGACTCACTGCATTGAATTTTTACCCACGGGACTCAACTGTATTGAAAGCCCCACGGGACTCAACTGTATAGAAACTAAAATAGTTTGACCACGGGACTCAACTGCATTGAAACTAGAATAGTTTTCCCACGGGACTCAATAGTATTGAAAGCAAAATTGTTTTCCCACGGGACTCAACTGCATTGAAATTTTGCCCACGGGACTCGATTGTATAGAAACTGAAATAGTTTGACCACGGCACTCAACTGCATTGAAACTAAAATAGTTTGCCCACGGGACTCGACTGTATAGAAACTAAAATAGTTTGACCATGGGACTCAACTGCATTGAAACTAAAATAGTTTGCCCACGGGACTCAATAGTATTGAAAGCAAAATTGTTTTCCCACGGGACTCAACTGCATTGAAATTTTGCCCACGGGACTCAACTGTATTGAAAGCCCCACGAGACTCAACTGTATAGAAACTAAAATAGTTTGACCACGGGACTCAACTGCATTGAAACTAGAATAGTTTGCCCACGGGACTCAATAGTATTGAAAGCAAAATTGTTTTCCCACGGGACTCAACTGCATTGAAATTTTGCCCACGGGACTCGACTGTATAGAAAAGTATTGAAACCAAAATTGTTTTCCCACGGGACTCAACTGCATTGAAATTTTGCCCACGGGACTCAACTGTATTGAAAGCCCCACGGGATTCAACTGTATAGAAACTAAAATAGTTTGACCACGGGACTCAACTGCATTGAAACTAGAATAGTTTGCCCACGGGACTCAATAGTATTGAAAGCAAAATTGTTTTCCCACGGGACTCAACTGCATTGAAATTTTGCCCACGGGACTCGACTGTATAGAAACTAAAATAGTTTGACCACGGGACTCAACTGCATTGAAACTAAAATAGTTTGCCCACGGGACTCGACTGTATATAAACTAAAATAGTTTGACCACGGGACTCAACTGCATTGAAACTAAAATAGTTTGCACACGGGACTCAATAGTATTGAAAGCAAAATTGTTTTCCCACGGGACTCAACTGCATTGAAATTTTGCCCACGGGACTCAACTGTATTGAAAGCCCCACGGGACTCAACTGTATAGAAACTAAAATAGTTTGACCACGGGACTCAACTGCATTGAAACTAGAATAGTTTGCCCACGGGACTCAATAGTATTGAAAGCAAAATTGTTTTCCCACGGGACTCAACTGCATTGAAGTTTTGCCCACGGGACTCAACTGTATTGAAAGCCCCACGGGACTCAACTGTATAGAAACTAAAATAGTTTGACCACGGGACTCAACTGCATTGAAACTAAAATAGTTTGCCCACGGGACTCAATAGTATTGAAAGCAAAATTGTTTTCCCACGTGACTCAACTGCATTGAAATTTTGCCCACGGGACTCAACTGCATTGAAATTTTGCCCACGGGACTCAACTGTATAGAAACTAAAATAGTTTGACCACGGGACTCAACTGCATTGAAACTAAAATAGTTTGCCCACGGGACTCAATGGTATTGAAAGCAAAATTGTTTTCCCACGGGACTCAACTGCATTGGAATTTTGCCCACGGGACTCAACTGTATTGAAAGCCCCACGGGACTCATCTGTATATAAACTAAAATAGTTTGACCACGGGACTCAACTGCATTGAAACTAAAATAGTTTGCACACGGGACTCAATAGTATTGAAAGCAAAATTGTTTTCCCACGGGACTCAACTGCATTGAAATTTTGCCCACGGGACTCAACTGTATTGAAAGCCCCACGGGACTCAACTGTATAGAAACTAAAATAGTTTGACCACGGGACTCAACTGCATTGAAACTAGAATAGTTTGCCCACGGGACTCAATAGTATTGAAAGCAAAATTGTTTTCCCACGGGACTCAACTGCATTGAAGTTTTGCCCACGGGACTCAACTGTATTGAAAGCCCCACGGGACTCAACTGTATAGAAACTAAAATAGTTTGACCACGGGACTCAACTGCATTGAAACTAAAATAGTTTGCCCACGGGACTCAATAGTATTGAAAGCAAAATTGTTTTCCCACGTGACTCAACTGCATTGAAATTTTGCCCACGGGACTCAATAGTATTGAAAGCAAAATTGTTTTCCCACGTGACTCAACTGCATTGAAATTTTGCCCACGGGACTCAACTGCATTGAAATTTTGCCCACGGGACTCAACTGTATAGAAACTAAAATAGTTTGACCACGGGACTCAACTGCATTGAAACTAAAATAGTTTGCCCACGGGACTCAATGGTATTGAAAGCAAAATTGTTTTCCCACGGGACTCAACTGCATTGGAATTTTGCCCACGGGACTCAACTGTATTGAAAGCCCCACGGGACTCATCTGTATAGAAACTAAAATAGTTTGACCACGGGACTCAACTGCATTGAAACTAAAATAGTTTGCCCACGGGACTCAATAGTATTGAAAGCAAAATTGTTTTCCCACGGGACTCAACTGCATTGAAATTTTGCCCAAGGGACTCAACTGTATTGAAAGCCCCACGGGACTCAACTGTAGAGAAACTAAAATAGTTTTACCACGGGACTCAACTGCATTGAAACTAAAATAGTTTGCCCACGGGACTCAATGGTATTGAAAGCAAAATTGTTTTCCCACGGGACTCAACTGCATTGAAATTAAAATAGTTTGCCCACGGGACTCAATAGTATTGAAAGCAAAATTGTTTTCCCACGGGACTCAACTGCATTGAAATTTTGCCCACGGGACTCAACTGTATTTAAAGCCCCATAGGACTCAACTGTATAGAAACTAAAATAGTTTGACCACGGGACTCAACTGTATTGAAACTAAAATAGTTTGCCCACGGGACCCAATAGTATTGAAAGCAAAATTGTTTTCCCACGGGACTCAACTGCACTGAAATTTTGCACACGGGACTCAACTGCATTGAAAGCCCCATGGGACTCAACTGTATAGAAACTAAAATAGTTTGACCACGGGACTCAACTGCATTGAAACTAAAATTGTTTGCCCACGGGACTCAATAGTATTGAAAGCAAAATTGTTTTTCCACGGGACTCAACTGCATTGGAATTTTGCCCACGGGACTCAACTGTATTGAAAGCAAAATTTTTTCATGAATGTGTTTCTTCATGGATGTGTTTTTTCATGGTGTTT
Source organism: Daptonema setosum (assembly GCA_964036265.1). Lineage (NCBI taxonomy): Eukaryota > Metazoa > Nematoda > Chromadorea > Monhysterida > Xyalidae > Daptonema > Daptonema setosum. The sequence goes on from OZ038445.1 coordinate 9,749,282, forward strand.
TTATGTGACCACGGGACTCAACTGCATTGAAACTAAAATAGTTATAGTTACTCATCCGGCATTATTATAATAAAACCCTGCCTGCACACAATAAACAAATTCCAAATTCCAGTTCACGACGACGTTCAATGGTACGAATGTGTATTGGAAAGTTGTTGACCACGGCGCAATGCGCGCAGCGCTGCTCGGCTGTGCCCCTGCTGAGTACCCCGACTCTACAAGGTCGGCGTAATTCCCCGGGTGTGTCCCTAGTTTTAATATATTGAAATAACATTGGCTAGAAGAACCATTGAACGGAATATTGAAATGGGTATGCAGTAACCCAAACGTATGTGAGTAAAAATATTTTTGGTCATATACAACAAAGCTAATTTAATCGGCTTCGGAGGAAAGCACTACAAAATTTCAAGTGTGTCCGCATCTTGAAAACGTTCAATTCGGTGTAGGCAAGCCACTGGAACGCATATAAAGGGTGGCCCAAAAGTTTATGTACACTTTTTGGCTATGTTTTTATATTTAACTAGGGTAAACCCGTTGCTACGCAACTGTGGATTGATTTAAAAAAAACTCAACTACCGTATTTAAACTCAGACAAACCTATCGGTTTGTTCATCAGCTTCTCTTTAGCCCAGGAAATCATTAGATCCATGATGGTGCGATAATTTATGTATCCCCGTTTAATTGAATATCGACATAACTTTTTTGCTAGTGTAAACCTGACCCGTTGAAATGTGATCCATTTAAGCTGAACGGAACTAAATTTTTTAACACCCTGTTCAATAAGACAACCCGTTTTTTCAATTTGTCTGTCATATATAATGTAGAGCAGAGCATAACATGGGTAATTTATAACCATTCTGAAAATTTCATTAGATTTATTATTTTTACCCGTCTCGTGGAAAACCAAAAAAACCAAATTTAATTTAAACCTAAAAACATACAGGAAACACCCGTGGCCACAACAGTTTGGAAAACCAAAAAACCAAATTTTATTTAAACCTTAAAACATACAGGAAGCACCCGTGGCCACAACAGTTAGTGGCACAATTAAACTACAATTCCAGTTAAGGTAAATGATGTTTCCACTTCAAAATATGGGAAACATCCTTGGGTGTCGATGACAACTTTTATGTGAATAGGTGGTGATGATAGAGTTCGTAGTTTCTGATTGTGATTAATTATGAGAATGAAACATTTCGATTAAACCGATCATAAATGTTGAACGACATTTTAATTATCATGACCTCATCGATAATTGAGGTACATACATACATTGGAGGTGAGTTGAGGCATCATGTTGTGTTTGGTTCTGGAAATCGGTGTCAATTCATTGGGAAGGTGATGATGATTATTCCTCATTGAACTTTTAATCATAGTTCGATTTTTATAAATAAATGATCGAAAGAGTTTTTGAGCGATGCATCGCTGCTATTTAAGCGCTTTGAGTAGACAAAGATACATCTTATACTATTTTATATATATAAGACTAGTAATTCACGCTACTTCAGATTCCCAGATCAAAATCGTCAAAACAGGAAACTTTGGCGTTATGAGATACATATCACATTTGACGCTGATGTTTCATGTTTTGTCGATTTTGCCTGAGCAGTGTAATCTGAAGTAGCGTTAAAAATACTAGTTAGCAATTAGTTACGTACTCAATATTGGACTCATAACAAACAAACTTCATTATCTAGCTCTAGTACTGCCCTACGTGTGAGTTTTGTGACCAACAGCCTGGTTCACTCGTAACATTCTCACTTTACGATTATCATTCAATTTTGGTAGCAAATAAATGGAATCCCGTCGATTAAAATATTTGTTAACCACATTAAAAAGTGTTGAATGTGTCAATTACACATGATTTTCAAGTCGTGACTAAGGGGAAAACAAGCGTAAAACAGTGAAAAATAGTGTTTTTGTACGATCGTGTGTATAACTCGTGAAATACTCATCTGAGAACAAAACGGAGGGCATTTCTGAAAAGTTCAGGTAATGTCCAGTTCGCCAATTATTGTAGCGTTTTAATTTTATGATTTTACGCGAAGAAGACAGCCAAAAAGTGGAAATAAACTTTTGGGTCACCCTGTATGTACCCTCCAGTCGAACGCCGAAATTAGATTATTCTGATACAACGTCTCAGACTACAGTATATGCATGTCTGGTCCGGTGGAAAGTTTCTCAAGTTGAAACAGGATATGTCTAGGTATTCTAAAAATATGTAATTTCCTCTATTGATTGCGAAACTTAATTCAATTGCGGGGGTATTCTTAAAATAACTTCTGAAGTCCGAAAATCATGGGGGCTTTAATTTTCATCTAATCAAAAGGCCAAGTTTTATCCCAAGTTTTATCCCAAGCGATATTTCGATAAAAGTTTTTTTAATGCCAAAAATGAAATCAAAAGATGATCCTACTCTTTGCTGACAAAAAACCCACTGAATAGTTTTTTTACATCCGAAATAATGGCGCGCATTTAAATTCAGTCTCCAAATCAACTGATCATGCTTCGTAAATTTATCGTAAGTTGCGCAACGGCACACTTAATGGTTGTCCATTATGATGATAGGCCCCGGTGCAACATCGCCTTCCTGATAGGCCACGGATGAACCTCGAAGAATTTGGTAACGTATTCACAATTGATTAGATGACTGAATTTGAATGCGCGCCATTTTTTTCGGGGGGTTTTCAAGACTGTTTGCGATTTTTTGAAGTAAAATTAGAGTTGTAATTTTGGAATTCCGAATTTCACTGAGTTTAGTAAGATTTCTTCATGCATTTGCAGACACGTACAATCAGATCAGCCAACGCTGGACACTCCGACTCACATTGACGAAAAATAAAAAAAGGCGGAAATTCAAGTTCTAATATCTTGATCTATATGTGCAAGTGCATGGACGGAAAAGTCTTACTATGGTAATAAACCTTAGAATTATAAACTTGATTTCCTTATCAATTGTGAATGGTAAATAGTAATCTGGGTTCAAGAAGACCGCAAACGAATGAAAGAACACTGAAAAGCCATCTTTAGAGGCGATGAAAGCGGTTTCAAGGTTAGCGAGATAGCGGCAATGCTGTTGCTTCTCTTGCATGGAAGAACATATCTTCCTTTCGTGAATTCAATCGCTAGCTAAATATCCTTTTCTAGTTTCCGCAGCTCGGGATACATACAGTACCAATTCCCATGATCTCAGATTCTGAAAGGAGAAAAATCTCTACAAAGGTGGAAAATCTGAAGATGTGCAATCCTGCCTACACCGTAGCAAAAACGTCATTTTTACCAAAGAAAGATACTGAAGTGAACTCGACCAACAAGTCAGAGTCCGCAAAGGCAAAAAGAACAAGCAACGACAACCAAGACAAATTGAGCTGTTATCGTTGGTATTAATCTTTTGAGGATCCGTCGCACCGCCGTCGGGTTGAGGACACTGGACACACCACTAGCGGACGGGAAACGGAGGGAAACGTGGAATTCCCCCCTCTTTGGTTGTTTCCAAAAAGCAGAGTGTGTTCCTTAGGATGTGGGTAAGATGACCTAATTCCTGCCGATCCCCCCACTTTGGTGACATTTTCCTCCCTTTAGAGGTTTGGATTGTCCGCCAGGGGTGGGTACACGTCACTGCACTAATCGTACAAAGCAGTCACATGTGGAATACAGTTGCCAACAGTAATTCATGATCGAGCTACTTGCTTGACACAAATACACACTGTATGTTTGATTGTTGTTGTTTTCGTTCTGCTTGTCACACTTAAAGGCACTGGTAGTGGACAATGGAGGAACAGGAAAAGGAACACTCTTCTTTTTGGCAGTTCTCAGATTAAAACTTTTAGGTGTGGGTAGAATGACCTCAAAACTGTTAATTTCATTCTAATGAATGGAGGTATATATGAATCTACGTACGTACAGTCCCTGCCCTAATAAACGGCACTGAACCTTGGTCCAAGGTTGGACCATGCATGGGCCATGTTGGCATGTGCTTGGTGTTTTCTTGGTCAGTTCATGGTGATTCCTTGGTGCGTCGCGTGTATAAGCATAGTGAAATTACACCAAGCACTGACCAAGGATTGGCCAAGATGGACCATGCTTCGCCCATGAGAAACCATGGTTGGTCCAAGCTTTACCATGAAATATTTCATGGTCGTGAACAAAAAGCTAATGTTTCAGGAAGATTTAAGAAAAATTATCAGATTTTTGATATGATAGAGTCAAATACAGTTCGACTTCAAACCATCGCGGCTACATACATATTTTTCTGGCTCTATAAATGTAATTTTACAACATCACCAAAGACAACATGAGGTTTAGACGAGCTCAACCACAAAAATAGCAGACTTGAACATTTCTAAACTCGCCCAACTACCTACCCACGCCGCCCTACCCTTCCCTATGCAAACGAAAACACACACAACTCCCCACCATGTTTTTTTTATAATTATTTTACACCTTGAATATAAGCAATTAATAGCAAGAAAATCACACCAATACTACAAGGTGGTTGACATCTTGGCTTTCATTAACACTCTTTTTTCGGATTTCCCATCTTTTAATGAGTTGTTAGTTTGAGTTGATAAAAACGTTAATCTTTAAGTTGGATAATTATCCGTCGGATTATCAGTTCATAGAATCACCATAAATGAAACCGAAAACAGAAAGTTGGATTCAAATATAAAAACCCTTATTTCCCGTTCGACCTTAAAACCCCCTTAAACTCGACTCCAGCACCGATTTTCGTGAATAACAGTTAGAAAACAATTTATTTCCCCAAAATTCAACAACTCAGTTCCGAATTGTGTATCTCTTAACTTAATTTCGCCCAAATACTATAAAGAAAGTTATATCACTTTATTACAAAAGGGTCACTTTTTTCGTACTGAATAGTCACCACCTGAACGTACATATGTATGTACCTTGATACAATCTCAGTGTTCAAAGTGTTTCCTGCACCGTGAATCAGTACACCGGAAATGAACGGTGATTTGAAAAAAAAAACACCGCACACAGAAAAACACCGTTCATGTCCGGTGCTTTGAAAAGCACCTTGAATGGACCCATTTGTGGTGTTTCATTTGCGGTGATGACGTATTGCACCCACTTGTCTGACCTACGCAAAAAAGTTCCCCACCATATGGGATCAATTTTTTTCAATATATATGAACGAATTTTTATCTGTATACAAGTACGTCAAGTGCCCTAATTGATAACGTGATCGGTTTTCTGGTATCATAGTCAGCCGACCACGTAGTATCGGGATCAGATTACCAGGAAACCATTTAGAATGGAGTAAGGTCATGGTCGGCACAGTAAGTGAATCCGAGATTAATCTTGCACTGCCGGACGGGGAATTTCCCCTAAAGAAAGGGATATGACATGAGTTTGAAGGCCGGTTGTACCTTACGGGAACAAGTTGCTCTTTCTGGAACCACCAAAGAAAGGAATTATATTACGATTTTGTTGAAATTAATCAATGAATGAAGATGAAGCAGAACCCAAAAACATTGAAAACAACCAAACAGAAAAAACTATACCAGAGTTACCAAAATCCGTTGCCTGATGCTACATACGTGAAGTCTTTATATATTTTCTCGTACAAGTTGAACTTTATTGGCGTCCGTTTTGTGTGCTTGAGCTATGATCCAGGGTAAATGGGTGAGCTGGTCAAGAAAATATTATCAATTTGATTTATATACACGAAACATGAGGAGTATTTATACATTGTATAAGAACAAACAAATAAATAGAGCGCGTGAGTGAGTGAGTGAGTGAGTGAGTGAGTGAGTGAGTGAGTGAGTGAGTGAGTGAGTGAGTGAGTGAGTGAGTGAGTGAGTGAGTGAGTGAGTGAGTGAGTGAGTGAGTGAGTGAGTGAGTGAGTGAGTGAGTGAGATAGTGAGTGAGATAGTGAGTGAGTGAGTGAGTGAGTGAGTGAGTGAGTGAGTGAGTGAGTGAGTGAGTGAGTGAGTGAGTGAGTGAGTGAGTGAGTGAGTGAGTGAGTGAGTGAGTGAGTGAGTGAGTGAGTGAGTGAGTGAGTGAGTGAGTGAGTGAGTGAGTGAGTGAGTGAGTGAGTGAGTGAGTGAGTGAGTGAGTGAGTGAGTGAGTGAGTGAGTGAGTGAGTGAGTGAGTGAGTGAGTGAGTGAGTGAGTGAGTGAGTGAGTGAGTGAGTGAGTGAGTGAGTGAGTGAGTGAGTGAGTGAGTGAGTGAGTGAGTGAGTGAGTGAGTGAGTGAGTGAGTGAGTGAGTGAGTGAGTGAGTGAGTGAGTGAGTGAGTGAGTGAGTGAGTGAGTGAGTGAGTGAGTGAGTGAGTGAGTGAGTGAGTGAGTGAGTGAGTGAGTGAGTAAGAGAGTCAGTGAGTCAGTGAGCCAGTGAGTGAGTGAGTGATTGAGTATCATATAAACGATTGTATGAAAACTGTCGATAAAAAGCGAGTCGAAATCATTCGTAATATAAACTAAAAGTCAATGATACAAACATCTACAGGGTGGGCCAAAAAAACCATACGATTTTGAACGTTAATAACTCGAGCTATGAACAACCGATTCAACCGTTCTTATTATCATTTGAAAGCCAATACTTTAACTTAAAACCCCTCCAATTTTAGTAATGTTTTATAAAGTTGTCCTCAAGTTACAGAAGAAACCCTCAAAAATCGTGTTTTTGGACGAGAAAACCCGAAATTTTGTGGTTTAGCAAAATGTTCCTTTCGGGCAACGAATTTCTGAATTTGAAAAGTTCAATAAAGGAAATTGAGTTTTCTGAGCTCAATTCTAACTTGGAAACTTTGTAATACCATATTTGAGTGCTTGGACAAAAAAATTCATGGCGAATGTCATAGCCGCCATTGACAAATTTAACCCTGAGCTCAGACTTTGGTGGTTCAGGAAAATGGTCAAATCGAGTGAACCATTCATTTATCTTCAATCAACAAGGTTTAACTAGTTGTTATTTGATGCATTTAATTCATTCATAAACTTAAATACTCCGTTTACAGTTTTTAAAACACAATAGCCCATGCATTTCGATGACTTTTTCGATAAAAATACACGATTTTTCAAATTTTCTTCTGTAACTTCTGGGCAACTCCATAAAACACAACTAAAACTAGAGGGATTTTAAGTTAAAATATTGGTTTTCAAATGAGAGCAAAAACGATTGAATCGGTTGGTTATAGATCGAGTTATTAACGTTCAAAATCGTATGGTTTTTTTTGGCCCACCCTGTATGTACATACATACATTCATATGTACATGTCATAAATTTTGCGAAGAATGAAAAATGACCTGAATAAATGGCCTACTACTGACGATCCTCCACTATCGTTGTAGTGTTCCGGAACAAACTTGTCGGACTCCGCGGAGACCCACGGCGAACTGACAACCTGTTGGATTACCAAAAGTTTCGCCAGTCCCACTGGCGAACGAGCCAAACCTCCAAAGAGAGGAGAATTTTGTCAAAAAGGGGGTAATCGGCAATTGTGAAGCCATTTTACCTACACCTTAGGAAACAAACTCCACTTTTTAACTCGCTAAAGAGGGGAGAATTCCACTTTTCCCTTTCCTTCCCGACCACCACTGGTCAGTACCCTTGGGATGATGGAGTTGATCAATTTCATATGCCAGTATTTGTTCATGTTATGGACGTGTAATATAGGCGATTGATCAAGCCGGATACGAAAAAGCCGTTCGAGACCCTAGTGATAGCTATTGCATGATCCAGATACTATTATACGAATATTGGGTTTGGGTTTATCAAGAAAAGACTGATAAAAATTATCAAGATACTTATTTCAATATCTTATTTTTGTATCTAGCTACATTCATGCATCCGTATGTAATAATGTACATATTTCAAAATCGAAAAACAGAACTATGACAAAAAACATTGGAAGGGCTACATATACTTAATAGTCTTGATGGTATGTCCATATGTGGAAAAAGCTAGAATCAAGGGACGGCCGCTAGGCCGTTCCCTTAACATACATACATATTATGAACGTACATAATTAATTATTTGCTTGATTGCAGGCTGGCACTAGCGGATGTCAATGAGAGAAGGAAAAATCTTAATTCCACCTGTTGCCAACTTTGAAATAAAACTTTTGTACTATACTAAATTGCTGATTGTTATAAAAACCGTTGATTACGCTCTTCATGGTTATTTCTTTTCCTTCAGGCCATTTTCTCAACCAACCGTTTTGGCTGGTTTTCTAGTTAGAACTACTGTCTAGTTGCAGACGGAACGGGAAGGGATAAGGCAATACAGCCCATTTAATCATTCAACAATTCATTGTAGGTGAAATTCATTCATCAAGGTATAGACAGAATGATCAGAGATTTTCTAATATCCCTCTTTCAGGAAATGTTCCCTCCCAGTTGGAAGATCTTATCTTCCGCCTGTGTTCATGACCCAGGGGGGATAAAACAGTTTGTGTTCCAATTTTCAAGGTTTATGTAGTGTGCTAAATTGCAGCAGTTTGCCACCACTAACTTGATTATATAGCTCGTTCATGGTACATATGCTGTTACTGACTTTTTATTTTCATCAAACTCATTACTGACACACATGCAACATGTTAAGAGACTTATGCTTCATATTGTTAGGATAAGGCAATGTTTACAGAATGATATACATATTTTACATTACTAAGTTCTTCTTTTATATAGTTTTTAAATTGACATAACTTAATGAAGATGCAGAATCTACAAAAAAACTGAAACAGTAGAAGCACTTCACTTAGATTTTCCTTACGGAACTATGTAGGACAACCTTAAACAGCAAAATCAACCCATTTACTGACTTCCTAAAAAAACTATCTTAAGCCCTTGAAACAGACTGTTGAAACCGTTCTTGACAAGTTCAACTGGGATGCGACCCTGAGTGAGTTGAGATTTTTGATCGATTCACTGACGGTGTCACGTCTGCATCAAGTCGAGTCCTCAGAGTGGACAAAAGACAAACAATTTCGATAAAGGTTGATCTTTCTTCAGATTCTTATGAAAAAAATTCGCACATACGAAGAAGAAAGCATAAGTATGAATGAGGAAAAATGATGAACTGAGGGTAAATACCCACTTAATCAGTCTTTTCTCTTCCGCCCTGGGTCAAACTCGCAATCCTCTCGGGTGATGTTTTCTACACAATGACTGGCTGATATCTGATTCTACTTAGGTTGATGCGGACGTTGTGCAGGCAACAACAACAACAACAACAACAACAACAACAACAACAACAACAACAACAATGGCATGCTTTGCTTCCTGATTACGAGTGCCACCATATGTTTTTGTAAAAGTAGATAATAGGATTTATAAATGTTTGAAACTTAGGAACCTCTATAATGATGTAGGGATTAGGTATGTACTGTACATACATATGTACAGTATGTATGCTACGCGGCTTACTTAACGAACGAGCCGTCTTACCGACAGAGGCTTAAGAATATCGTTTTTTCAACGTCATGCAAAATTACCAAAGTTTTGAGATTCTTATGCATGCAAATCACCGAAGAATCTGATTTTCACGTATTCGTTCATGTATTCCTCGTTGTACTGAAAATAAAATAAAACCATAGTCAGGTAAATAACTTATATATTCCATATAGCTGTAGTCGTCCAAATAACTACTGTATAGTCCCGCCAAAAAAGACCATGTCGGTTGAGATCAGGTGCCCCATATATCGTCAGTGAAATACCATATCAAATGAAGCACACAGTACAGCATCAAGTATACTATATGCACCCATGATATACCGTCTTCAGTATACTTCAAAGGAGGACGAATTACCCTAAAATAATCACTCGGCAGTTGTTCTATTCTATCAGGCTTTACTGAACACCATGAGCGAAAATGGCTTACTGTTTTTAGCTACAAATAATTAATGTTAGCTTGTTATTCGAAAAACTACTAAAGAGGGGAGTCATAATTATCTAACTTAAAGTGTTCCGTTGGCGGTTGCATTGCATGTGTTCCAATAGTTTGATCACAGGAAACATGAACCGTTGTAATGTAACGGAAAACTTTCACGCTAAAGAGCTTCTGGAGATTCAAGTGAAAAATTGACACGTTAACGTGTCCAACCCAGTGTAACACCCACTGAACATGATGATTGCATGTTATAGCATACAGCTGTTGGGTTGAGTTGAGTCGGACAGTCAGCTATTATGCATCATGTTCTCTTACATTTGATGCAGAATGATTCAAAAGTTGGAGTAGTTAACACTACAACTTTTCACTTGAATCCCAGGCAGCCCTTTATTTTGTCGTTGCAAGAAAATAATATTTCAGAGTGGGGTCTGGGAAAAGTTAGGGTTTCGGCAGACTCCTGATGTCTGGACTCTGGATATGCATTCTATGACAAATTTAATGTGAGTGATTTATGAACCAACAGGTTGGAGGTCAAAGAACCAAGTCTATTCAGTAAACTAAAGATTGACTTTATTCGATGTGAAAACCAAACTTACATTTCACAGAAAAGCACAAAGTGCATAAAGTGTACATATATATATTTATAAAATCAAAGCTCTTCCTAAAACTCGATTACTCATGAGCATTTTTTCCTTGACAGTCTTGTCTGATTTCCCATAAAACGTGCCAGCAAATACATGTATATAGTGATTTTACCATACACACGGTCGCCGGGGTCACTCCATATTTGTCATCAAACGTACCATATTTATGCGTGCTACTGGCGGACGAGAAAAGAACGAACGGGTGGAATTTCCTTCTTTTTGACTGATTGGATCAAAAAGTAGAGTGTGTTTCTTAAAAAATAGGTAACAAAGCCTGAAAACTATCAATCCCCGTAATTGACAAAACTTCCCCTCCCTCTGGACGGAGGGTTAGCTCGTCCGCCAGTGGATGTACATAAGAGTGACCATAATGTGATAAACTTATCAAATGGCAAGTACCACCAAGTGGTTTGACCGACACTGCCAAAGCAAAAAAGTATACACAGAATAAAATGGATATGATATTTCCCAAGAAAGTAGACTGTTTTCTTTTAAAAAAATTTTGAAACCAGAAATGTTTTTTTGTCAAAAACAGAAGTTCTGACTATTCTTCGGCTCTCTCATCCGCTTTAAAGCCACTGGTTCATGTAGCGGATCACAAAAGTTAAAGATAAACAAAGAATATAGCCTTCGTGGTGGTTTTGTCCTTTGATTCTACGCAACTTCAAGCAAATTCGTCTCTTCATTTTGACCTTCAACATCCTTTCAATCCCTATGGCTAGTTTACAGGAACAGAGCCTCAGATCTCAGGATTACTTACTTTTGTCACATATGACTGAGTGAGTGAGTAAATGAGTGTGTGAGTGTGTGAGTGAGTGAGTGAGTGAGTGAGTGAGTGAGTGAGTGAGTGAGTGAGTGAGTGAGTGAGTGAGTGAGTGAGTGAGTGAGTGAGTGAGTGAGTGAGTGAGTGAGTGAGTGAGTGAGTGAGTGAGTGAGTGAGTGAGTGAGTGAGTGAGTGAGTGAGTGAGCGAGCGAGTGAGTGAGTGAGTGAGTGAGTGAGTGAGTGAGTGAGTGAGTGAGTGAGTGAGTGAGTGAGTGAGTGAGTGAGTGAGTGAGTAAGTGAGTGAGTGAGTGAGTGAGTGAGTGAGTGAGTGAGTGAGTGAGTGAGTGAGTGAGTGAGTGAGTGAGTGAGTGAGTGAGTGAGTGAGTGAGTGAGTGAGTGAGTGAGTGAGTGAGTGAGTGAGTGAGTGAGTGAGTGAGTGAGTGAGTGAGTGAGTGAGTGAGTGAGTGAGTGAGTGAGTGAGTGAGTGAGTGAGTGAGTGAGTGAGTGAGTGAGTGAGTGAGTGAGTGAGTGAGTGAGTGAGTGAGTGAGTGAGTGAGTGAGTGAGTGAGTGAGTGAGTGAGTGCGTGAGTGAGTGAGTGAGTGAGTGAGTGAGTGAGTGAGTGAGTGAGTGAGTGAGTGAGTGAGTGAGTGAGTGAGTGAGTGAGTGAGTGAGTGAGTGAGTGAGTGAGTGAGTGAGTGAGTGAGTGAGTGAGTGAGTGAGTGAGTGAGTGAGTGAGTGAGTGAGTGAGTGAGTGAGTGAGTGAGTGAGTGAGTGAGTGAGTGAGTGAGTGAGTGAGTGAGTGAGTGAGTGAGTGAGTGAGTGAGTGAGTGAGTGAGTGAGTGAGTGAGTGAGTGAGTGAGTGAGTGAGTGAGTGAGTGAGTGAGTGAGTGAGTGAGTGAGTGAGTGAGGAAAGGGTCATTGAGCGAATCAGTTTTGTAGGTACAGAATTGAGTAAGACTGAAACGGCACAACAGTTACGTAAGCATAATTCATGTTTTATATAAACGGTGAAATATACGTACATTTGTCATAAAATGCGATAATGTTTACACGGTGAATGACGCATAAATGCTGTTGTATTACAGTTAGTTATTAACTGAGTGAGTGAGTTAGAAAAAGTCCAGGGCTACACTACAATTAGTCGGTTGATTTCTGATAAATTTATCTTTTCTTTCATTGAAACACAAGTGCTGCTAATTAGTTCCTTGTTATCCAGAATTTTTCGCATATTGCTTTTCACAATTTGCAGGTTTTACGTGCGGTTTTATTTATTTATATTTTTAGTTTAGCAACCAGTTGCGCAAATCCTCTAATTCATGGTGAAGGCCTTGTCGAGTTAAGATTAAATCATTCTAAATCAATTAGTTATTCACAACGAGTATGAAAATACGGCGCTTCAGTCAGTTAAACAATTATCATCGTCTTCAATAATCTCATTTCAGCTGTCTCCAAATTGATTATTGACCATCGGTTCGGCTGAATCAGCACATTTAGTTTAGTTAGGGTTCTATAAAGTTATTTCTGCTCCAGTTTCTTTCTAATTTATAAAAAACCAGCCTTTCATAAATCCCGCAAATATGAGTACGAATGAAGATTTAAGTTAAGAGAATCATCAAGTAAACCTCTTAGTTGACCATTGAGCTGCACATTTAAACTATGAGACATTCATGCGTGATTCAAGTTTCCATTTCGTATCCCACTAAGTTATTTTCACCTCCTATAGCGTATCCGCGCCGTCTGTGTAAGCGCGTGCAGCAGTAAAATGTCGTTCATGAAACATTAGTTATCACCGTTAGCGGATGAAAAGGGAACGAACAAGTGGAATTTCCTTCTCTTTAAAAGGAAAAAAAGTTTATTTACTTCATTAGGGGTGTGTTAAAGAATCTGAAGACTGCAGAATCTCTTTTTTGAATAAAATTTATTTCCCTTCGGTGGGTTGGCTCATCCGCGCTTGTGAAAAGTAATGTTTCATGAGCGACATTTTTCTGTTGCACGCGCTTACACAGACGGCGCGAATACGCTATAATTCGCAGCGTATCGATTGGACAAATTCCATATTCTGTGCATTTACTTTCAACAGAGGAACATCAAATAACACATTATCTGATATTTTTTGGTTATTTGATTTTCTCTTTCATTATTCATTCAAATAACACATTTTCTGTCAGTTATTTTGTCAAGTGAGTTGATTGTATAGTGCATGCTTTGAGTCATTGTACCTGAAGTACACACGAATATTCTGAATTTCCATGGCGACACATCCATCCAGCTACATGATGTGTTCTATCTATCAACTGAGCAACGGTTTCTTGCCTTGTCATTAGCGGATAACCAGTGCCATGAAGCACTGCCGGCAATAGCGGACAAGAAGGGGTGAGAAAAGTGGAATTCCCCCCTTTTTGGCGTTTTCAAAAAAATATAGTTTCTTCCTGAAGGTGTAGGTGAAATGGTCTGAAAACTGCAAATTCTCCCCTCTTTGACGATATTCCCCTCCCTTTGACGATATTCCCCTCCCTTTCTAGTGCCATGAAGTTTTCCCGTTTGACCGCTGGTGCCATGAAGTTTTCCCGTTTGACCGCTAGTGCCATGAAGTTTTCCCGTTTGACCGCTAGTGCCATGAAGTTTTCCCGTTTGACCGCTAGTGCCATGAAGTTTTCCCGTTTGACCGCTAGTGCCATGAAGTTTTCCCGTTTGACCGCTAGTGCCATGAAGTTTCCCGTTTGACCGCTAGTGCCATGAAGTTTCCCGTTTGACCGCTAGTGCCATGAAGTTTTCCTGTTCGAAAAGACTTATTAAGCGAGTTCAATGATTACACATACAGGTAGACTGAATAGAAAAACTGTTCGTTTTCCTATTTGTCTTTATTTAAAGAAATATCCCTCTCTTGGGAGATATGTTTCCCGCTTTATGACCCATATTTCACATGTTATTACATATGTAATTGACCGTCAATCGGCTCTCTCAAAAGTGCAATCCAGTTTTCATGTAATAAACGTGGCAAAATCGGGTTATACACAGAGGAATTATCTTTGGTATAAAAACTATTTATTGAATAGAAACGCGTATTATTTATATTCAGTTTTGATGAATAGACTAAATGCGCTTCAGTGTTTGTGCTCAAATGCATTTTATACACTAATGTATCTTTCCTAATTGATTAAAACTAGCCTCATTTCTTTTTTTTTCTGCAAAACATAATGAAACATAGCAGGTGGACTTTTTCCTATTTCAATGGTTTTGATGCAGGTGTTTATCGAAAAAGGGACAATTGTTTATATTTGAGACAGTTTTACAAAAGTACACTTGTATGAACACAGTTAATTTTTTGAGACACTTCTTTACTTTCTTTAAAATTGAAAAAAATATCAGGCAAAGTGTTTTATGTTGTCTGTTTCTTTGTGATTGAAGTATATTTGTACGTCTGGTCACCACTGTTCAACAAATAGTCGCGTTCCCGTTTTAATGTTTATTTTGGTTTCATTCCAGACGAAGTAATGAGATCTTATATTTTTATGAATTAGATTCAACCAAATTTTCCGCACCACGTCACTCACAGTAGTAATGACAAATTATCACCTTAAAAGTCTAAAATTTGAGTTTAGTCTTTTTCTTTCAGTTTCAGACCAGGTAACGCTGGTTTCTTTTTTAATTATTACGTCGGATTATAATTTTAACCATTTGAAGCTCAATCAAAAAACTAGCTGACAATATAGTGTAGTCACGTCACTATACCACAACACACGATGACGATGCAACACAGGACGCCTGCCACCGGTTGACGCGGCTGTGACAAGTGATCATGGTATCAAAGTTCAATTTTAATTTTTTTCCTTCAATTTCAGACAAGCAAATCCCAGTTTTGTATCCAATGAAATGCATTGAAATCAGTATTTTCAAACGTCATCGAAAGTGAGCTATATATATCATCACCACGTCAGTATCCCACAACACACAATGTCGACGCAGCACAGACGCCTGCCACCGGTTGATGTGGTGGTCACAAATGGTCACGTCACGTCATTGCAAAATCAGCCAGAGGCGTTGCCGAATTTGAGAGATCACATGAATATGATCGAGATGCGAAGAACACTGGGTGCGTGAGTGAAGAGTGAGTGAGTGAGTGAGTGAGTGAGTGAGTGAGTGAGTGAGTGAGTGAGTGAGTGAGTGAGTGAGTGAGTGAGTGAGTGAGTGAGTGAGTGAGTGAGTGAGTGAGTGAGTGAGTGAGTGAGTGAGTGAGTGAGTGAGTGAGTGAGTGAGTGAGTGAGTGAGTGAGTGAGTGAGTGAGTGAGTGAGTGAGTGAGTTAATTGAGTCACTTTCACTGCAGAACTTCAAATCGTTCCCCCCAACACGCAACGTCAAAAAACGGAACAGACAAGTAGGATGAAACATTTGCAGTTAAGCAAGAGTCTTGACGCATCGACTGAAAGAGCCAGAAGACATCAACAAAAGTCAGTCAGTCTGTCAGTCAGTCATTCAGTCAATCAGTCAGTCAGTCAGTCAGTCGGTCACATTTTCTACACCACTTACCAGCGCCCTGTCGACGTCGCAGAGTAACAGCGTCAAATCGACTACATCGGCGAAGACTCCCAGCACCATCGACACGATACTGGACAACTCGGCCAGAAGCCTCGGTCCAGAGTCTGCCGTTCTGGACAACACGCTCACATCCAGTACATTATCCGATCTACGAAACAATGAATTGCTCAACGTCACTAATCATAGCAAACTATCACGACATTATCGAATCAGTGCCGAGCAGATCGACATGCAACATAACAAGTGAGTGAGTGAGTGAGTGAGTGAGTGAGTGAGTGAGTGAGTGAGTGAGTGAGTGAGTGAGTGAGTGAGAGAGTGAGTGAGTTATAGAGTTAGTCAGTTAGTGAGTGAGTGAG
>OZ038445.1:9767936-9768979 GCA_964036265.1 Daptonema setosum
GACCTTGATGAAGTCGGTACCTTGCAGCTTCCACAGAGTCGTGTCCGAGAATACCAGACTCATTTTGTGACGATAAAATCAACAACTTAATCAAGGATACTCAATTAGTTTCTATTTTAATTAAAAATTAAAGGTTTTCTAGACAGAAAATCAGTGAATACTGTACTGACCATACGATAGTTACTCCATTATCTATTATCTTTATCATTAACATTTGGATGATATTTATGACACTGCACATGAGAGATCGTAAGAAAAAACGACACCAAGTTAACCATCAATGAACATTAATTAATCTTTAGTTTAACGGTAGCCAATAAATAATATACATCGTTTTGTTGCTGTCGAGCGATTACATTCCCATGGAAACTTCGATTAACATACTGAATCGTTAACGTTGCGATAATTGGAACCTACTTGTCAATGATCAAATCACACTTTCACAATCCAATCTGAAAGATTCGCCGATCAAATCAACTTTTTATAACATTGTTTTATTATATTTATAGCCATAATTTAGCATTTTCCAAGGGTTTAGGAGACTGAATTTGAATGCGCGCCATTTTGTGCTCCTTAATGACTTTACCCGTCAGCATTGTCAATGAAGGCACTGAATTGTTAACGCCGTTATCTGAAACATTAATTGATGAAACGCCAAACGGAGACAATCGCCCACTTACAATCCCATTCAACGATTCTCAATTGGACACGAGATTCACCGATCAAATTAACTCGGTGCCTAGCTCATAGAATCCTCAATTGATTAGGATAGGAGACTAAATTTAAACGCGCGCTCTTTTAGGACTTTACACGCATATAATTAATGAACATTTGTTTTCTGTCTGCAGAAAACCACACTCGGAATTGTCTGAGAAATCACAGAAAAAAGTGGCGTGATGTTTATTTTAGACTATTGTTCAATTGAGATTGCTATACACGGGGCTCACGGGCTCAATTAAGTCATTCATTAGGATTCTCCCTCCATTCAAGTACATACAGAATGCAGGTGAAAGAGGTGAAAGTCACGATTCTTCATAGCGCCA
>OZ038445.1:9769179-9841679 GCA_964036265.1 Daptonema setosum
ATAAACACGGTAATAAAGTAGAAGTTTCAAATTCGAAAGGTTAGTCTTGTAAAAAGAAGAACTAATTTAAAGTACAAGGGACAAGAAACACTGGAATCGCAAGGAGTGATGATTGTATGAAGATGAAAGACATGAGATGGTTAGGTGTACAGTGTTGGAACAGTTTATGTTGAAACCCATGATGCTCACTGAAACGATCTATTATGTTTGTGCTCATAGCATGAACAATAAATGGAAGAGTTTATCGTCATTAGTTAGAATCCTTAACATCTGTTCCTGCTCAAGATGCAGTCACAAGCGTGAAGTGATTTAAGGGTTTGTCGGATTCAAAGTTTCTGATCTTTAATTACCTCAAACATCGTTAATTACCCCAACCCTAGCTGACACAGATTATAGGAGAACGTGGTGATTGAGCATGTTGCAGATGCAGTATACGTTGTAGCTAATCAGTTGAGTCGAGCAGTCGATAAAAGTGCGTGCGTCCTAGTGATTGAGTGAGTGAGTGAGTGAGTGAGCGAGTGAGTGAGTGAGTGAGTGAGTGAGTGAGTGAGTGAGTGAGTGAGTGAGTGAGTGAGTGAGTGAGTGAGTGAGTGAGTGAGTGAGTGAGTGAGTGAGTGAGTGAGTGAGTGAGTGAGTGAGTGAGTGAGTGAGTGAGTGAGTGAGTGAGTGAGTGAGTGAGTGAGTGAGTGAGTGAGTGAGTGAGTGAGTGAGTGAGTGAGTGAGTGAGTGAGTGAGTGAGTGAGTGAGTGAGTGAGTGAGTGAGTGAGTGAGTGAGTGAGTGAGTGAGTGAGTGAGTGAGTGAGTGAGTGAGTGAGTGAGTGAGTGAGTGAGTGAGTGAGTGAGTGAGTGAGTGAGTGAGTGAGTGAGTGAGTGAGTGAGTGAGTGAGTGAGTGAGTGAGTGAGTGAGTGAGTGAGTGGCTTATAGTTCCTAGTGTTTTGATGGTGGTACTGGTAGATCTTCTCCAGACCACTAGGCAGAAACAGATGTTAACGATTCGGATTAATTTCGGACGAGAAACTCTTTTTCATGTTCATGCTGCGGACACAAACATAATAGATCCTTTGCATTGGGCGTCACAGACT
The DNA here is from genome assembly GCA_964036265.1 of Daptonema setosum. Lineage (NCBI taxonomy): Eukaryota > Metazoa > Nematoda > Chromadorea > Monhysterida > Xyalidae > Daptonema > Daptonema setosum. Next base: position 9,770,263 of record OZ038445.1, read on the forward strand.
CAAAAAATACTGTTTTAGTGGTACACACTCAATTAGAGAACATTTTAGCTGACTAAGAAATGTCTGTACGCTCTGGTTGTGTTGTTGCTCATGTTGCACTATACAACTTCACTCAACTGAACACCTATTGGGATGTATAGCGTATCCGCGCCGTCTGTGTAAGCGCGTGCAGCAGTAAAATGTCGTTCCTGAAACATTAGTTGTTACCGTTAGCGGATGAAACAAGAAAAAACAAGTTGAATTTCCTTCTATTTAAAAATAAAAAAAGTTTATTTATTTCCTCAGGCGTGTATAATATGATGTGAAAACTGCGGACTCTGTTTCTATGAAAACAATTTTCTCTCCCTTCGGTGGGTTGGCTCATCCGCGCGTGTGCAAAGTAATGTTTCAGGAGCGACATTTTTCTGCTGCACGTGCTTACACAGACGGCGCGAATACGCTTAGCAAAGCTTAATTATTATCGCCTTTAATATTAGTTCGAGGTGAGGTTGTTGACTGTGGAAATCAGTGAACTGAAAAGTTATCTTCAAAGTATCGTAAGTACCTTCGGGAAAAAGTCATCATACGACAGTGCCTCATTCAACATGGAAAGCTGGAACAGATGCTTGAACGATTCCACTGGCGTACGAGAAGGGGAGGGAAAAGGGGAGTTCACCCTCTTTGGCGGTTTAAAAAAGTTGTTTTTGTTCCAAGGTGTAGGTAAAATGACCTAGTTTCTTCTGTTCCATACTCTTTGACCGAATCCCCCTTTCTTCGGAAGTTTAGCTCGTCCGACAGTGAATGTTTCTCATTCATTTTGGTTGAATAGCCATTTTGCGCTTTTTTCATGTCATGGGCGCACCTTGAAAACGGTAATAGAAAGTCATGGTTGATTTATGTACATGTGAACATATAAATGGACTATATAACTTTTTATGCAAGATGGAAAAGAACATCCCCTCAGTCAGGAAGTGTACACGCCCTGAATGTAATTTGCTGTCTGTGAACTTCAACATAATCACAAATCTGGTGGACCGATATATTAATACTGGACTGGTATATTATTACTGGTTTGATATATTAATATCCTAATACCAAGAGTAGACTTCAACATGGAAACCTCTTACTGAGATACAACCTAAAACAACACCTAATCAATTGAAAATGCTATATTGTAATGGTTAATATAATTTAACTGCCACACCCATTCCCACGGTTTGATTCTCGGTGATACAGTATGTACGTAGATGTTGTTCACACCTTTTTGCTTGTAAACACATACCGTAATTATATGCATGTTATCCTCATTAAGTCGGTTACTGTACGTATTTGGACACATTGGAAATGCATTTGGGTTTGCAAGATAAAGGGCATTTCTGCACAGGAATTTCGTCTGAATCATTTATCATTAATATTAATTACGTCAATATTGATCAAGTAATTGGAGCACCGCTCAGACACGAGCATTATGGAATGCATGTGCTGCAGTCTACGCACGCAGGCCTAGGCTATTTGACAGGTAAAAAAGCCTCTGCAACTTAAAGTTAATCATATAAAATGAAATGAGATTTATCTGTCAATATCATCCTTATGTCTAATCAAACCCACCTACATACCATTCTTTTGGTTGAAAATATTCGTGGCCAGAAGTTAAACTGTTCACTGGTCTATCATATACCGTAACCGTGTTCCTTATTCCCGTCACATAAGCCTCGGTATCACTTAAAGTTTCAATTGAGAAACATGAAACTAAATGATGACTAATAATGCGTAACTTGAAATACCATTAAAAACTTATGTCACTTCTTTATGTTATTTAATGATATGTATATAGAATAAGCTTGGTCTTCTGATAAGTCCTCTCGTTCTTTCATGTTGATAAACCGGGAACCATCGCCAGTGTAATGAGGTGCTTATTATTCCAGTTTTGGTTACACTTACCGATTCCATTAGCTATTTGTAGACCGAATAACGCGTCTATTATTAGATGATGTTATTCAGCTTCTACAGAACAAACTCGTTATCATAAATTTGTGGAATGAGCACGTACTTAGTCACACCCAGTCTCGATGTCATATTTCCTACAGTACATGATTCAGCACCAATCTCATCATCATTAAAACGCTCTCATGTCGGTTGAGATGATTCTATAAAAATTAAACTTCAATTAAACGGCCCGGCCCATTCGTCATACTCAACGATCTCACACGAGTCACACCCATTCCATTTACAGCTAACGTCATTTGAAGCGTTAAGATATGTACCGTAGTGGGTGTGCCGATCAAGTTTACTGTAGAATCGACAATGCGTTTCGGCAGAGGGGAATTTCCCCTAAACAGACTGCTATGCATCCACCCTTTTTTTCGAATTATCTGCATTTGAAAGAATATTTATGACTTTTTGAGCGCACATTTTACCCCGTAGAAATGCGTTATTTTCTCTATGACTAAATAGTACATGTACAGTACGGGAATCGCTGATACTGAAGTAAGATGGAGTCGGGGCGTGGCGGCTTCCGCAGTTATTTGTGCCTCATTATGGAAGACCTACCATACCATTTACATAGGCTTGAACACATTCACTGAAGGCCTGTTTTTAATGACAATTTTCAAAAGCAATATATATCCTGAAAAGCTGTATTAAAATCATTATTCTGCTAAACCATTGGGCAAATTTCGTGTTCCGGTGAAGAGGAGATTCATTTTCCTGTATTCTATTATATGCACTTCGAATGAAGTGGATTACAATATCATTGAGTTTTGTCTGTAAGAGACTAGCTGTAATTTATGTAACTTAGTTCATAGTACTAAGAATAGAAAACTTTCAAAACTAAATAAAATACATATCTAGCTGCAAAGATATAACTGTTATAAACTAACTATTCGTGGCTCCAATGTTGAGAATCAGTTCAATGTACGTAAATGTTACCGTTGACTCTATGGAAACTTTTCGTGTTGAAAAAAACTCTAAAAATGTTTTTATTTATTTTTATATACTGTTATCATAATTTTTATGTAAGAATGGCTTTTTCTTGTGGAATTTATTATACTTTCACTATTATTCACTTTTTTCAGGAACTCGTCTTGTCAACCATAAATTATCAACTATCAACCATGGCTCAAGTTTGCATAGTTGTGCTCGCGTTGGCGTTGATAGTCATACCGATAGGTTGGTTATTGTCACAGTTTTTTTGAAAATTATTAAACGTATATCATGAAACTTGAAATCTCCGAGAATTTTTCATCATTTTTCATTTCTTATTTTTATAAATTTTTATACGAGTATGTTTATAAAACGATTGATTTTACAGCTTCAAACGCCAGCTATTCCATTATGCCGATGAACCTGTTCTTTAAAAATCAAAAAGGTCAGTTAGTCCGTCAATCAGTCAGTCAGTCAGTCAGTCAGTCAGTCAGTCAGTCAGTCAGTCAGTCAGTCAGTCAGTCAGTCAGTCAGTCAGTCAGTCAGTCAGTCAAACAGTCAGTCAGTCAGTCAGTCAGTCAGTTAGTTCTTCAGTCAGTAAATCAGTCAGACAGTCAGTCGGTCAGTCAGTCAGTCAGTCAGCCAGTAAGTAAGTCAGTCAGTCAGCCAGTTAGTTCTTCAGTCAGTTAATCAGTCAGTCAGTCAGTCCGTCAGTTAGTCAGTCATTCAGTCAGTGAGTGAGTCAGTCAGTCAGTCAGTCAGTTAGTTCTTCAGTCAGTTAATCAGTCAGTCAGTCAGTCCGTCAGTTAGTCAGTCATTCAGTCAGTCAGTCAGATAGCTATCAGTCCCAGTTTGTGAGCCTTCCAACCAGTCAATTATTTATTTTTAGGTCGCTCACCCGGTCATAAAAAACTCGTCAATCGTCAACAGGCATTAACAGTTGGTATTTTAAGCTCATTTTCTGACTGACTGACTGACTGACTGACTGACTGATTGACTGACTTACTGACTGACTGACTGACTGATTGACTGACTGACTGACTGTCTGACTGACTGACTGATTGACTGACTTACTGACTGACTGACTGACTGACTTACTTACGGACTGACTGACTGACCTGACCGACTGATTGACTGACGCGTTTGTTTTACAGAATGTATTAAAACAATCACGATTGCTCGCTGAGAGGGGAGGCGATCTCAACAACCTCAACCCTACTTACCTGCGACGTCTCATGTTGAATCGGTTTCAGTAAACCGTTCCATTATTGATCAAGTATAGAACTATACAAAATTAAACTATATACTATATACATATACACTTATATACTAATTATACACTATAAACCTATATAGAAGTCACCGAGTTTATAAAATCACTTACACACGATGTTTCCGCCATGTATCGAAAACAAACAGCTACAGTATATATTAACCGTTATGTCATTAAAAATTAATAGTCAGGTTATTTAAAAATGATTTTTTTATTTGTTTCTTGTGTAAAAGTCTTCAATGTGTTGTTCTGTCTTACTTGAAGAAATGTGCAAATCGGTAGTCTAGTTATGGGAATATTTACACCATGTATAAAATGAAAAAGGCACGCCGAAAGTGTATATGTTTACGTATTGAGAATTCTAAATGAGAATGTTTTATTTGAAGTAAACGTGTACTCTACCTTGCTACTATACTGTGTATACTTGTAAGCTGATGCAGATTTTTGTGACTCAGTATTTTTTACCATCAATATTTTGGAGGCGCGTTGAAGAGTTTTGAGGCAACAATTTATTCTGCGTGCCTAATCCATTACACGAGTGGGAAAAATCTTGCAAAAATATATTCGACCGTATCAATCAAATGATTAATAGACCAAATTTATCTCACATTTTATGTAAATTTGTCATCACTTCCTGTCCTATACCACACCACTCAATAGTAGATATATTATTTATCATTTCACCCATTCAAATCCAATCATTAACATCAATCATTCGCATAGTGGTTTTCTACTGGTTATAGGCAATTACATCCACAAGTTGTTTATATATTTCATGTATGAAATATACGAGTTAAAACCTACAAGTGAATGTATTTATAAAACATGTGTGTTGCATTCAACTGTAAATAGTAATTAAAGTGAAAAAAACATTTGTTTTACGTTGAACTTTGATTTCTTATTTATGCGAGTTTCTCAGTTCACCACCGTGATTGTATTAGATTTTGATCAATTATACTCACAATGAATGAATGAACAAAAAATGTTAACAGACATTCCAAAGACCTGAACTCAAACTACACGACAGTGGTTTTTGGCCCACGGAAATATTTTTTTCGTAAAAACTCATTCTCACTTTTCTCGTGAAAAAAATGATGATATCCAAATTCACACGGCTCCAGTCAAAAACTATTAGACCGCACATAAATTTTTTTGCTCTTGACATTTCTTGGTTTCCCCGTTTTACTAATAATAATGTTACAATGGCAGATTCCATGGGTCCTAGTTTATGACCACTCCCCAAGTTCATGAGTGACGGGTCTGGGGCAAATCCCTAATTATCAAAGGACGCACATAAGCCTGGTACTTTTTTATAATTGGTCCTGCCACGATCGAATCTTCTTGTACGAGTATGTTTAATTATAAGCCCATCGCTTGGTAATTCAACCGCATAATCATGGCTTTATGTTCATGAGAGGTTTTCAACATCAATAATGATACCGTAATTATAGCCAAATCAATCTGAAGCCCTTTCACGTTACACTGCGCATAAGCTCGATGAAAATAGAACAGAAATTGAGCAAAAACATTAATAGACCATTTTGAAACAAAAGAGATGGTAATTATGAAGTTGATACAATAGTTGCTATTCTTACTTCAAAGCTATGTTGATGATAATAGGTGCTATTCTTACTTCGAAGCGATGTTGATGGTAATAGGTGCTATTCTTACTTCGAAGCGATGTTGATGATAATAGGTGCTATTCTTACTTCGAAGCGATGTTGATGATAATAGGTGCTATTCTTACTTCGAAGCGATGTTGATGGTAATAGGTGCTATTCTTACTTCGAAGCGATGTTGATGATAATAGGTGCTGTTCTTACTTCGAAGCGATGTTGATGATAATAGGTGCTATTCTTACTCCGAAGCGATGTTGATGGTAATAGGTGCTATTCTTACTCCGAAGCGATGTTGATGATAATAGGTGCTATTCTTACTTCGAAGCGATGTTGATGATAATAGGTGCTATTCTTACTCCGAAGCGATGTTGATGGTAATAGGTGCTATTCTTACTTCGAAGCGATGTTGATGATAATAGGTGCTATTCTTACTCCGAAGCGATGTTGATGGTAATAGGTGCTATTCTTATGTACTTCGAAGCGATGTTGATGATAACAGGTGCTATTCTTACATCGAAGCGATGTTGATGATAACAGGTGTTATTCTTACTTCGAAGCGATGTTGATGATAAAAGGTGCTATTCTTACATCGAAGCGATGTTGATGATAACAGGTGCTATTCTTACTTCGAAGCGATGTTGATGGTAATAGGTGCTATTCTTATGTACTTCGAAGCGATGTTGATGATAACAGGTGCTATTCTTACATCGAAGCGATGTTGATGGTAATCGGTGCTATGCATCCTGCCAATCGGAGCAAGTTTAATCTTTGCGATTCATTGTTTGGAAAATCAAAATCAGAACCCTAACCTATATCATGTTTGGGAACGTTAATAACCGTTTAAAATGAATCATAACTGTGGTTGGTCGTATTTACTTCCTTTTACAAAAGAAAGTTCTTTGGAAGTCCATCCGTTGATTAGCTACAAACGATGATAACGCATGAGATGGTTCGAAACATACGTTTCATAGTAAATATAGTACGTTTCCATTTTGCTATCAATAGCAAGGACACTGGCAATCCTAATTACACTAATTCGATGATCTTTGAAGTAGCTGCAGCGATAAATTCCGATCCATATTCTACTGGAAATCGGCTCAAACAGCTTTCCTAATTGGAGCGAGCATCAGTTGTTCCAATTTCGATAACATTCAATCACTTGAACTCTTTTCTTTCCCATAATTGAAGCAAACTAATGTCAGTGTACACATTTAGGGATGGTGATCAGTACTGATATAAGAGAATCCAAAGAAGTCAGCAGATCAGCATTTGCATCGATGTCGAAGTTGGGTCAGGCTAAGGAAAGCCCGTACGTTGCTTCTGCAAACAAAAATTTTGCCCAAAAACGTCGGATAATGAAACATCAGACAACAATCACACACATCAATCATCATCACCCCATGCTATACTGCGTTAAACTGCATATGGTGTTAACCGAGTTGAGTTAAGGCAAGTGATGTTTCATTATCAGACGTTTTGGCAATATATTCGCTTGCAGAAACAACATAAGGACTTTACAGTCGAGTCGATTTATCGGGTTTTACTTTTTCAAACCCACCGAAACTTTATTTCAGCTTTGTGTTTTCACCGTTTCATCAGACCCAAGTTATATTGTTTTCGAGTTTCAAATGTTTTAATTGTTTTAATTGTTTTATTTACCGAATGTGTAACCTTCGAGAAGCTTTTCCGATGAAACCCCCTTTCAAGAAACGAATTCTGTAGGTTTGAAAGGAATCTTGATCAGATGAATCAACGAAAGGAAGGGACTGCCGGGGATCGGTCAACTGCCGCCACTGCCAACTGCCGCCACAATTATCAAGACAACTGCTGCCGCTTTTTTGAAATTTTCCGGCTGCAGTTGACTCACCTTAAAGTGGCGTCAGTTGTCGTATGTCAACTGCAGCCACAAAATTCTGAAATTTTCTGGCTGCAGTTGTCTCGCAAAAATGGCGTCAGTTTCCATAGGACAACTGACGCCAGGTTTCGAACGGATCCAACCAAGGAATAAAAGAAGAATGATTCATGTTCATGTATTCAATGAAGAATGTTTCATGCAATCAATGATAAAGTCGCAGACGAGTTCTTTCGAAGTTTTAATATTCCCTTTGAAGTATTACTGTTCGTTAACCCTCGATAATATATCGTAAGGCTGGCTTGTCCGAGCAGAGCGAGGACAAGCCCGTTAGCACCGCGCGGAGCGCGGAGGTTGGATCCGTTTGAAACTTGGCGTCAGTTGTCCTATGGAAACTGACGTCATTTTCAGCGAGACAACTGCAGCCAGAAAATTCCTCAATTTAGTGGCTGCAGTTGACATACGACAACTGACGCCACTTTTGGGTGAGTCAACTGCAGCCACAAATTTCTAGAATTAGTGGCTGCAGTTGACTCGAAAATAGTGGCGGCAGTTGGCAGTGGCGGCAGTTGACACACAATCGGACTGCCTTGTTTACCTCAGTTCAGTTGAGTTAAGGTTAAGCTGATTGATGTTCCTCGCATGATTCCGTGAACTTCCACGCACGAGCTGAATACTGTATATGAAGGTTGTTGTGGAACTGGCAACGCCACGTAAATTAGATTAGAATTCATTTGTTTTTGTCGACATTCAACGTATATAATTTTGGTGAGGTGAATGAACATGAAAGAATACCAGGACAGGACCTTTGTTCCTGCATCTTGTTTTAGTTTCTAGAACTAATCTCGCCATTTGTTCGAATGAAAGCTGAATTTTTCACTTAAATTCGGTGTTTTCCAATTGCAATGACCGTTGGTAATTTAATAGTAAACTCGAACCTCTATCGTCGTGCTTTTATCCGGTGTAATAGCAAACCGGGACGGAGGCAGCGTGGAGGAGCGTTTATAAAGGCTTGATAACTGATTCTTTTAAGTATTGGTTTACTGGTTCCCTGTCCTATTTTGACTTGAGTACCTGAAAAATAAATCTTACTTTTAATAATGGGGCGCTGCCCAGCTCCACTTTAACTTGTTTACATATATTCTGCCTGCGCATTGAAACGTCTGGGTGCACGGTTGTACTGTACGTACAATAACAGGCGTTACTCTCTTGTGTAACGAGGACTGAGACTGGGTGCGTGTTAACGAGAAAACTGAAAAAAAACTTCCAGGAATGATGGGTGTGGTATTTTACAATTAAAATTTCTACATTATTGAAGATCATGTCACGTTTCAGTTCAGTATGCTGAATAGAAGGATGATTTGGTCGTTTTCGGTAGGTGTAGACTTCCGTACTTTTTACACCTATTGAACGAAATGAATCCCAGATACATATATAAAAACATACTCAAAACCTGCCTCTAAAAGAAAATTAAATTAATTATGGACAAGCCGTCTAAACCAAACCCGTCTACCCTTATCTTGATTACTTTCTCGAAATTCCAGACTTTTTCGATGTTTATCTTTTGGAAGACGCAAAAACGTGTTCTCTCCAAAATGTTCTTCAAAACGGCGGCCGAAACTCGAATCCGCTTTTCCCAATGTTTATAGTCGAAGAAGTTTGGGTTGTCTCAAGAGCACTCTGAACGCGCCCTAAAAAAGACGGCGCTGGGTCGACTCAACTCAACTCAACACAACCGGACTACTGTATGCTTCAACTACATACATATAGGCCTCGTAATTGTATATAAGAAAACCCGAAACGTGGCACAGAAAATTTCATTTTTGAGAATCCGGTTTTGGACTTGAAAATCTGGTTCCAAGAAATTTAAAAAAGTGGCTAAAACTTGGCACAGAAAATTCATTGCTTGAGAATGTGGTTCTGGACTTGAGAATCTTGTTCTGGCCATGCCATGGGTTCTCGCAGTTTAAAACCATTTTTTATAATCAATTATGAAGCCTACTGTATATGCAATCATCATGTTCAGCCTGGTGTTCACCCGGGGTAGAAGATCTAGGAAAAGGTTGACGTACAAAATGCTTCATTATAACCGCAGGGCTTGTGATTATTTACATGGGTTTTCTCATATGGAAGCAAAATTCGACGTTAATTGCGTTTTAATGGCTGAATTTTCACTGAAATACCGTAACCCTGTTGACGTTCAACTGACTTGATACAGTAATTTCCACCAAGGCTCAAAGATTTTCAGGGTGCGTTTGCCTCAGATTACCATAGAATTGACTGAATTCGTTTTAATAGCGGAATAATTATTCTTCGGTGAACGGCTGATTTTTATAATGATCTTGTTTGCTCGTCATTTCTTAATTTGCTTTGTACGGATCTGCAACATCCGAGTTTGTTATGATGACGACCTAAAGCAACGCATTTATGATCAACTTTTTTACTGAATTTTTTTTATGTTACTGAAACTATCAAATCACGCTAATACTATATCAGAATGGATATATAGAAACCCCAGAGCCACGCGTCAGGCCTGTGCGTCCTCAAGTCAGGCGTCGAACCAGGACCATGAGTTTTCGAGGCTATCGTCCTACGCACTAGACCAGACGAGCGATTGATCGCCGTTTCTCGGTTTTCTTTAAACGACTCTATAACGGATTCGGATTCTGTTATTGACGAACTGCAAAATTCGATTCCTGATCAACTGTGTGTACACGTACAGTATGTCGTTGTTTTTAAGACGCCATTAATGAAAGTTTGTCGTCTGTCTAGTCTAGAGTGCTAGGTGTCAGACTCGGTATCTGGTGGTCCTGTGTTCGAAACCTGATTTGAGGCACACATCATGAGACGTTGCTCTGTGGTTTTGTCACCTGTCTAGTCTAGTGAGTGAAGCGCCGGCCTCGGAAACTGGTGGTCTTAGGTTCAAAACCTGATTTGAGACACAAATCATGAGACGTTGCTCTGTGGTTTTTTCACCTGTCTAGTCTAGTGAGTGAACCGCCAGCCTCGTAAACTGGTGGTCCTAGGTTCGAAACCTGATTTGAGACACATACCCTGATGCGTTGCTCAAGGGTGTCTGTCATTGCCCGTCAGTTTATTCCACCTCTCTGGCCACGACGAAAACACCATTGTGATATGGTACATTAGTGTATTACATGTATTAGTGTGCCCTATTGACTTCAGTAATGTTAGCCACATTTTGCTATGACGAACTAGAACATTCGATTCATCATCAACCTTATGTTTTTGACTTAGACATTATTGTGAAAGTTACATGAGTCGGAATGATTGATGAAACCGTTATACAGGTTCATTGGGTTCACTCAGATCATTAATATGATGATTATTAAGATTATTACTCCTCTTGTTTCTTTAATGTATATGATAATAACATATGCCATTATAGTTGTTACATACTTGTTATTGGTAAAGTTTACACTCAGCTTTCAATTAGCAAGATTTTGAGTGCTAATCGGCTACTTAATGTCATATTTTAACTTTACCATCTCCATTTCGTCAGTTCCATCGGTTTATATGAAAGTAACTCAACGTTCCAATCCATGACACATACTGTCTTAAAACAACCTGTTTCATGAACATTGGTGTACAGCTAGTACACCAATGTTAGTATGTAGGTGGTTCAAGTATAAACACTTTATTGCATTTAGATAATTTAATGTTCTTAACTTTGGAGGTTAGGTTTCAGTTAGGTTTCTGATTCACAAAGAATTGTTTCACTCGGGCATAGTTTTTCCATGGAGAAATGATAGAACAAGAATTAACTGTGAAAAAGCAAGTCGGAAATTTCAGCGCAAGTTTAGAATTCTAACTAAATGAAAACTCTAAAAATATTTATTTACACATTATTACACATAAATAGCTAACACCAAAAGTAGCTTGAAATGCGGAAATAGGCTTATATTGCACAAAGAATCGTCCTTCACCTTTCAATGGTTAATTCTGGTACGTTGGTTGCCTGATTACCCAATATAACTATCATTGATTGACTTTCCTAAACGTCTCAATGTATTAATAAATCCTGTACCGAACCTAACTATTCTCTCGGTTCATTATACTTATCATTACTTATGTTATGTCTATACAGTTGATTCGGCCCAGCGAGCTTTTGTGAACATAGAAATCGCTAATGAGATTAATGAATCAGTAAATGACTTAGACTTCGTAAATTCAGTGATTCGTAAATATACAACACGCGAAAGACGTTTTTCCACTCTTATTTTAACTGTTTAATTTACTAGTATGGATGACTGGCTAATTTTAAGTTTTTCTAGTTTATACAGCTGAGTTTTCAGTAATAGTAGTCATTAAAAAATAATATGTAGGTATGGAGTTTGACTATCACCATGGTTGGCTGGTCCATTCAACAGATCACACCTGATGAGTACTGTACTTGTACAACACTGGTTTTGCTAATTATGAGAGAGTGCGATGATTGGTTCTGTGGCATGTACAGTGTGTCCCATTTAAAAATGAACGTTTGTATTTGCCGTAAAAACCGCAATTTTTATTCGATTTCCAAAATTTTTGCGTTAAGTTGTAGACAATTCTTGGAAATTTTGTTTATTTATTTATTTTTGCAAATCGGAGTTACGAATCGGCATTTATAGCGGATTTCCCAACATCCCTGTTTTTGGCCTTTTTATGTATATCAGTTAGTTGACTTTTCAATGTGCAGCATGACCATTACAAACGCAAGTTCAACCATTGGTTTATGTATCGAGTCAAGCATAGTAACTAATTGTATTATTGAAACAAGAACAACATTAAAACCATACCCGTATGAACCTAACATAGCCAACTGCAGCCTAGCAGTACCCACCCTTGCGCGGCAGCACACAACACAGCAGTTCACCACCACAACCGCAGGGATGCGCTCGCGTAGGCAACCAGAGTAAAATTTAGCGTGTTTTATCACTGAGAAACTAGAACGTGTGTGTTATTTATTCAAAAAATGATTAAAACTTTGTAAAAAGCTTTGGAATAGTCAGACATTTAATTGTAACGGTTGCCATGTTAAACTGCGGTACTGTGTGCTGCCGCGCAAAGGAGGGTACTGACAGGCAGCAGTTGGTTAGGTTATGTTGACACCAATTTGGTTTTCACGTTTTCCATGCTTTAATAATATAGTCAGTTACCTTTATTTGTCTCGATAGAACCAAAATGTTGAAATTGCGTTACCATGCTGCACATTGAAACGTCAACTAACTGATGTGAAAAGGCCAAAAACAGGGGTGTTAGGAAATTTGTCATAAATACCGATTAGTCACTTCGATTTTTGAAAGTAAAAAAAATTAACGAAATTTCCAAGAATTGTCTACAATTTGGCGCAAAATTTTGAGAAATTGAATAAAAATTCCGGTTTTTAGGGCAAATACAAACGTTCATTTTTAAATGGGACACCCTGTACATTGGTTTCAAGTCCCCATTTTTTCAGTCAGCAGCTCCTACTTAATTGCCAGCCTCATAAACAGAGTCGTCGAAGTTGGAGCCGATTGTGAGTTTACTCATTCACTCACTCACTTACTCACTCACTTACTCACTCACTCATTAACTCACTGACTTATGTACTCAGTCACTCATTCACTCACTCACTTACTTAATCACTCACTTACTCACTCACTCATTCACTCACTCAAATACTCAGTCACTCATTCGATTCACTCACTCACTCACTCACCTTACTCGTTTTTCAGCTGTTGTGCGCCAACCACTTTCACTTCCACGTAAAATTAAACTCGTTGCTAAGGTGAGTCAATCAATTAATATTCAAAAATCCAATTTTATATTCAGTCAAGCAATTATATGTTAATTCAATCAAATCGTCCAATCCGAATATTTACTTTATTCTTGAACCATTTGTTTATTTATCATTGAAATGCATATTCAGTTGATTTGAGTGTGAATTCATAATGCAATTTTCGATAGCCATCATACTTTGGGTTGGGTGGTTTTGAACCAACCACCGCTATGGTGGCACGATACAGTCTTACCTGTTGTTCTATCCCAACAACTTTTTTCCGTTGCAGACTCGAATGCCAAGAGAATATCCGGCGTACATGAGGCAGTTGATGTTCAATCGATTTCAGCGATATGCAAACAACAACAACTACAACCATTAAGTTAATAACATTCTTTATGGAAACAACAACAACTTCAACCATTAAGTTAACAACATTCTAAAAATTTTACAGGTAAACTTGTATGCAGACTTATGTAAATATCCCCAATGTTTGTGATAAAATATTTGAAACAATGTCATAGATGTTTGTCATACCGTAAATTAACTCATCGTTACGGTAAAATAAGTTACCTCAATTTACAAATCCATATTATTTAACTCATTTTGCACGTGCTTGATTCATGTTGCTTGTATTAGAGCTTGATAAGAACTTCTTCTTGCTCAATTTCATTCTGAACTAACAATTTAAAAGTTAGAAATAGTTCATTTCAAACTTGTAGAATGTGCGCACATGGAGAAACCATGCATGAGCTATATCGTTCAAGTTTGATAAGGCAAGATGTATAAATTATGTTAATCGCCTTAAATAAAAATTTTATCTCCACAAATCACTATTTTACTACTGATTCTGGTGATTGATTGCATTAGCTCGAAAAAAAACGATCTTCAATTGCCACGATTATGTATATATTTATTATCAGAGCATATACGTTGCGTAGTGTATAAAATAAATAAAAGGATCACATTGAGTGGTAGTGGTAAAGTGATACATAACGTGTGAACATGCACAACAAGGAGCATGATTTCATAACTCGACCGAAAAATAGTTTGTTGACAGTTGACTTCCATCAATACAACATTAAGTCATCGTTTTAGTTACTCAATAGCAAGAATGTTTCAAAAAATTTAAGCGATTTCTTTGAATGTCAAAGTGAACATTCCGTGAAATATTACGGTGGCATGCCAACTTAGTCGAAGTATGAATTTTGAATAGTTACTACAGAAACATTGATGGTCAAGGCGTAATTTAAAATCACAATATGAGATGGATGAAATAAAAATCTGAAAAGGAATGCAATAGTAACACTCTAACTCTCTATAAAGCACTACACAGCAATAGAAAATGTACATAACTACATTTATTATATTATGTAGAAACTAGTACCAGTAAAATAAAAATTTGATCACTCGTTAATGGCAATATTGTTACAAACAAATCACCGTAAAAAACCACAAAACAAGTGGGTAGAAATACGATTTTATATGAATAGCCTAACCATTTACTGACAAATCAAGAACTCACATGTACAAATTCCTACAACAAACAAGAGACCGTCCAAATTGAAAGAAGCAAGCTACCAATGGTTTCATTTACATTGCAGTAGACAGGTAAGTAAACAGGTACAGTATGCAGTTTTCACAAACTCGATTTTTTCATTAGCAACATAAGTTGCAAATCTTTATGCCCTGATATAGAGAAACATGCTCTTATTACTTTAAATTATAATAAGAAAGTTATATTATTCAATTATAATTAAAAAGTAATATTATCACTAGTAGTAAAATCACTAATTATGTTCACTCAGGCATTATAAGCATTGCTGGTCACACGACCGCCATGTCCCGTCCAATCAGTATGGACAAATGTGCCCGGTTTGTCCAAACGCTCGTATGTGTGCGCACCGAAGAAATCGCGCTGCGCCTAAGAATGTAAAACAAATATTAGCAACATGAAAAACAACAACAACACCGGTCAGTCTAGCGTAGTCCGTTGAACGGTAGACTTGAGATGGTGTATTCCCATGTGATGGATACTTTACTAAAAATGTAGCCTTTACCACATCATCTTCAATTTCTTTCAGCGCGTATATACCGAGGAAAGAGCACAAAGATGAATAATAAGTTAGTCGTGTTGTCATGTGCAAGAAGAAAATAGAGTGTAAATGAGCGAAATATTTTGATTACGTTGGAAGACGATAATTTAACGAAAAAAGGTAGTGTGGAATTACCGCAACAGCCAACCTGCAGTAAGTTTGCCGGCAACAAGGCAGTCCGATAGCCATCATAAAAAGCGAGTGCCGTGCTGAGTGCCGGCACGGGGATACCGAGTTGAACCGCTGACGATACCACACGACGCCAGGCCAGCTACAATTAACATACAAACAAAAATTACAATAACAACAACAACCACAGCTAACAATGAAAAGAATAACGACAACAGCACAATCAACAATAGCAACAACAACAAAAACAACAACAACAACAACACCTGCAACAACAACAACAACCAACCGAGCACTTCTTGATCGCATCAGCAAAGTATTCATCCAACAGCAGATTGGCCAGTTGCGGATTCTTCTCAAAAGCCTCCTTGATTTTACCAAGGAACACGCTGCGAATGATGCAGCCACCACGCCACATCAGTGCGATACCGCCTGAAACAACAACATAGATGAACAAACAACAACAACAACAACAACAACAAATGTTAACAAGCTTACGGCGTCAAAAATGCTCAATCAAACAGCAGCAGCAGCAACAACAACAACGACAACAACAACGGGAAGTACAATCATGAAAACAACACTATCCTAACATGATGTTATACATAAGTGAATGAGAAACTGAAACAATAACCATCATAATTGATATCACAAACCGTAATTGAGATCCCAGTCGAATTCCTTGGATGCTTCACGCAACAGCATGAAACCCTGGGCATACGAAACCATCTTCGAGGCGAATAACGCCTGAAATACAGATTATAAGCTGGTAAATTAAATGGTTGGAAAATAAAGCATCTGCCACCCACAATGAAAGCTAATAAAAATTCACTCACTCACTCACTCACTCACTCACTCACTCACTCACTCACTCACTAACCCACCCACCCATTCACCCACCCACCCATAGCCCACTCACTCACTCACTCACTCACTCACTCACTCACTCACTCACTCACTCACTCACTCACTCACTCACTCACTCGCTCACTCATTCACTCACTCACTCACTCACTCACTCACTCACTCACTCACTCACTCACTCACTCACTCACTCACTCACTCACTCACTCACTCACTCACTCACTCACTTACTCACTCACTCACTCACTCACTCACTCACTCTCACTCACTCAGTCACTCACTAACTGCTCACACAATCAAACTCCCACCCGAACCTGTCTAATATCTTCAATAAACTGCTGCTTATCCTTGATCACGTCACCAGCAGCCGGCAGTCCATCGCTGCCTCCCAGCACCGAAGCAGCCGCCACTCGTTCATCTTTCAGCGAAGACAGACAACGAGCAAAGACAGCCTCGCCTAAATTAAATTTCAGGGTTAATTTATGCAAAATACAAAAACGTTTTTATCATACTTAGCGAAATGAAGAGGTCGCTGACTTCCACCGTCTTGATGGGTATTTGTCTAACTGCTTTTAATCGTTCAGATCACATATTGAAACGCTGGGGGAAAGTCAGATGATTATTAGAATGAGAGCGAACAAGAACCTGAACGAATTTCTACAAGGTAATATTCAAAGTTTTTTATTTTTATACTTTGAAGAAAAAACAAGCAGCAGAATAAAAAAAAACAGATGTCCAACCAATCAAAGTGACAGGTTGTCCGTAGTCCAAAGCAGCTATCACCGTCCATTTGCCGGTGCCTTTCTACAAATAACATGTTTGATTATTTTTTATCTGACGAAAAATGCATTATTGGCTTTTGTTTTTACAGGGTGGTCCAAAAAAAATGACAACACTTTGAAGCTTAATAACTTGTGACACAGTCATCAGATTCAACTGAAATTTTCAGGTATTATTATCAACATAACAACTTAGAAAAATGTATAAAACAAAAGAGATCGGACGATCACAGCGGCCGCCACGCACCAATGTGTGCGAAAATGCGTGTGGGTCAAAAACCGAGCGATGCATCATTCACATTTAGGACATGGTTTACACGTGATTTTTGAAACAGTAAACTCTGTTATTTTAGCAAAGAATCATTCAAGAGTCTTTTTTCATTTATTCTAAAGCATTTGTGGCTGAAAATTTTCAAATAAAAATTTTTATTTCATAAAATTTTGTTTTGAAGGTGAAAATTGCGTTTATCTTCCTTTGACATTAAAGTAGGGCTTTATTAGCTAACTAAAACGAAAAATATGAACCACATAATTAAAATGGTTCAAAACCAATGCTAAAAGTTAATTAAAAGTGGAGTTTTCAACCAATAGCTATTTTTCATTTGTTACGTGCATATCATCTCCCTAATATGCGTGCACTTTTAGTCGGTTTTTGACCCACGCGCATTTTTGCATACATTGATGCGTGGTGGCCGCTGTGATTGTCCGATCACCTTGGTTTTATACAGTTTTCTAAGTTAGTATGTTGGTGATAATACCTGAAAATTTCAGTTAAATCTAAAGTCTGTGCCACAAGTTATTCAGCTTCAAAGTGTTGTCATTTTTTTTGGACCACCCTGTAGTTGTCCCTGGGACTTATGTGTTTAGTAAATAAGAATTTAACACCGGCAATTTTTTCTACTCCCGAAGTATTTTTCACAAAAATATAAACAAAAATTTACAGAAAAAAAAATACTTTCACAAAAAAAATTAATTTTGAAAAATTTTCCTTCACCAACCTGACCAGCGGCATCACGAATCTTGGGCACGAGTGGCTTGCCATCCGTATCCTTATACTTGAGTATGGTCGTGGTGATCTCAATCAGGTACGAGTCCAGCTCTGTTTTGTTCCATCCGGCGAAAACCTGAAAGCCAATCACAATCCCTTCCATATACGGAGATAATTTGAACCAGTCATAATGACATGTTGACCAGCTTTACTCATACGTCAAAACTGAACTTTTTCAAACTTGTCAACAGGTTTTGAACCAGGGCCACCAGTTTACCACACTGGCGCCATAACCACTAGACAAACGAACCGAGTAAATGTGTTCAAGTTGAGCTATTATAAACCAACATCGGCCATCTCATCGTGACTGAGATTGAGTGCAGACACGAGCAGATGATAGGCCTCGGCAATCAGCTGCATATCGCCGTACTCAATGCCATTGTGAACCATCTTCACAAAATGACCGCTGCCGTCCTGTAAATAACTTAATTAATTCGAAGAGAAACTACAAAAATTTCAAGTCAGAATTTTCATGTCAATGTCGATATCATGTTTTTTTCAGCGTGTGAATACTGAAGATAGGAGAGGGCAGAATAAATGACTATCAAAACAAGTAGCGTGGATGAAAACTTAACTAAATTATATGATAAAATACTTTTGAAATACGATTTCAGCATCTTCGGAGACCACATTCCGGGTGGTTGCAGAGCATAATAAAGGAAAGAGATGACTGACTGAATTTTTTTTCAACTGAAACATCAAGTCACCCGACCTTGCCCACCCAGTCACAACACGGTTCACCCGTCGGTGTGCCATCCGAAGTGGCGGCCGTTTTCTGGAAGATCTGCTTGATATGCGGCCAGGCCTCCGGTGCACCGCCCGGCATCAGCGAAGGACCTGCAAACCCAGAGTCAAACATTTATATATTTTAAATATATTTCATTATGTTGAATACCATTATTTGAACTTTTCCACACCCTATACCTATTTCAGCTCTTGATTTGTGATGTTATTACAACATTCGTTAAGCCGCCTATGAATCCCCTGTCTTTGATACGTATACCCTACTGACTGTACCATCAGCTATATGTGATATTAATATATCTTATTACATGTTTGTCCGAAGCAGCTGCCTGACAATCGGGTTAATAATTATATAACGTTTTACTTCTTTTTCTTAATCTCTTTACCCGTTCAAGTTTTTTACTCTCATTTTATCTAACCATATCTGGCTCCCTCCTCGCCACCGGACACACCCGAACCGACAAAATAAAATCCCTTGGCCCTCAGCTCTTTGGCACGTCGATTCGTGTCAACATATGACGAATTACCACCATCAATGATGATGTCACCCGCTTCCAGGTATGGAATCTGAAACGTCAAAAAGCGGTGATTACCAAAAACCGCAACAGCAACCACCACAACGAGCATTAGCACCAGCAACAATAACAATTACAATCAGCATCACCATTACGACAACAACCACAACATTGCAGCCACAACAACAACAATCACGACGTTGCAGCCACAACAACAACAACGACTATAACAACAACAACGTCCACCACAACAACAACAACAAAAAACAACATCAACCACAACATTAACAACATCCACCAGAACAACAACAACATCCACAACAACAACAACAACAACAGCATCCACCACAACAACAACATCCACCACAACAACAACAGCAACATCCACCACAACAACAACAACATCCACCACAACAACAACAACATCCGATCCACCACAACAAAACAACAAAAACATCCACCACAACAACAACAACATCCACCACAACAAAACAACAACAACATCCACCACAACAACAACAACATCCACCACAACAAAACAACATCCACCACAACAACAACAACATCCACCGCAACAACAACAACAACATCCACTACAACAACAACAACATCCACCACAACAACAACCACATCCACCACAACAACAACCACAACGTTGACGCCACAACAACCATAACAACAACAACAGCAACGACAACAACAACATCCACCACCACAACAACAACAACATCCACCACAACAACAACATCCACCACAACAAAACAACAACAACATCCACCACCACAACAACCAACCAAATTATTAATGAACGCATCCACGGCATCACCGGCCTTGACAAGCAGCATCACTCGTCGGGGTCGTTTCAGCACCTTGGCCACTTCTTCTAGGGACTTGGCACCGATGATCTAATTATACGATTCACAATTGGTATGGTAATAACCATAAACCACGAAAACCATAATATTAAACAATTAATAAAACTTGTATAAAAATTATATAGAACTTACCTTTGTGCCTTTGGCTTCATTGTTGAGAAAGTCGTCTACTTTTGACACGGTTCGATTAAAGGCGCACACCTGAAACAAGACACAAATAAAAGCTTCTAATGGTGTCTTCATTATCAGTTTTACAGCTTTTTCGTAACTGTTCTGTAAACCTTTTTCACGAAATGTATTCCGAAATTGAAAGAGGAAGAAAATGTCGAAACGAAACAGAAAAAGGTTTACAGATAAGTTGCAACTCCGACTATGAAGGCACCCTAACAATATAGGCAGTATTAAAGGTAATGTCACTCAACGATAAAATATAAAGATAGAAGCGTTAACCAACAGTGAATCCTTTATCGTTCATGTTGAGTATCAGATTCTGGCCCATAACGGCCAGTCCGATCACGGCAATATCAGCAGTCGCTTCCGTCATATTCGCGTTCCGTGTTAATATATGATTAAATCTAAAAACTTTCATTTAAATTGTTTCTCATAACTAAAAATCAATTGTTGTGCTATTACTGTAATTATGAAAGTATTGGTATAAGTGGTAGTTTGTGTCAAGATGACAACCATTGTGTGGTGATGATCAGTCATTTATATACTCGATTGTTTCGTCACTATATCATACCAGATTTCGGTGAATCGATTTCCACACACCAGTTTTGATGAAACGAACGTAACATTCCATTCTTTCAATACAAAAAACTTAATAGACACTATATAAATATAGTGTTACAAAACAGCAACAATGTTCACACACACGAAGCACGAACATAAGCCGTTTTATCGTCGATTTTTAAGTAAAATGTGTGTGTAAGTCAGTCATGTCATTTCATCAAAAAAACTAAACTCCATCAAAAGTACACGGCTAAGCGCAGCCGGTTTGAGTTCAATGCACAAACTCCGTAATTCAACGAAATAAAACAACGATAGTTTATGTTCAAGAATAATTTATTCACTTCACTGTTTTTAGGCATCGGCTGCAGCTGATAAAGCATAAAAGTGTTATACATAATAGATAATAAGCGGTAGACATCATCAATTTGATACAAATGCGTGTATGAACAGTTTTTATAGGAATTTATAGATAGTAAATTGACGTGATTCTGGTTTTACAAATCCATCATTGCAGCTTTCTTCGACTTCAAAGTAAAAGTAAATAATAGTCGGAAAGAAAAATACTTCTGAAGTTCTGATAAATGGCAAAAACGGTTCCTACCACGATAATCAGGATAAAGCACACGATTCCAATAGACGATTTCCATACACGAATACCATAAATCACACCGCATCACAGAAATTAACAAAATAAAAAATAAAATTAAATGAAGATACTTAATGTAATGTATGTACATACTTTATGTATGTATAAACCGGGTGGAAAGATAAAATGTATGTATAATAATGATTAAAAAACGTGTGTTATAATATACAATTTATCAGTGAAAGATACACCGAAAATGAAATAGTTTGAATCTTTCGAACAGCAGTCCGCTTCACTCGATCAGGGGCGAATGGGATCCGACCCAAATTCGGAGAATAATTCAAGTGAGCCTGCCGTACATTCTTAGTTTTCGAGATACGGTGATGCATAAAACTCCAAAATACCATCCCATCAGCAATATGAAATAGCTCCACATTCCCATAGGCCGTATTCAATGCTCGCGCACATAATTATAAAAGGCATTATATCCGCTTTCCATATCGAAGGTCATCTGTCGGGCCTGCTCCTCATCAAGTTCATCCGAGGCTCTCATTTCGGTCAACGTATCAATCCACGTCTGCACCTTCTTTTTCGGTTCAAAATCATCGGGCAATGCCGACATCTGATCCATCGAATTGCGCAGATCGCGTAGACTCGGTGCCAGTTGATCCACGGCACGGATGTCCAACTTCAACGTGTCCATTACCGTAATGTACAGTGAACCGATGTCCAGCGCCTTCGACGTCGTGCCCTTCTCCTGATCGCGGATGGTGATTGGACGGCCTGTGGAAAAGGGAGAGATTGAGAAATACTGATTCGGATTTTTTTTTTATGGAATCGACGCATCAGACTTGAGGATAAGTAGTCTGATTCTTCTAAAACTGAAATAATTTGGGTGTAAGGGCGTACAGATCAGTGATCGGTGTCGTATAGCAGGCTCAAAACATCGTTCAGGTTCATAAGATGAACAGTAGAACTGCTTTAGCTAGATTTCAATCATGCAATACATTTGATTACTTCTTTGTTATGTAGAATTCTAGAATCTATGATAATATATTCAACCAACCCTCTTTAATGCGCTCAATAGCACTGGTACAGTTGAGTCGGTATGTTTTGACGAACGTCTCGATGTCGGGTATCTCGGTGCCCTGCACAAACTTGAACGCCTCCTTGTACTGGGTGAGCAGACGGGAGCACGCGCCCGTGTACTCCTTGCCCGAGATGCAGTCACGCACGTACGCCTAAATAACGAAGTATGTCATCGGGGAGGCTGTATCGGAAATGAGAGCCAGGGATACTCTGTTTGAACAAGTGTTTGCCACCTGCAGTCGATTCCGACAAAATAAATTCTCTCTAAAACTAGCTAAAATCCTTTTGAACACAATTTGGGAGGATGTATGAAATTTTAAAATTGATCAAAAATTCTAAAACCTCGGCCCACCCTGGTTATAATTATCGACTGACGAAATCGTATTAATCAAAATTTGTTCATTTAAATAGTGAATATTTGCTACTTAATGGTCACCTTTTCCAGACACTCCAACGTGTTCATCACGGCATACAACTCGGCCAGATTGTCATAACGTTCGCGGTCCACGGCCGTTCGACCCAATTTCACTGTTTCGTACAGATTCGGTTCGGACGCCATTTTATAAATCTTCAAAGTAAATTGCACAAGAAAATTATGAAACAAACTTTGGATTAAATTATGGATCAAGTCTTGAAAAAATATGTAAAATTTTGTAAAAATAAAAACAATGTAATGTACAAAGGTGACGTAAAAAATAATGGAGTGAAATATGTTATACGGTAAGCCAATTAGCAACCGATAACCATCAGACAGATAATCAAAGCCAACTATTATCAATTTTGCGACTTTTTATTTTATCTTAACACCGGATTTTATTAGGCTTAATGATCATTTCATCATACACTAACTGTTTTACGTCAACGCAGACAAATTAAACACAACATAAACTATTTAACCATTTTAAACGGAAGAAACGTCAACAGTCTTAAGAAAGCAGAGCGGAAAGTACATATCAATAATGGACTACAAAGTTATCATAAATGTTATCCGGCTTTCTGAAAAGAAACTTAAAAAGATGTTAACAAGAATTAACATGATTACAGAGAGTTAACAAATACAGATACAATGTTGAAATTCCAAAGCAATAACCAAATATCAGTAATTCATCAAGTGATAAACGAGAAACTACGAAATAATTTTCCGATAAAAAGCCGGTCGTAATTTTTGATGAAATTGTGATGAAACAAGCGTGACACAAGCGTAGTACGCAACCTGCGAGCTCGATGACTCATCCGCTTACATGCGCTTTAGCGGGCGAGAATGGGTGTGAAAAGTGAAATTTCCCTTCTTTATCGGTTTCAAAAAGTAGAGATTGTTTCTTAAGTGTAGATAAAGTAACCAAATTTTTGTCAATTCCCGCTTTTTGGAGAAAATGCCCGCCCGATGATTGGCTCGTTTGCCAGTGAAATCAATATCATAGAATAGATAACTGTCACATTGCTTTAACACGGTATGGTTTCAGATATATTGGTCCGTCGATTCAAAGTATAACTTTCATTAAACCATGTTAAAGCCACAATGCGATGCTAACTTTAATCCACAAATTACCGTTCAAACAAACCGAATGCAAAAGCAGCACGACATAAATACATGGATAAAATATTTGAAAAGTTTGTGGTGTTTAGCTTGAAGACCCTGAGATATCCGCACTGGTTTTGCCTGGCAAGTAGTTAGATGAAAAATTAGAATCACCGAATCCAAAACGAATAATAACAAGGGAAAATTCAATCGTAATCACCGTCATAATAATCCGCACCTATCCAAAAAATGGTGTATCAAATTCTTCAATTGGATAACTAGAGACAACTTGCCGAGGGAGTCAATCTACTCCTGTTGCTGTTTCGACCAAGGGGTGCGACCGAGACCTTGTCCCTGAAACGTTACAAATATCTTATAATCAACAGGATTAATCGACTCAAATGAAGTTTATTTTATTATTTTATTGCTAATATAGTTTATAAATATTACGGTTAACATTTGATAAAAAATTTCAATGCTGTAGAGTAGAGAGATTGTAAACCACAAACGCGTTTCGCAATCTCGAGTTAAGATGTGAAAATTATCAATCAACAATACAAGTTAATAATGATATAATAAAAATTCAGACAAACGAGCAAATTCAAAACTAACGTGACTTGTGAAAATTTTCTTTGCAGTTTCATACTCAACTTTCAGCTGGGAAGTGTAAAATTCAGCCAAACAGTTTTTTCACCATACAATTTTTCTAATTAAAACAATAATAACCCCAAAACAAATAAGCCGGCCAAAATAGCAGCTCTGCTTAGACACTCAGCGATTTGTTGTAGTTTAGCAAGATGTTTCAAAGGAAACACGAAATCGGAGTTTATCCTCACGAGAGTTTCATAGTCGTGTGAATCGCAATCAACTGCTAATTGATATTGTTCACAATTAATTATTTTTTCATCAAACGAGCGCACAGATGGATTTTATCAGATTTTGTTTGTTTCATCTTTTATATTCCACATGATCCAAATACAAGCATCTGCTTTCATTGAAGACTATAAATCTGCAGCACAGCGCCAACGATATTTTCCCTTTCCTAAGTTGTTAATCATTCCGTATGCCCAATTCATTTTGTCTTATTTAGAAATACAAACTTAACTTTTTTAATCCGATTGCAATTCACACGAACATACGATGCCTGCCTCGACTCAAACTTCACCTCATCGTTCATGGTCAACTTACAGCAGGTTTGCGAACCTGTCGCTCATTACGGAGTTTTTCGAGTTGGAAGGCCATCTGTTGGGCGCGGAACGACAGACGCTTGGTCGACTCCATCACCTGCTCATGGATACTGACTGACCGGGTGCCCATGATCACATGACCCTGGAAAAGATGAATCACTCTCAAAACTCTGAAAATTCTAATTCAGCAATAGCTAAATTTACCAGCAGCAATGGCAACACTGGCAAATTTGAATACCAACTCCTAATTTTAAGTATTTCAAATTTAAAAAATTTCAGCAAATTCTTCGTCACACTCTTTCATTTTCTTCTGCAAAGTACGCTACGGTTTAGTTGTCAGTTAATGTGTCTTATTCATTTCGTCTACTTTGAAGAAATAAAGGGCCTGAATTGAGTTTCCCAAAGCTAGGTTACTTCAGAGACGGGACTAAAAAAGTTCCACAATCACAATAACCTGTTTCAAGTCAATCTTAGCGTCGAGCTGTGCGTTGCGTATCAAGTTGACGATCCATCGTTCGGCCTCCTCATCCTCCATGTTCAGCTTCTGCGCCAGCATTCTACAATGGTTAATTATATTATTAATATCATAATCATCTTATTTTAATTAATATTTTAATTATAACACATTTTATTCAACTGTTTCGGCAGTAGGTATTCCAGAAAAGGGCAATGGCAATTAGGAACCGAAAACAACTTTTTGATGAATCAATTTTTTAATGCAAGTTTATTACCAACTTGATAGTGATGCACTGATGTATCCGACAGAACATCTCAAAGATGAGCTGTCGCGCGCACTCCATAAACTCGGCACAGCAGCCCGTCAGAAAAAAGTCGTTCTTCAGCACCTGAGAAAATTGAATTCAATATTATGAAAGAAACCTGCTGGTTATTCAAATCTGGAACATTTACATAATGAAATGAGTATGAGATGAGAAGAAAATAATAATGTATAAAGCACATAATTTAGGATGTTGAATCCGTAGGATTCAAGAAAAAATTATGAAGTGCAGCAAGACATTTACAAAGAAATCCATTCCGATTCCAATACACTCACACAAAGTACAATGCTAAATTTGACCCCAATCATCATCAATCATAAAACCCCAAAACCGAACTGCTATTAATGTCAAATTTTAAATATGTAAATACCGATGAGAGGGCACAGAAAATTACTAAGGGTGCTTTCAGAGTAAAAAGGAAAGTAAAAAGGAAAGTAAAATGGAAAGTAAAAAAGAAAATCTGTAAAACAACGCACGGGTCCAAAGCGGAATATTCGCAAAATTAAATAATTCAAATTCAAACTGAATGCGCTGTGCGCTACGCTGATTGGCCAGTCAAATTCAAATTCGGAATATTCGAGTATCACGTGTATATTTTCGCGTCGGTTGTTTTACAGATTTTCCTTTTTACTTTCCGTTTTACTTTCCTTTTTACTCTGAAAGCACCCTAACAATGTGCAAAAAACGCTTAACGGGTTAACAAGCAAAATGTTTTTCAATTCAAGCTAAAACAAAATAAAATACGACTGACCTTCTCGCACTGTCTGAGTTTGTCCTGAGCCCCATCAAAGTCGTAGTCGACGTACAGACAGCTGAGGAGCTCGGTGATCGGATCCTTGTACTGGTACGACTCCTAGAAATCAGTAACCATAAAATACATATAATCAGTTACCTAATCAAAGTGAAAATCCTGATCTCTATCGTCAAAAAATATGGAAATGTTCAGGAAAAAAAACAGGGTTTCAAAATTAAAGTTGGATAAGAGAATAAAAAACTTCGTCATTTATTTATTGATCACGGAACATAGCGTATGTGCTGTGGTGGTGTGCGAAGCGAATTTTTAGTTCAGAGAACATGGAACGGATGTAACCAAGCAAGAATTGTGATCTGTCATACCATATTTGTTATATCTACTGTTCTTGTATCCTTTACAATTACAAACCAAACCATATTATAATCGAATGAAAATGAGAATCGTAACTGACCAATGTGATGACTTTGAGCAGATCCTTGATGCACTGCTTGCGCTTGCGGCTGGTGACGACCGCCACGGCCACATAGCGGATGATGTGCGGACACAGCACTTGCAGCACGTTCAGGTAGCTGTAAAAAACTTTTATATTTTTTAATGGGAGTTCTTCATTACTGAAGGCTGAAGCTATCACGGCACA
This sequence comes from Daptonema setosum, assembly GCA_964036265.1. Taxonomy (NCBI): domain Eukaryota; kingdom Metazoa; phylum Nematoda; class Chromadorea; order Monhysterida; family Xyalidae; genus Daptonema; species Daptonema setosum. Next base: position 9,797,999 of record OZ038445.1, read on the forward strand.
CTGGTACCATATCAGAATGGTGTTCTCTTATTTGTATGGGACTTCTTCATTATTGAAGTCATTATAGAGCACTGATGCCATATAATAATAATGGTGTTTTTGTGACGACCAGAGTTTGAATAAACTGACGGGCAATGGCATAACCCCAGAGCAACACGTCAAGTTCTGTGTCTCGAGTCAAGTTTCGAGCCGGGACAACTAGTTTTCAAGTGTGCAACAATGACTACATGTTTTCGTGCTGAGAAGTAGTTTCCAGTTTCACGGATTCATAACAGCCGAAAATTATCTAACTTCTGATTGGTCAAGCACATATCGATGACCTCATCGCGTCCCTTGTCGTTGTTGAAGGCAATCCACAGATTCCAGTGAATCAACCAGGCGCGTTGTTGCAGCAGTTCCAGCTCGGTATCAAACGGCTGCAAAATAATTAATTGTGTTTTTATAGAAATATATTCTTTCATTTAACGCCAAGAAAATCATTTCTTACTAGCAGGCTTTTATTGAGTAACTGATTTATGCATCGACTTTTTTTCAAGCTAACATTATTATCGATATACGAACGCAATCTGGCCACATCTTCCTTGGCCACGTCCCAGTGCTGCAGCAGAATCTCACTGGCCAACTTGCCCCACATGGCGTTCAGATGGTTCGGGTGGTGCGGAGGGATCTGACATTAAAATTCTGATAACATCTTATTTTTACGCCGTAGAAGACTAAAAATTAGTTAATCTCATTATCAACCGCCTAAAATTTTCCCTGTCCTTCTTTAGTAAAGATTTAAATGATAATTGAACTCATGCTACAAATGGAGACACCTAAAATAGCGCAATTCATTGCCAATCAAAGATCAGCTAAACTGAAGTATAACTGAGGTTCGAATATTTCGCGACAGTTTTCCGGGACATTGTCGGGACAATTTTTTTGTAAAGAAATTTCAAGCACGCTATTTTTTGTTCGTTTTTTTGTAACATTTTATACAGGCACATCAATTTCAGATTTTTAATTTAGGGTGTGTAGCAAGAGTCTTATAAAAAATCCGTGAATTTGTCGCCTTTGTCGCGAAATATTCGAACCTCAGTTATAATATATATAAAAATGGTTCTTCTCCTAAAAATTTAGCAACAACGCAGTTATTCTGAATGAATCATGAAAAAATCCTTACCAGATATCGATAGAAGTTCAGGTACTCGCTGGCGGCATCGTAGAACCCGCATTCATACTGGAACTTGGCGAACTGATAGAGCAGCTCGGGCATCTCCTCTTTGAACTAAAAATGCTAGTTCAATTTTGAAAAATTATCAAGTTAAACGGTAGGTCAGAACTGCAAAATTATCTTACTTAAGAATGATAATTGAATATTCAACAACTCCTTGAAAGCACTGTGTCTCAACCCGTGGCTCGAACCACGGCAATCAATTTGCAATCAATAAACTAATCAATTTAATTTGTCCCTTAAGATTAAAACCGACTTCATCCCGCAACCAACATTGTGCTGTGTCTTCAGATACTCCAACACCTGTCGCGAGTCACGATCTCTGGACGAGTTGATCATGTTCATGACCTCCTCCGTTTCCAAAATGGTGATGATCGGTTGTGTCTTTTCCGTCATCTGCTCCCACTTGTTGATAACCGTCTGACGGCGTTGAGCCAACTCTGAAAATAAAAGTGCAAAAAAACATAAGACCTTTTGAATAAAATGACTAATGAAAACAGACACAAGTCACAACCGCAGTGAAACGCACAAAATGTGAAGTAACAAAAAAAAATCCGTTGTGAATCACCAACCGGCGGGTTCCGAACCATACACTTCCACATGCGTGTCGTTCATCAGATCGAGCATGTTAGTCTTCGAGACAATCTGCAGTTTGGCCTTCGCCAACTCCTTCGGATCGTACACCTCAATGGAACGCAGTGATTGAGCGGCTGACTGACTCATATTGAGTAAAACATAAAATCAAACTGATATCGAGAAGAACGCAAGATTAAGTAAAAGCAAAAAACCTGGTGAAACTGCAAGAACTCCAGCAGCGGGAACACCAGGTGCAGATCGAAAAACTCGGAAATCGTCCATGTCAAGTCGTATTCGGCCATTTTGAAGGCGCCTGAAACATATTTGAGCTGATTTAGAACGAAAAAAGCTTTGAAATATCAATATATAAACTATTTTAAGATAAGAAACTATCTACCACGTTTTTTTTTCTTGGTGACCACTCGACTAACTACGCACTCGAAAAAATTCTACTCAATCAAAAATGAAAGTAAAAAACAAAATTTTGATACATGACAAAATGTTTACAAAAGAAGTGTTTTGAAAAAAATTACAATCGGAATCGGATTCAAGTAAGAAGTTGTACGTTTCAAAAATATTTCTCCGGTGTACGTTTCAAAAATATTTCCCCGTGTATCATAGTTTCCTTGTAAAATAGGAATCACTCACTCACACACTCACTCACTGACTCACTCACTGACTCACTCACTCGCTCACAATTCACTCGCTCACTCCTTCACTGACTCTCTCACTCACTCACTCAATCAGTGCACGCTCAACTTCCGGCCCTCGGGTCTCTCCTTGAGAGTATGGGCAGGGCTCTCCTCGAGAGCCTTTTTTCGGGCTCATCAGCTGAGACTAGTCTCTCGAGGAGAGCACTGCCTATACTCTAACACTAGGCTATCGAGGAGAGTGGGCCTCGTGGGATCTCGTTGAGAGCCCTGTCTATACTTCTTGGGCTCAACAGCTGAGAATGGTCTCTCGAGGAGAGCGCATTCATTAACTCAATCATTCATCCACTCACTTTTCTCAATCAGTTACTCAATCACTCTCAACTCTTACTTACCCACACACTCAGTCACACACGACTCAATTACTCGCTCACTCATTAAATCACCTCACTTATTCAGTCACGCATACATTCTCTCACACTCTCCTTCACTCATTCACTCACTCACCCACGAGTAAATTCCTCACTCTCTCACTCAGCCACTCAATTACTCGGTCAATCAGTGACTCACTCCTTAACCCACGCAAGTCACTCACTGATTCGCTCATTCATTCATTCACTCACTCTTTCCCACTCTCTTTTTCTCATTTATTTTTTCACTCACTCTCTCACCCTCTCACGTACTCACCTACCCATTTACTCAGTCAGTTAGTCAGTCACAAACTCACTCCCTAACTCATGCAACTCACTCACTCACTCGCAAACTCATTCATTCACTCACTTTTTCACTATATCACTCATTCAGTCACGTCATTCACTCACTCCACCCAGTCAGTCAGTCACTTACTCATTTAGCACATACGTGTAAACTTTGTTTTCATTATTGTAAATAAATTTTGAAATTGTCGCATTTTGGTAAACTTTTTCATAAATTAATTTTATTATTCTCAACTGTAGTGTGATTTCATAACCCCCTTCTGTTTTGTCCAATAATCATCGTGATGATTATTGGACAAGTAGACGGTTGATTAATCTCCTTTTTTCTTCAGGAATCTTTTCTAAAAAAAATTTGAATCCAAAATGCAACAATGAATCCAAAATAAAATTTTGTTTAATTTTGGAATTGAAAAACTATTATGACAATATTATTATTGAGTTTAATTCAATTAATTTCAGGTGGTGATGGTGTTGGAGTGCACAACGATCACCAATGAAAGGTTATGCCGATTTTGTGTTAACGTTTCATAAACCATATATCCGTTCTCTCCGATCAGTTGATAATTTATTCATATTTTTATAATGCATATTTTAAATGCATAATTTAGGTCCTTCTAACTTTTAACTTATTCAACCTTAACGCTTATTTATTTTAAAATATATAATCACTCTACAAATTACGTCACCTTTCACAATTAAACACACTCAAAAAATTATTTTCGTGTCGTATTTTTCTCACCTTCCAGGCTAACAGGATGTGCTCTCAGGTTTATCGATAATTAGGCATACAATGAAACATTTTCATCATTTTGTTACTATAATACACTGAATCATTGTTCCGTCAGCTAACCTCGAATAAAAATGATTGATTGATTGATTGATTGATTTATTGTGAATTTCATTCATTAACATAGTTAAAGAAGCTGCCATAAAAATGAATAACAGTGCTGATTAAGAAAACAAAAATACTCGGAACTGACAAGTATGTTACAGATAGCGCAAAAAGTATATAGCTGAATTTGATCAGACTGTATTTATAAATTAAGAAATAAATTATCAAATGGTTGTAGTTGATTTTTTGTCGTCTTTTACCTGGGATTTAGGTTTTACCGCCGGCAGCGTGTTGTTTCGTTGACGCACTGAAAAGTTCTAAATTTTTATAAAAGTTTTCCCTCCGCCACATAGCCCAAATTTCGAGGCGTTTGACGAAAATTTGTTTGTAGAAACAACATACGCTTGAGTTTATAAAAGGCGTCATCTTGACACTGACTGGAACCTTGACCAACCAGACACATGAGTGATTTCCACGTCCATTCTGATTATGTTTCGCTGGACGAAGCGGCGTAATTGACGATTGAAGATGATAAGAAACAATCTGTAAAACAACTGACTGATTGATTGACTGACTGACTGAATGACTGACTACATAACTGACTGACTGACTCACTGACTGACTGACTGACTGACTGACTGAATGACTAACGCATTCACTCCATGCACAAAGAGATGAGGCAATCCGGCTGCAATAAAGAAGAGCCAACCACCCGGAATGAATTTGAAGAGTAGATGCACCGCCAAGACGTCAGCCTAAAAAGTCTCTCTAAACCATTCAACACATATTCTTTCATTCGCTGGCCGGATTACTCACTCACTCACTCACACATTCACTCACTCACTCACTCACTTACTCACTCACTCACTCCCTCACCAACTCACTCGCTCAATCACTCACTCACACACTCACTCATTGAATTACTCATTCACTCACTCACCTCAATAACAAAAGCGGTCATCACAGAGATTTTGAAGAAGTTTATCTCTTTATGGCGACGCTTCTCGGCCAGACGAGTGGATTTGGTCTCGTGATGATGATTTTGTTGTTTAGTGAGCATGGTCTGTGAACATGAACAATGTTGAACATGCACGACAAAAACCCCATTATCATAATCGGCAATTACAACAATTATACTATCGATGTACCACCTATATATACCACCACCACCAAAACCTTGACAAAAAAAAACAAAAGCAACCTATGTACATATTTTACATATAATTTTACATTTGTACAGTACCTTGTTCTGTGTCTGTAAAACATGATAAGTATAGGCATTGATACCCGCAACACAAACGCTGGTGATTGTACAGCCGATGCAGCATACCCACCTAAATAAACTAATATTCAGTGGGTGAGTGAGTGAGTGAGTGAATAGTCTGAGTGATTCAACTAACCACATAACATCTCCACATTTTGACGCAGCCCAATTTAAGTAGAAGGAATCGGGATTCACGAAGGATTCACATCCCCCAATGACGTATGGCTAAATAGAAATTAGCTCACTCACCTGCTGAATCACTCACTCACACACTCACTCACTTATTCACTCACTCACTCATTCACTCACTCACTCACACACTCACTCACTTATTCACTGACGACTGACTCACTCATTCACTAACTAACTTACTGAGTTGTGTTCACTAACCGCCGTTAAAATGGAGTTTAGCAGTATTATTCCAAGCACAACCATTTTTGCTGAGTTAGCAGTGCAAAATGTTTGCAGCTGAAGAGGAAGAAACTTTTCATAACACACTTTCTCGCATACACTCACTACCACACTCACTCACTCACTCACTCACTCACTCACTCACTCACTCACTCACTCACTCACTCACTCACTCACTCACTCACTCACTCACTCACTCACTCACTCACTCACTCACTCACTCACTCACTCACTCACTCACTCACTCACTCACTCACTCACTCACTCACTCACTCACTCACTCACTCACTCACTCACTCACTCACTCACTCACTCACTCACTCACTCACTCACTCACCTACTCACTCACTCACTCACTCACTCACTCACTCACTCACTCACTCACTCACTCACTCACTCACTTGGATGGGGTAGGCAATAGCCACCATGCGATTGACGGCCACAGCCACACTCAACTGCATCATGACATTCCAGCAAAAGTGGTGCAAATGCATCAATCTGTGAGAAATCCAGTGAGCACCAAGACCATTGCGGTAGCTGGAACATCAGTATCATCATCGACAACAACAACAACAACAACAACAACAACAACAACAACAACAACAACAACAACAACAACAACAACAACAACAACAACAACAACAACAAAAACAACAACAACAAAAACAACAACAACAACGACAACAACAACAACAATTGTCAGGGATGGTACTTACATACGACATTCACTCACTTAAACTCAATACATTCACTCACTTAAACTCAATACATTCACTCACTTGCAAATAACCAGCTTACTCATTTCAGCAACTTACTCACCCTGTATAACATTTAACACGTAACCATATTATCCCAGATCAACCACCCTTCCACCAACACACACATTTTCTATTCACCATAACGTTAAACTGTACTCACACTGACTTTCTTAGCATGCGAACACCGTGTGCAACAGCAAGTTGCAACATCCAGCTAGCGCCGTTGCACCAGCTAACAGGCCTACCACATACACGCTCGGGACCATGCACCTATGGCCGTATGCAACATGGCATGGCCAATAATATTACTAAGCACCTTTTTATTAACCAGTCCATTTTTAATAGACAGTTCATTTTTATTGCCCAGTTGCTTTTTATTATCCAGCTTATTTATGTACGGGCATACACTGTTTTCCCTCCGTGCCCCTCACTCTCTAGCAACCTATATAAGCCAGCTCCATACTTCCAATATTCATTCAACACCATCCCGGGCATTCAGCCTGCTGCACTCCGACCTCTAACCTACTTCTGCATGGAAAACCGCGACACCGTTCATTCTATAGTATGAGCCGCCGCTGCTATCCTACCTCTCCGTAGAACTGTGTCTATCCACCAAATGTCCATTTATGTTATAGTCTGTTAGGCTTATCCACCATCTACATACTCACTCACTTATCCCAATCTATAAACCATTCAAGCTTTCTGAGCTAGGGTGTTTTACGACTGTCTCCTGCTATCATCAGTTAGTCGGGATCATAATAATACCGTTGAGCCAGACGGAGCTACCCTCTCTGTGCCGGTTCTAAACAGGCACTCCTTGTGGTTCCCTCCGGCTCATCGTACATGATAACTTAGTCAAACACAAGGCAAGGCTGAAAGGCCGCCATCTACTGTCTTTGGCACTCACGCTCACTCTCTTAACGATACGACTCTGCACCAAAGAGCGTTCTCGAACAGGTGTGCTCAAACTCACCTGTATAAACTTATCTACTCACGGAGTACGCTCATACGTACGCCCACGCATCATTCCTATCATGTGTTCTCCTAACCAGCAAGTCGATCACTCATGTGGACTCTATCGACTGATAACCTACTGTACTACAAGCCTTCATGAACAGACATTGAATCAAGTCACACATACGTACGTGCCTTCACCATGAACCTGCATTATCACATGTGCCAAGACAAATGCTACAACATTGCCATGCCTGTGATATAAATGATAAATATTCTTTTCCTTATTATTTCGTTTGATTAACTTTATGTCATACTATTTGTGTTGCTTTATCGATACACGGTTTTAACCCATATAACTTGAGGATAAACGAGCGAGCTGCTATATGAGGGTGCCTATATTATCAACATACAACTCGTAATAGACGATTCATATTAACATAAAAATAAGCAATAACCGATCCACCACGGGTCAGGCCAACCTCTGGGTCAGCACCGCTACCTACATATAGGCCTGCCTGACATGGTAGCACCGAGTGGTTAGTTTAAAAGTTAATATAATACCAGGTCGGTCAATCAGCGATTTTTTTTCTCACTTAATTATCACCCTATAAAACTCACTAACAACTATGAGTTTCCTCAATTTGGGTAACTCCACCAGGCGACAAGGTGCTGGATCATCAGCACAGACAACGGACAACGAAGACAACGACGAGGCCCAGGCAACCTTTCGCACGCCGGCAGCAGCAGAGACGCTGGAAGAACTCAACATCGAGAACCCAAGGGCACTCAGGATTATGAAACGAGACCAGAAACGAATGTATGACGTCCTACCCACGTTGGTCAATGACATGCAGAAAGACATGGACAGGTTGGCACAACAGGTCGGTGAGGTTACACACAGACTGGCGCAGCCTAACAACCAGTTGGTCCCTACGATCAACGTGCTTGGCCAGAATGAGATGTTCCCCATTCCAACTAAAAGGTTCATGAACCCAGCTTCTGACTCTCTGCAATTTTTTATGGGTGACGTCACAGACCAAGACTTTAAAACATGGTACGAATTTTATGATCTAGTTTGTAATGCCGCTGGTTACACAAACGAAAAGCGAGCCGCCGTTTTGCCTTGCTATCTTCGAGAACCAGCGCTCAGCGTGTATAAGTCACTCACAGATGCCGAACGCAGCGACTATGATCTGTTAGTCACAGCTCTAAACGACAAATTACGCTATCCGGAATCCGAGTACTTTGCACAAATTGAATTGGGTCAACGACAACAACTACCACATGAGTCTGTGCCGATGTTTGCCGCCACCATAACAAAGTTGGTTCACCGATCGTTCCCCGACTTCACGGAAGACGCAAGAGGTAAGCTAGTCATGATGAACTTTTTAAACAAACTAAGGCCCGAGTTGCGCCAGAAGCTACGCATGTTTCAACCAAAAAGTTTTGAAGAAGCCAAACTGAAAGCGATGACACTTGAGGCGCAGAACAGAATAGATAATACTGATGCCAAGGAACGAGAGGCAACCATTAAATCAGACCCGGTCATTAAAGCACTGCAAACTGCCAATAATGTGCTCCTAAACCAGGTATCAAACATGGCAAAATCTCAACAGATGCAGGACCTTAGTAGAAATAACACTAACCAACGTTCTTTCTCCTCAGACAGATACAGGCCCACCAACCAAGACAATAGTCGATCGTACCAGGCACAACGTCAGTATTACCCACAGGACCGCAGTCAATCAGCTTACCCACGAAACACGGACAACAGCAACCGCTGGAACTGGCAGCCCAAACAAGTGAACCAGGACCGACGACGTCCGACGATCACGGTGGATGGTCGACCCATCTGCTTCTACTGCGACAAACCAGGTCACACACAGTTGGTTTGTAAGAGTCGACTACGGGACATGGCAGGACCCCCGTTTCAGACTTATGAGCCACGCCAACCAGTTCAAAATATGTCACGATACAACCAGTTTAATCAGTTCAGTCAGAGCGGACAGGCAAGATTGGGTCAAGGTACTCAATTGCCACATAGAGCATTACAGTACCCGCCAATCAACCCGGCAGCACTCAACTCACTGAATAGAACGATTGATCAGACAACAGAACTCAATAAAAAAGACTCACTAATCGCTCAGCTTCAGAAACAGGTCAATGGGCTCAAACAGATCAACAGCTTCTACGACGAGCTGAACCAAACAGGCAACATGAACCCGCAGCCCCAGATCAACATGTTCACGCCTCAACCACTGAGTGCGCGTCCAGTAGAAGAATCAGCAGGTGACTCACAAGCAGACAACGTTGACGCACAGGACAACGCACCGGGCCTTTCAGAAATCTTTCCAACTATAGAAGACGACCCGGACTTCGACCTGGAGGAATACCTGTTCCCAAGCCAGACGAACCTGCAGCCAGAAGCCACCGCGCAGAAAGCACCTGAGGGACGAAGCGCAACACCAATCCCAAAACAACAGACGTTGCGGAGACTGACGTCGCCTACGTGCACATCAGGCAGTCAGATCACGATACGACCATTAATCACAAACGATGCACGCACGCCCAGCTCCACGATTTGTCTCATGCACCTCGAGCCACCACAAACAACAGCAGTCTATGCTACGGTCCAATATCACAATACCAACGAGATACAGGTTACAACGCTCAACTCAAACCCGCACACAACGCAAAGCTTAACTTCATTCATCCGAGAGAACGACATCCAACGAAGAAGAGGACGACAATTCTTGCGAAAAATCGTTTTACTGCTCATCCCACTGGTCGCACTGATTCAGAATGGCATGGCTAACACAACTGAAGAGTCTACGCGAGCGTCATACCCACACATCTGCCAAGAAAATTCGGGGCGCCAACTTTTTAGAGTACCGCAACAAATCCCCTGCCCCGTTGACGTCGACTCCATAAACGACCCGCCTACACCACTCAGACTGCAGCTGTACAAACGGAACATTCTACAATTCCACTCGCAAGCCTTCCTGTGCACAAAGACAAGATACCACGACGCACGATTCACTTACCTGGCAGGTGTGAGTCATGACAGGGAGACCAACATTACACCACTCCGGACGTCAACTGAAGAATGTCGAATGATGATAGAACACTCCAGATGCGACGCAGGTGCACTCTCGGATCAGAACGGATTGCTCACTACGACCAACACGAACCCAGCCTATTACCCCAGCGGTTTTACCTCATGTTGCAGTTGGCACTATTTTCAGGTAGACCAATGCACGTTGACCAAGATTGAAGTATACAAGAGGCACGACCAACCAACGATGACATCAACATATGGCGACGTGACCCACTGCGCATACAGCACCGGACAATGCACTCTAGGCGATGGAGCAACGATCATATGGACGCCAGACGAGACAGAAAAGTGCGCGTACCTCCCATGGAAGCGTTTCACCGGCACAAGAAGAGGTAAACACTGGTTATCAGACAATCAACAATTAGCATTAACTTTCTTTAACACAACCCAAGTCACAGCATGTGAAAACAAATTACTTACTGTTTCTGACCAAGCAGTGGTTTTTGAAGTCGTTTCTAATACGGTAAGAAACAAACGTTCACGGGTGCCTGATCTCACTATAGTAACCGGCGACGTTCAGGCCAGCAGCCTACAGGCAATAGAGGATCAACTCACTAACCTTTCAACTCAAGTCTTCAGTTCTGCTTTTACTAGCGTATGTCACGCCTTCCAATCCATAACAACCAGCCTACAGTTGGCACTCTTGGCACATCCGACACGGGCCGTGGCGCACCTACTCCGAAACCCATACATACGCGCCAGGGCCTATGGTAATATAATCGAAACTCACCCATGCATTCCAATCAAAACTACACTCAAATTTCTTCCTAGCACCAATCCAACAACAGGACAGTGTTCTCAATACATACCTATTTTATTTTCCATTCACGGACAATCTTTCAACGGATACTTGAACCCACTGAACAATGAAGTAACACACAACTCACCTATGTCAGACTGCTCAAAACCAGTAAGGATACCACTAAGCTTAGGCAACACTTCAATCAGCTATGAGCGTGGCACAGGAGCAACGAACGAACTCGACGACACCCACCTACCCGAGCTCCCATCAATTTTACAGAACATAACACTCCAATACATACCGTTCACACACAACCCAGTCATCTTTCACACTTTGGCTATGTACAATTATACAGAATTCTTAACCGATTCAGACACCAACGCTTTATGGCGCAGCCTGCAGTTTCACCATCAACTATGGCGCACAACAACTGACCCAACAACAAATGACCACCAGCCAACCACATACTTTCATCAACCCACATTTATTAAGCATTTAGTCAACAACGGCTTTTTACCTACAGTTTTAGGCATCAACATTTCTTTAATGCAAATATGGGTGTTTGCTACATGTCTAATAGTTACAACACAGCTGGCAGCAAGACTACTTCTCTCACCCACTATCCTCGTTCTCATCACTAACATGAATATAATGGCTACATTTACCAGGTGCTTCAGAACCATACGTCACCCCAGGCAACAGACCAGGCACAACCAAACACCTTCCCGGACACCGGAAGAGGACTCATTCATCACGGTGCCCATCGACCTACAGACAACTCAGCAGGTCATGTCACGAATCACGTGCGAGGACGAACGGCAGCCACCCATATCTCCAACATACGGTAAGCCACCAAACTATTTATTAGAGACAGTCAATTTACGCAGATGGCCCGCAGTACATTTGAACACTTTGATACCAGTACAACATCTCACACAAGATAAAAAGTCCGATGTCCCACAAGGCCTCATCCCAACTGTCTCGGTGCGCATAAACGGCATAGTAACCCCGGTATTAATAGACACAGGAGCTAGCATGTCGGTCATTTCTGAAACCGTAGCAGAAGCTTTAGAAATCCACAATATAATGCCAGCAAGCATTGCCGCAGCTACAGGAGTCAACGGTTCACAGTTAACCATCTCAGGTATAGCCAACATCCGAATTAGTATCGGACCCGACTGCATCACGACACCAATACACATTGCAGGTAACCACTGCACGCAGAGCGCTATCATCGGCACGGACATCCTACAACAATTCGGCCAATTAACTTTTAATTTTCAGAAACAATTCGTGACCATTGGGCCCCATCATTTACCCATTCTGGCACCGATCACAGCACAAATTAATTCAGGGTCAGTCTACCTCATCGCCGATGAAAACGTGTTAATACCGCCACGAACTGAGTGCCTGATTCCCACACGGACCAACACAAAACTGCCAAATAACATAGACTTTTTAGCAACACTCTACCCCAAACTAACCATCAAGTACGGCCTCTACCTAGTTAACTCTCTTTTTAACTCAAGTGACTCAATATTTTTTGTAAGAATACTCAACCCTTTGAGGTCACCAGTCACTCTGTACGCACTCACCAAAATCGCCATCATCAGTTACTTCAACCTGCTATCAATCAATGACACTAACCTGAATAATCACCAATCAAAACCACCACAAACCGATTGTTTGTTTCAGATTAGCTCGGAGGTATTAACACCAAACGAAACAACACAACTTCTCAGGCTTTTAGAATCCAACGCCGATGTCTTCTCTAAACATGACTACGACCTGGGTTGCCACCAGATCAAATACCGGCTCCAACAGACCGCGCCAATGCCATCACCCGCACGTGCCTACCGCATCAGACCCGACCATAGAGACTTCGTTAATGATTACATCGAAGAGATGCTTAAAGCAGGAGTCATAGAACATAGTGATAGTCAGTACGCGGCACCAGTTCTTGTGCACACGCCCAAAAACGGCAAACTGAGATTAGTTGTAGATCTACGTGGAGCGAACAAAGCACTCAAAAAACTAGAATATCCGCTTCCTACGATAGCCGAAATTACGCAAAGTATGTCACAGTGTCGTTACTTTAGCACTTTAGATGCCACCAAAGGGTTTCTCCAACTTCAGATTCACCCCGACGACCGACCTTTCTTTGCGTTCAACACCTGCGGCGGCCACTATCAATATCGAAGACTAGCTATGGGGTACCACAGCTCACCCCAGATTTTTACCAGGGAACTGGAATCAATCCTCCTGCCGTACCTACATAAATCATGTTTCCTCTACATAGACGATCTCTGTGTTGCCAGCCCTACGTTTGAACAGCATTTAATAGACTTACAGAACATTTTCGACCGAATGCGTGCTAACTCACTAAAGTTTAACCCAAAGAAATGTACATGGTGCCAGCCATCTGCAGAATATTTAGGTTTCAGGATAGACGAAAAAGGTATCCAGATAAGCCCAACCAAGGCTGGCGTTATCCGTAGGCTAGAACCACCGAAGAACCAGGATGAGTTAAGACGCTACTGCGGTTTTGTAAACTATTTCAGAAGATTCATACCAAACATGGCCAAAATCATTCACCCACTAACTCAACTACTGAAAAAGAACATCGTTTATGAGTTTTCAGAAGAATGTCGCAAGGCATTCCATGCCATCAACGACAGGCTTACGCACCCGGACACTCTGGCATTCCCAATGTTCGACGGCACACCTTTCATCGTATTTTCAGACGCTAGCACGCACGGACTAGGAGGAGCACTGCTACAGAAGGGCAAAGACGACATAACGCGACCGATCGAATTCGCAAGCCGCTCCCTCCTGCCCAACGAAAAGAACTACGCCGCAGTAGAGCTCGAGACACTGGCTATCGTTTGGTTAGTCACACAACCGTTCCGCCACTATTTGACTGGTAACAAGTTCACTCTAATAACAGACTCACAACCGGTCGCATGGCTGATGAAGAACAAATCCAAATCAGCCAAACTTTCCAGGTGGGCCATCAAACTTTCAGAATTCGATTTTACTATCGAGTACCGACCAGGTAAGCACAATGTCGTAGCTGACTTCCTGTCACGCCTCGACCAACCAACACCCTCACCCGACAACACAATTGAAAGTGAAGTCAACATCATGCGACCACAGATACTAACGACGGGCCACCAAATGCCATCCAACATAAGACAACTACAAGAGCATTCCGAACTCAGCCAGCTAATCCAACAGCTACGAGACGACAACATCCAGCCGACGTCAACACCACACAAACACTATTACGTCGACCCGTTAGGTGCCCTCAGAATACCACGCAGACACTGCCAACATACGAACGAGCTAGAACTAGCGCCAGACCCCTACATAGTGCCACCAACAGCGTCGACCGACATAATACGTGACAACCACGACCCGGCATCAGCAGGTCACTTGGGCATCGAGAAGACGTTGCACCGCATCGCCCGCTACTACTTCTGGCCACAAATGACAGCAGAGGTCACGAAGTACGTTGCTTCATGTGCTATATGCAATGCCCGGAAGTCACCTACCAGGTCCCTACGACAACCACTGCACCCTCTCCCTATTTTGGCAACAGGAGAACGATGGAGCGCGGATTTCATTTCGTTCAAGAAAGCCACAACTTCGGGCAACAAGCACATACTCCTGTTTGTGGAACACACCACACGTTTTGCCGAAGCCTTCGCAACCACCGACCAGACCGCTGAAACCGCAGCCAAGATCTTCATCGAGCAAATAGCCCTACGGTACGGAGCGCCTCGCCAACTACTCACCGATAACGGACCAGCCTTTCGCGCCGCGTTATTTCAACAAGTAGCACTTATTTCTAATACCACCAACAGATATGCGTGTCCATTCACTAGCCAGGTCAACGGTCTCAACGAACACACTAACATCCCTATTTATACTATGCTTTCAGCGTATGTTAATACACAACAAACAGACTGGGACATACATTTACCTTATGTAATGTGGGCCCTCCGCAGCACAATACAATCCTCCACCCGTTTCTCACCATTTTATCTTATGTTTGGCAGGTTACCTCTGGCTTTCACAGATCGCATCTATGACATTTCAAACACAGACAGCCGAGCAACTTACGACGACTACGTAGAGCAACTGGAGACATCCCTACGACTGGCATGGCACACCGCAAAGAAAAACCTCTCAACGGCTCAATCAAAACAAAAAGCTATCTTCGACAAAAAGGTTGGTAACGTTAAATATCAGGTTGGTGACACAGTACGCATGTGGAATCCTTCCATTCCCAAGGGTAAGAGTAAGAAACTAACTAATACATGGAGAGGACCATTCAAAATCGTGGCCATCCAGGGTATCAATGCCCAGATCAGGTTAACCAATAACGAGGACAAGGAACCTACTTGGGTTCATTTTCAACGTCTCAAAAAGGTTAAAGAATCCATACCAGGTCTTGAAACATCAGAGTCGGATTCCGAAACGGACCAGCAACAGCCAATCGACAGACATCGACAGCCGATCGATCCCAACATCGATGACACCGACCCACAGTCATCAGACTAAGAAACACAGTCATTTTTTTTAGTTTTGCAGCTCGCCAACATATTTAATCCGGGCGTTTCTTTAGGACAACTTTAGGGAACCTTCTATCAGCCGTATAACTACGCACAAGTTTTACATGGGTTTTATAAATTATTTACCAAAACACTATACAACTTTCATGAATGATACCCATATTCATTGCCGATATACGTTATTAGCCCCACTTTAGGTTACTACTCACCTATAAAACTATTCACTTGTACAGCCAAAACACGACTACATATTCAACAGGACGCGACCTCACCAAACCTTGCGGATATCCGGACTCACAAAGATTTCATAGAATTCAGGCTGTTAAATAGGCTATCCACATTAAAATTTGGGTCCTACTTTCTGTAAGCGAGCGGAGAAGATTGATCAACTTCACCAACGCTAAAACCTTTTTTCATTTAAATCACTTAAGTGGGACCATCAACAGGAACAGCCAATCACCAACAGCAATGAACAATAGGCAAACGGTTAAGCCCCAAAATTAACCCAAACCAAAAATAGTTATTTTCAGACATAGTCCACATCAGTGAGGCAAACACGCGTCTGAAACTCCAATTCGTTTTATTAGTGCACTCATAAACTCGCGTTAACCAACATTACGGTCTCACCATTTAATTACATTGCTTTGTTAATAATTATTCGTTTTATATAAGTTTGTCACTTCAATACAACACGTACATACACCAGCAACCATTACCACACCAAAAGAAACATTGCTCCAAACTTTCATTTACCAAGATTTTTCTACTCACCGCAATCGACTCACCGCCACCAACAACGGAACCAGAGCCGGACCAACAGTCACAATCGGTTTCGGACCAGCCTTGACAATCAGGCAGACTCCCACGCCGAGTACAGACCAAACCAACAAAGGCGAACACCAAAGGAGGTAACGACCCAATTATTACCGTAACCATCTCAATTTTTTTTTCCATAAAACCGGGACGGTTTCTTTAAAATCAAGGGGGGAAGTGTCAGGGATGGTACTTACATACGACATTCACTCACTTAAACTCAATACATTCACTCACTTAAACTCAATACATTCACTCACTTGCAAATAACCAGCTTACTCATTTCAGCAACTTACTCACCCTGTATAACATTTAACACGTAACCATATTATCCCAGATCAACCACCCTTCCACCAACACACACATTTTCTATTCACCATAACGTTAAACTGTACTCACACTGACTTTCTTAGCATGCGAACACCGTGTGCAACAGCAAGTTGCAACATCCAGCTAGCGCCGTTGCACCAGCTAACAGGCCTACCACATACACGCTCGGGACCATGCACCTATGGCCGTATGCAACATGGCATGGCCAATAATATTACTAAGCACCTTTTTATTAACCAGTCCATTTTTAATAGACAGTTCATTTTTATTGCCCAGTTGCTTTTTATTATCCAGCTTATTTATGTACGGGCATACACTGTTTTCCCTCCGTGCCCCTCACTCTCTAGCAACCTATATAAGCCAGCTCCATACTTCCAATATTCATTCAACACCATCCCGGGCATTCAGCCTGCTGCACTCCGACCTCTAACCTACTTCTGCATGGAAAACCGCGACACCGTTCATTCTATAGTATGAGCCGCCGCTGCTATCCTACCTCTCCGTAGAACTGTGTCTATCCACCAAATGTCCATTTATGTTATAGTCTGTTAGGCTTATCCACCATCTACATACTCACTCACTTATCCCAATCTATAAACCATTCAAGCTTTCTGAGCTAGGGTGTTTTACGACTGTCTCCTGCTATCATCAGTTAGTCGGGATCATAATAATACCGTTGAGCCAGACGGAGCTACCCTCTCTGTGCCGGTTCTAAACAGGCACTCCTTGTGGTTCCCTCCGGCTCATCGTACATGATAACTTAGTCAAACACAAGGCAAGGCTGAAAGGCCGCCATCTACTGTCTTTGGCACTCACGCTCACTCTCTTAACGATACGACTCTGCACCAAAGAGCGTTCTCGAACAGGTGTGCTCAAACTCACCTGTATAAACTTATCTACTCACGGAGTACGCTCATACGTACGCCCACGCATCATTCCTATCATGTGTTCTCCTAACCAGCAAGTCGATCACTCATGTGGACTCTATCGACTGATAACCTACTGTACTACAAGCCTTCATGAACAGACATTGAATCAAGTCACACATACGTACGTGCCTTCACCATGAACCTGCATTATCACATGTGCCAAGACAAATGCTACAACATTGCCATGCCTGTGATATAAATGATAAATATTCTTTTCCTTATTATTTCGTTTGATTAACTTTATGTCATACTATTTGTGTTGCTTTATCGATACACGGTTTTAACCCATATAACTTGAGGATAAACGAGCGAGCTGCTATATGAGGGTGCCTATATTATCAACATACAACTCGTAATAGACGATTCATATTAACATAAAAATAAGCAATAACCGATCCACCACGGGTCAGGCCAACCTCTGGGTCAGCACCGCTACCTACATATAGGCCTGCCTGACACAATGAGTCAAACCAACTCGTATATCACCGGAGTAATCCAAAATACGTACACTATCAGATTGATCATTTCGAAAATGCACCCGGTTCGGAAAAGAATCGAGTAATGTGGGCTGAACATCCGTAACACCTGGGAATGAATGCGTGAGTGAGTGAGCGAGTGAATGAGTGAGCGAGTTAATGAGTGAGTAGGTGAGTAGGTGAGTGAGTGAGTGAGTGAGTTCTCACCGTTGTGGCATACACCGTAACTATGTTTATAAACAAGCACAAAGCAGCCATGACCCCAGTAATCACGGCTGCCAAATGGTAATGCCAGTTTGGGTGTCGGCCACTAAAGTCGATCTCCAAAATTGAACTTTGATTCCCAATATCAGGGGTAGTTAATTCCATCATGTCGTCTGCGGTTTTTTACTGAGATAACTGAAAAAACTAGAGTGGTAAAAAAGTCCGTATTTGTGACTGTTTCTGTTAAACTGAATAAATAATATAACCACATACTCATTCATAAATAGATGTTCCTTTGTCATCGTCAGTAACGGCAAACGATTATGGTAAAATGGACAAAGAATCGAAGTATCTAGGATACTGACACTGAATCAGCATCTGATTTCCTATTTGTTTCATCCGAGTTGTTCCAGAAAAGTACTGTAGGCACCTTGTGTTCTGTACAAACAGAAAATCTTTGCTGATCACAATCGATTTCGTTGCATATCGGAAACGAAGCTTGTTTGAATGATACTCAAGTTAAATGTATAAATAAGCTAATAGCACAAACTATTGTATAACTACTTAACTATAGGACTAACCTTAATGAGACTGAGATGCTTAGCAACCGTTTTTATGGTTTATAAAGTATATGCCTATCAGTTTTAATATTATCCGAGGCACAACTTATCTAAGGTCAAATAATAAATCAAAGTTAACAGGATGGGTATAATAACTAAGATGACGCATTTGCTCATTGACTAGAATGCTCGTACGCGGCTGTGCAACGCCGGTTCTCACGCACGCACTGACTGACTGACTCACTCACTCACTCACCCACTCACTCACTCACTCACTCACTCACTCACTCACTCACTCACTCACTCACTCACTCACTTCACTCACTCACTCACTCACTCACTCACTCACTCACTCACTCACTCACTCACCTCACTCACTCACTCACTCACTCACTCACTCACTCACTCACTCACTCACTCACTCACTCACTCACTCACCCACTCACTCACTCACTCTCTCACTCACTCTCTCACTCACTATCTCACTCACTCACTCACTCACTCATTCACTCAGTCACTCACTCACTCACTCACTCACTCACTCACTCACTCACTCACTCACTCACTCACTCACTCACTCACTTCACTCACTCACTCACTCACTCACTCACTCACTCACTCACTCACCTCACTCACTCACTCACCACTCACTCACTCACTCACTCACTCACTCACTCACTCACTCACTCACTCACTCACTCACTCACTCACTCACTCACTCACTCACTCACTCAATCACTCACTCACTCACTCACGTCACTAAAATTACTCACTTACTAACTCGCCTACATATTTATGTAGTTTAACTCACTCCACTTACTCGCGTATAGTCACTTATTCGATCTTTCATTTAGTCATTAGCTCGCTCACTCACCTAGAAAAACGACTCAAAGTGACACCAATAAGATCTGGTTTCATGTTTTAATTAACAAGATTGGCTGTATATCATTCGAACCCAAGCCTAATGGAACTTGATTCCCTTTTTTACGATGCTTCATGACTTAGAGTACATGGCAATCCTACGCAACTGGAGTGTTTCTCTCATTTTCAGTCTGATGGAAAATCGGAGTTTCATATAATGTATGGAATTTTGTTCGTAATGTCATACAAGCCAAGTCAGTAAAAAATTGTGGTATAACATACGCTGTTTTGTAAATAAATTGAGTATCGTTTGAAAAATCTGTAAAATAGAAAAATACTTACTGCAATTCCGTTTCACATGATTTTATCTCAAGGAACCAGTTAATTAATGCTTCTAGGGAGCCGGGTTTGTCTATCATGAATGTCTTGTCAAAGTAACTGGTTTGTCTCACATGAAAAGAGCATGATTGGTAATTTATCCTTCATTCTACAGCGATCCTAATGAGTTCATGAAACGTGAGCCGACTAAAGAATGAAGCTACTGGCAAAAACGCAGTTTTGTCTGGGTACTTTAATGTTTCTCGGGACATCAAATATAAAATCTAAAGCAATTCTTACAAACGCGACTTGACTTTTGGTACGACTTGACTTGAACGGAGGTCACGTTGTACCAACAACTCTATGACTGAACAATAACAACACAAAAGTCATGTTGTATCTTTTAATACAAACATCTCTACGACGTAAAATAGTAACACAATAACAATCGAACAATTACCGTTTGCGCTTTTTTAAAGATGTTTCGGTTTGTTTACATGGTAACTCTACAACCTGGGTGGTAACTTGTTTATTAGACGTTTTGATGATGGTCAATTAAATATACTTTATGAAACTCACGTATTATTAGGAGACTAATGTTAACTGAATGCTTTTATCTCGGCTGAGATTAAATTAAGAATGAAGGAAAGGCCGTCTGACTTTTCTGCTGGAAGGGGGAAACGTTTTTTTCTGAAAATTAATAAAAGATAAATCTTATATAAACTTACTCCACTCACTCATTCATCAGCAAACTCACTCACACATCCACTTAACCAACTCACTTATTCATTCACTCACTTACTGATGCATTTCAGTTTTACTAATCCAAGTTAAACAATAATTTTATTTTTGGATTATGGATTCTCACGGTTTTGCATGAGCATGTCGATACGATACGATATATACGATATTATGTTTTATTCGCAACTCTGAATAAGTTGGGGATGAGCGGCAAGAGCCCCTTAAAATAACATTTGAAGTGAATAATAAATCGAGATTAATAGTTTTGGTTTTGGTTTTAAAGATCAGACGAATCAGAGAATATATATATAGGTAAAAGTGGCTGGATTGCATATTTTGGGTCCGAACCCCTATTTGACCAGACCCCTATTTGACCGACCCCTGATTGACCGACCCTTATTTGACCAGACCCCTATTTGACCCGGTCAAATATGGGTCTATGAGGACAACAGACCCCTATTTGACCGTGGTCAAATAGGGGTCTAGACCCCTGATTGACCGGGTCAAATAGGGGTCTGGTCAAATAGGGGTCGGTCAATCAGGGGTCGGTCAAATAGGGGTTCGGACCCAAAAAGTGCAATCCAGCCGTAAAAGTAATTATAGATCAGATCGAAGTAATAGTAAAAGGAGCAAATGAAAAGTGAAAGTTGAAAGTGGTGATCGCAATGGCCCCGTTCACGTATCTATCCGGGGTCTACAGATTTAAGCTGCGGCTTAAATCTGTAGACCCGGATAGATACGTGAACGGGGCCAATGATAATAATCTGTGATAATATAGATAATGATAACCATGAATCGCATTAGCTAAGGCAAAGAATTTGGCTTTAACGCATTGTTTAGAGAAAAACGTTGGGAAACTTATTGAAGGCATTATCAATTAGTTGTTTTGTATACCGTGGGGAATTTATATATGATTTAAAATCGTTTATAGATGGAGATGCCACCACTTCAGGTGGAAGGGAGTTCCATAGTTCGTAGGTTCTATAAAAGATCAGGCGAGATCTTTGGGTACTTTTAAGGAACGGTCGATGTATTTTGAATTCATGTTCCCTGGTGTTCGATTCAGATAATGTGACGAAGTCTGAACTATTGACGTGCATGAAGTGGTCATGGAATAGCTTGTAAAGGGTGGTTAGGTCGGTTTTCGTCCGACGTACAATGAGTGGTTCGATATTAAATTGTTCGCATAATTCCAAGTAAGCGGTCTTTTTTACCGAAGAATGTTGGAGGTACTTTAAAAAACGTTTCTGAACAGATTCGATTAGTTTTATTGAACCGACTTGCGAAGGATTCCACAGAATTGACCCAGATTCAAGTATGGGTCTCACGTATGTTTTGTACATTTGTAGACGAAAGTTCGTATTTCGAATTCGGAACAGTCTATTTGTAACGTTTAATTGTCGGCTAGCTTTAGTGGTAATTTTATCAATTTGACGTTTGACTCCGAGGTCGGATTCAATTATGATTCCCAGATCACGAAAATTATCGTAAAGTTGAACTGGTTCACCAAGCATAGTGTAATTAGGTGGATCCACAAGAGAGATACTCGATTTCGTACCAACACTCAGGATACCGCATTTTGGCACTGATATCGTAAGTCCATGAGAGCATAGCCAATCGCAGACTGAATCAATGTCTTTCTGAAATTTTAACATGTCTTCTTGGCAGGTGATTGGTGCCATAAGCTTGATATCATCAGCGTACAACTTAATTTTAGCAAACGAGACTTGATTAGGAATATCGGATAAGAAGATTGTGAATAATAAAGGTCCGAGTACGCTTCCCTGAGGTACGCCTCTATTGATAGAATACAGATAGGATGAGTTATTCCCGATTGATACTGAAATTGATCTACCGTAAAGATAGGACGCAAAGAAATTAATCACTGTTTGGTCAAAATTAAGGCAACGTAACGCATCCAACAAATAATTATAATCAATCGTATCGAAGGCCTTGGAGAGGTCTAAATAGAAAATGTCTGTCCTGTAACCCATCTCGAATGACTCAGTCCAAATGTTAAGACAAGAGAGTAGTTGGGTTTCGACCGATTTATGTGGCATAAATCCATGCTGTTCAGGCGAAACCAAGTCATTACTGATTAAATATTCCATTACTTGTTTTCTGATGATTTTCTCCAATACCTTACTCAGTGTAGGGTTTAAAGAGATAGGGCGATAATTATCCGGATCAGACTTAGGTTCCTTTTTTGGGATTGGGATTACCTTAGCTATTTTCCATTGGGACGGAAACAGCGAGGTAAACAGAGCTTGGTTAAATAGTGAACTAAGTGGCTCTGCTAGGGAGAAGTATAGTTTACGCAGGAGAAGGTTAGGGATGTTATCGAAGGCAGCAGATTTTTTATTGGGAAGCGATTTTAGTGTGTCACAGACTTCAAGTACGGTAGTAGGCCTGAATTTGAAAGAAGGACATGTAAGCTCTCTGTTTAGAAAAGATGGTGGAAGGGTAGGTCCGATGAAGGTGCAAATTTCAGAGAATTTTACCGCGAAGAGTTCTGCTTTGCTTTTGTCAGTAATATAATTGATACCATTAGAATCGGTTATAACTGGAATCGTGCTGCTTGTTTTAGTGCGTCTACGTATATAATTCCAAAACTTAGACCTGTTGGATGAGCGAAGGATGTTGTGTTCAGCCTTGTATTTGCATACTTTGGTTCGTTTTTCGATGAGACGTGTGACTGAGCGATAAGATAGATGGTCGTTAATTCCATTTTTCGCTTTCTTTTTCAAGCGTCTTTGAATGCTTTTCAATTTTTTCAGCCATGTATCCGAAAGATTAGTTACTCGATTACGGGACCTACGGCATAGCGGGACATTAGCGTCAATGAGGTGGTTGATACTTCTAGTGATTATCTCACAGGAGTGATCAGCCGAAGAAGATTGTTCTAGTAGAGCTTGCCAGTTGGCAGTTAATAAAGGACGTTCCAAACCCTTCCAGTCGGCCAATGTGTAGTTACGGAATGTGAAGGACATAGGGTTAGATTTTGTATCTAGGGTTGTAGTGATGTGAAGAGATTTGTGATCGGACTTTTTGGACACGTTATCATCGAAGCCAAACTCATCACCAATAGTTATGGAAGAAATACAGTCAAAAGAAGAAAAACACAGGTCTAAAATGTTATCGCCTCTAGTAGGTTCCCTGACATGTTGGGTGATTCCATTTAAAGAAAGACATTCAAGAAATGGCTCAAAAAGTTTTCTAGTCGAAGAATGGGCAACCCAATTAATAGAAGGCATATTAAAATGACCAACGATTAGACAGCCTAATGATTTCAGAGAACAAATACTGTCCACCAAAGTGCAGAGTTGTGCAATTTTTTTCTCAGGAGTATTATTACGATTGGTTTTATCGGTATCGTTCGCCGATGGTGGACGGTAAATATTACACAAGATAATACACGACGATTTGTCATTTGGTTTCAAGAAAAGTTTGAGTGTTATAGACTCAAATGAATCAGAAGAGTGGGACAAGTTGTCGAGTAGTTTATAATTTAATGTTTTGGGAATCAAGCACATGACTCCCCCGCCATCACGAATTCGGTCTTTTCTTATAACGTGGAAGGAATCATTGTGAGAAAATAAGTTGTCGTGGAAATTTTCATTCAAAAAAGTTTCATTAAAACATAATATAGATGAGCAGTTATCCTCAGCCGATAGGTGGTCCAAGTAGTCACGTTTACTAGTATTAGCGATGGAACGAACATTAGAGAAAAACAGTTTCAGGGGAACTGAAGTGTGATTGACAGATTTAGGTAAACGATAGTTACTATAGTGGTTTATAAGCCATTGCTCCTCGTCATCCTATTTGTTACCACTCAGCTTTGGATAGCTCTCATTAGTGTAGATGACGGCGGGATCGTCGGGGTAGTTGATATGGTAGTTGGAAATCACCGTGGGGTCAGATGGGTCGCAGAATTTAAGAGTCTGATTGCGCCCATCTGAACCACGTTTGATTTCAACGATAACGGGACCGGAATCTGAGGCGGACAAGAAGCGCACACGGAGTAATTTCTCCGGGTGCACATCCTGGACCACGCGCAGTGCATAATAAGCCTGTTGCTGTCTAGTTCGTTGACTACGGGTAAGGTCGTGTCGGCACTGCAGTCGGTCGGATTTTTGTTGTGAGAATGTTTGACCAACCGACTTCAGTGTGTCCACTCCCTTCTTAGACATGAATCTGGACTTGGTCGTAGTGCTGCAGCATACGACCTTCAAAAGTCGTGGGCCGTTCGGAGTGGATCGGCCCATTCGGTACGACTTTAATATGTTGGTTGGGTCTCCACCGAGTTGTTCCGTAGCTTTGCGCAATGCCTTGAGGTCAGCGTTGTTGTTGAAATCGGAGGCCTTCGTGTCATCAGACCCAGCGGCGGTAAGGCTTGGATCACCTTCCATCAGTCCACTGACGACGAAATTCTTGGACTTCTCTTCTTTTTCGCTCAGGTCACCAATTGCATTGCATATAAATTTTTCGTCCATTATTGGACGATTTATTAACGCAGCGACCATGGATTTTAGGGTCGTGATTTCAGTCGACTGGGCCGCGATGGTTTTCACCATGCATTCCAGTTGCGCCTCGCGACGAGCCTCCCGTTCCTCACGCTGAGCGTCACGTTGTATCGACTTCTCGAGCGCCTCAAGGATCCTGTCCAGCCGGTGATCGAAGTCGGGCGCCGGGTCCGTTGAATTGGCTCGTGTCTGGCGGTTGTTGACCATGGCAGTGTTGGCGAGGCACCTCAAGTTTCAATGGGTAAAAACCGTCATAATGTCATAAATTTTTTTTAATTTTTTGTGTTGAAAACAATGCATGTTTTTTGTTTAAGTATTTCGGTGAAATTCACATTATTTCGTTGCATCGCTGGTTTACTCTTGAATAATGAAGTTTAGTTTTCAGATGTGAAAATGCGAGTCAAATATTTCGGGTTAATTAGGTGGACGTTAATCGCGGGGGTTTTATCGGTTCGTTTCACGTTTGGAGCCGTTGGCGAAGGTTCCGTAGAAGAAGAAGATGTGAAGAAGAATAATCTGGGCGAAAAATGGAAAGGTTGGTAAACCAAAACTTGTATGTAAGACTAATAATCAATATGACCGTTAAACATTAATGACTGCGTTGAATGACATTGGTTGGTTACTATTTTGTTTATGAATAGTAGTTGTTTTTTTGAATAGCTTGTTGTTTTGGTGTTCTTCAACCCCGATAACCTGTCATGAGACCGGCCGCCTAGCTTAGTTGGTTGAGTGTTAGACTTTGGATCGCCAGATCCCGAGTTCGACTCTTGGCTGCTGGGTTAGGTGGTGGCGGTCAGCGTACGGGTGAAGACACACTCGATATAACCCGGTACGCACACATACGATTACCACTGATAATCGTGAACAACGTTTGGTTAGCCAACTCTGAGGCTGGAGTGGCGTTCCGTCTCCTGGTGTGAGCAGGACAAAATGCCAAACACCATTATCCCTCACCGTATGTGGTTCACCATTGTTGTGAATTGAGGGCCTACCCAACCCAACCCAACCTGTCATGAGGGAAACAAGATAATAGCATAGCTACCCGAACCCAAAGCGGACGAACAAAGGTTTTCTGCCATGTATGCCTAGCCCTCTAATTTTTCAATAAATAAATGCTTCAGGTTTATCAGATGGTTGGGGTCAGCAGCCAGTGGCCCAAAGACACGACCTCAGCACTCTTGGTGCCCACATGAATGCCGATTATTTGAGTAAATCGTTGCGCAAGTTGACCAACGATGAATTGGGTGTGCCGTCGATGCAGGTTAATTAACAATTTTTATGGGTGCATTGTTATTGGTTATAGGTCTGATAAAATCAAACGCTTGCCCTATATATATTATATTAAGGTATGGAAGGATTATACAATCTACACATACATTCGATGTTAACACAAATTTTCACATAACTATCTTTTCCCCATGAGTATATCGTATGTCACGTTACAACGTCATCAAGATTTTTAGTCAACGATTCCAATTTCTACATCTGCTATTCTAGCCAAAATCGATGATGGGAGTTCGATTTAAAAAGCTAATCTTGATTTGATCTTTCCAATACAGATGATTTTCGATGGCCTTGAGTTTGAGTCCGTACAAGTGAACATCGGTCGCTCCATCGAGGAGGTCGGCCTCAACATTGACTCAACGATCAACGAACTACGTAGAAAACTGTCTTCAATGGAGCAGCTGGTTGTCAAGTGAGTTTTTTTGTTTATATGATAAATATTGTATGTATATGTATGTATGTATGGTTATTTCCTTTGAACAGGCAATATAAAGGGCGCAAAAAATGACTAACAAGTTAGTATTCACGTAATGTGCAGATTAAAATAAAGTTACGAAAAGTACTAATTTAAATTATGGAAGAAAAGAAAAATTGACCCGGTTCCAAATAATATTGAATTATTTAGTGAAATTAGGGTAGATGACGGCCGAATCGATAGTCCGGTTTAAAATACAGTTTATTTATGGGATACACAAATTTATGAAATAATGAAAATTCTACCCGCTGAGGATAACCAGAGGCGGGCCGCTGGGGGGGGGGGGGGGGGTAGGGGGTTACCCCCCCACTTTTCAGGGTCGGTGGGTAGCCTACCCCTCCCCCTAGACAAAAATTTAGATCGCCTACCCCCCCCCTAATCAAAATTTTTGAGAAAATCGGCCCCAAAACCTCGATTTTGAGGCTCATTTTCAAAAAAATTTTGGCTGTGAGAAATTGTTTTCGAACAAACACCGGTATATGTGATGTTTATACCTTATAATAGAAGATTTTTTTAGCAAAAACAAGCAAAAAACAAGGCTTTTTTGCGAAATTTTTTTTTCTACCCCCCACCCCCTGCAAAACGCCAAAAAACCCGGCCCACCCCTGAGGATAACACCTGTCATCTTCAAATTTATCCATGCTTATCCCTGGTATGGTTTTCTGTCATTCAATAGACTTCTAAACCCAATAAAATTCATTCGATTTTCTATTGTAGTGGTTATGTTTTATGTGTTATATTTTGAGAGACTTTTCCGCTCAGCTCACATCAAATTTAAAAAGTTGGCAACTGTTTCAGATACTACGAGCGCTATCCGATTAATAACCGACCGTTCATGCAGTATAATGAGTGCTGTCAGCTGGCCAAAAACCAACTGGGGTTAGCCAGATTTTGTCTTTTTCTTCTTCAAATTAACTTTTTTAGGTTTAATCATTTGTGTTTTAGTTTCCAAGCGCAGTACAACAGTGCGGTGAACACGTCCACGGCCTGTGATATCGTTCCACCGTTCACTTCGGCGTTTTCGTTCTACCCCGGCAAAAATCTCACCAACTGTTAGTGGATTGTTTTGATTCCGTGTTTTTAAGTCAAACAAAAAAATAGTGAAAAAACATCTCATTTTTAATCTAAAAAAAAAGTATATTTTGATAGTTAACAAAAAAAGTTGAAAACGTGTATGTAGTTCAACCAGTGTCAAAATTCATATAAGGATTTTATTTAGTAAAACTGAAAAAAATATAGAAATGTTACAATTAGTTTTTTTTCAGTATTCCGTTCGATCGCACGATCATCGGTGGCTCTTCGATGGCAGTACTTTATATCAGCCGAAGGTGGTCATATCGAGTACCCGGCCCATCAGCTCACACCGTCCTATACCAGATGCATTCACTTGGAATCGGTCAGACATCGCGCGCAGTACATTGCCACGGCGCTACCGTATCGGAAACACGTCGTGATTTTGGTTGAGTATGGTTAGTGAACACTGATAATAATTTTTTTGTAAGTTAAAGAGTACAAATTTTCAGAAAAAATTTGTGTTCATAGTGGTAAATGGCCAAAACCCCAACTCTAACTGGGTGTTATTGAGTTTAATTCATTTCATTTTATAATAGCATTAATTTTCTTATTATAATCGACTTCTCACTAGCTAACACTGATTTGTATCCTGAAGGCGTTTTAAGTAAGGTGTTTTTATGAGTGATAAAAAATCCAGGTTCTTCACTATCGTCCGATCAGCTGGCCCGTGTGAAATCCACCGCTGAACTGTTGGTCGAGTCGTTTTCGCCGCGAGACCAGGTGACGGTGGCGGCTGTGGCGGATCGAGTGCTGACACCGTGTGATAACGGCACACTCATGGCCGGCACACACGCCAATCGAGCAACCATGCGCGCTTTTATTCGATCATTGCAGACTACCGGTTGGTCCAAGTGGTCATTTGTCCAACAGGGGTTTGTCCTTGTGGGTTTTGTTCAATCGGGTTTTGTCCAATTACATTTTAATTCCATCATTATAAATAAAAGTGTAAAAAAACGGTGGCAGTGGCAATATATCTTATATATTAAAACAAACTTGTCGGTAGGTAGGTAGGTATGTCCGCCCGATGAATCGATATAAATATCAAAAGTGAAATGCTGAAAAACTCCTTATGTCATTTTCATGCAGAATCAAGAAATTTATGATCATCATCACCTTCTCTCATAAAAGTTGAGGATATATTGTCATCAACACCCTCAAAGAAGATTCCCTCTATTCACTGAAAATATCAAAGGTCTTAACTAAAATTACCGCTAATTAAGGTCACTGATGCAAATGTTTTCATTTTAATTTTAATCTTGGAAAAAAGCTTTGTGATTCTTTTCATCCACCTCGGGAATCATCAACACCTTCCATCGCAGAAAAAATCAGTCAACTACTAAACGTGATCAACCTCAACTGAGATATCTTTGATCAAACAAAAAAACAGTACAAGTAGTTTCAGCGATCTTCACTTCATCTACGTGCTTCTCGGGTCGGGTCAAGAGTTAAAAATGTCCTGTAGGTTTCCAACGGGACGGGTCCTGTAGGTTTCTAACGAGACGGGTAAACAATTACATTACCTAATAGAAAAAAAATACGTGAGTCAATCAATCGTTTTTCCACGGGTTCTTTTCAGTGTAATGCTAAACCTAAACTAACTTTACCATAATTATTTTTTAGAAAATTAAATCAGGATTTAACGGGTCGGGTGAGTTCAACGTTTATAACATATTGGGTCGGATACTCCTATGTATGTATAACATTACTTTATGAGTTTTCAACTGGTCGGGTATACTTTACGAAGAAAAGTAAGATGAGGCGGGATCTTCACGGGTGACAAACTTTTTTTCAACGGGTTTTTCTCACTGTAACTATGTTAAAATAAATTTATCTCGGAACAATTTTTAACAGTCAAGGGGTCGGGTTCGGGTGGATTAAACTGAGTTAAATGCTTTTATGATTTCCTACAAACAGTCATTACTAAACTTGATCCTCCGTTGCCCTGCAACGGTATACCCTAAACAATAAACTCCGAACTTAATGTGTCGGGTAAGTGTTTTGAAATCTCGGGTCGGGTAGCGAGTTTTCAACGGGGGGCTATGTGTTGTTTTTTCTAGAAATATTGTTAGAAGTTTTAACTTAGAACTACATATATGCATGAATCAATGATAACTTGGGTTGCGGGTAACGGGTTTTCAACGTGAGGCTATTAATTGATCTTCTAGAAATAATGTTGGAAGTTCTAACTTAGAACTGTGAATCAATGATAACTTGGGTTGCGTAGCAACGGGTTCGTGGTACATATAACAAAGCTAATTTTGTATGTTGACGGGTTTACATCGATAATATTTTTTGTAAACTTAACACTCAGTTGCGTAGCAACGGGTTTACCCTAGTATTATATGTAAATCATGATGTAAAAGTTTTTCATTGCAGGGACCACCAATCATTCGTCCGGGTTTGCGCGCGCATTTGAATTGCTGGCCGTCGCGCCACAGTCATCCGAAGTGCACAACTATATACTCTATGTGAGCAAGGTTTGTTGCAGTAAAGTAACCAATCGTATTATACACCAGATTACTTAACAAATATAGTTGCTTAGTACATTGTGTTGGAAACGTTGTGTAGTGTATGAAACATGTTGTGAAATGAAACCACGCTCTATACAGTGATATCCTGGGATACGACATTTGTGTAAACCTCATGAAACTAAAAAATTATGTTATCTTCTCCGCGATTCACTCCTTCTCGTTTTTTACGTTTTTTCTGTGTTTATAACTATTTTTTGTTGATATAAGTTTTGGACTAATATTGTTTATAGGGTCTGCTTTCATCATTGGTGGAGGCGGGCGAAGTACTGCAAACGATCGCCCGTCAGTCGGTGCTATTGTCACCACTACGTGTTCAAATAAACACGTTTCCCGTTATTGATCGTTGGTTTATTGTTAAAAACATTTGATACGGATTAATTTTTGTTTTTGGACATAGGTTAATCGAAGAGTAGGTTAGGTTTTTTATGTAATAAACGGACCAGCACATACACAGTTCTGACCAACACTTGACGGGACTTTTTCTGGCTTAAATTTTCAATGGCTCCCTTAAGGTTCGTTTCATTCGATAATATACTGTTTATCCACCATCATCATACGTTTTCTTTATTACAGACGGCAAAGTCCCTCTGTGGGAGACTCAGTTTCTCAAGGACGTAGCCGATCAGAATCTCGCGAAGTACAAGAGCTCATTCCCGGAAGCACTACATGAGAGTTCGTCCTATTTGAAACCGCCGGTCGGACATGTTAGTATATTTTTTATGGACTTTTTTAAACTTCATGAAAAGTCGTATCATTCAATTTTTTGGGAAAGATTTGTAAAATCATTCATTGAAGTCGTCAGATGAGGTAACATTATGTGGCGTACGCGTATAGTTACAGTAAACTTTTTTCTCGAAATTTCAAGCTTCAAATATCATACGGTTAAAGTTTTACATAAACGGATTTTTTTTGCATGTACAGTGGTTGGATTTCGTTTTTTCAAAATAAGAAACTATTTCTAGATGATGGTGGTTAACGCAACGGAGTCATCAGTGCTGACTCTGGCCAAGGTGTACGAGATGCTGGCCGATGACACCGTGCCTGTTATGGACCAGCTCGTGGTGTCAGACGTACATGTGGACAGTTTTGATTCCGTGTTCGACTGGTTGGAAAATCTAAGTGTTCTTTCTGAAGACTGTTTTTGTTTTGATTAACTTTTTTATAATATTTCTTCATTACTGACTGATGCCATCACCATCAAGACACTAATACCCTGCCGGAATAATATTTTCGTAGTGGCTGGAGTAGAGAGGTTGAATAAACTGACGGGTCATGGCAGAAAACCCAGAATTTGTTGTCGGTTGTCTTCATTATTAACCACATTAAAATTTTCATTACGTATACTCATCGTTGTCACATGTAGGTCATCACGCGGCACGGAGCACGCGTCAACGTTTCGTGAGCACGCGGCATCGGTGCAGCGGGCGGCGTTTCTTGACGCGTCCTCTTCTGGAATTGACGTGGATACGGACGCGAGCACGCGTGCTTCATACGCGTCGTTTCTCGCCAAACATCAGACGACGATTCTGTCGTTAAGTCGACCAGCGCGATCCAAAACTGGCAAATTGGTGGGTTGGGTGTTGTTGTTGTGGATGTTTTTGTTGTTGTTGTTGTGGATGTTGTTGTCGTTATTGATGTTGTTGTTGTGGATGTTGTTGTTGTTGTTGTTGTTGTGGATGTTGTTGTTGTGGATGTTGTTGTTAGGTATGTTAGATGTTGTAGTTGTTGTTAGTCGTGGTGTTGATTAATTTTTTCCTCGCCTTCAGATCGGTGTCGTCGGGATGGACGCAAATTTCGGCGCCATTTTATCTCATTTGAAATTCGCCGGCCCGCTGAGCAATGGTGCTGTGCCCGACGTTACGCTGATGTTGATCGACAATCAAGGGTTGGTTTCAGGCGCGAGGATTTGAATTTTCAAATTAGAACTAGAATTTGAATTGAAAGTTGTACACAACATGAGTCACAACATGAGTTTTTTTATCGCGAAAGTTTTACACTCATCAATCAATCGATCTGGCGTAAATCTTTCAAACTCTGTCGAGCGTGTTTTTTTTCGATGCTGTTTTCGGGCGCCAAATTTTCAATTCAAATATATTCCAGCGTCGTTCTCTGGCACAACTCGTGGTCGAACGCGATTAATGGCAAAACGGTGGACGATGATAACGGGGACGTGATGATCAGCCAGATTGAGCACTGGCATCGGCGGGAGCAGATTGACGAATTCACACAGGTTGGAAGATTGTTTATGAGTATCACGGTTATGTTACTTGTTAGTCAAATTTATTTCAACGACATATAGTGAAATATAGTTTCAACAAGTTTCGCTGTAAAATGTTGTATTTATAATTATTGAGAAAAGTTCCGGTTTTCTCCGTCTTGACTATAGTCACAAATTTACTCGTAGAGTTGAGGTTGTAGTGATGAATGAACATTACATAAATGGCCCGTGCGTTATATATGTTTGCCATTGCAGACGTTCTTGCTGCAGGAGTTTTCTCTCTTCACGCCATTCATTTTGCATGGAAAACATAAAATCCAGCATTTGTTGATTCATACTACGCTCACTGCCACGCATAAAAGTGGTTGAGTTGAGCTGTGCCCTTTGCATAGTGCGCAAGTTGGGTCTGATGATAACTGAGGGGGTGATGATGATCACGTAGTTGGTAGCGGATGCCAGTCACAAATTTACTCGTAGAGTTGAGGTTGTAGTGATGAATGAACATTACATAAATGGCCCGTGCGTTATATATGTCAATAGATAGTAGAATAACGGGCATGAATTGAAATAAGATATGCATATATCGACTCTATCCGATATTCGTCCAGTGGCTCACTCACTTACTCATTCACTTCCCTTTCATTTAGACGTTACATTCGACATCGAGTACATCGAAAGTGCTTGAACGCGAACTGGACGTGCTGCGCGATAATCACACGACCACTCGTCATTACTGGTTACGACCCGTTGCCCATCTGGACATGTTTGTCGTCGCGTCCATGTCGAAGCATGTCAATGTCGATGAAATTCATGCATCCAAGCTGAAGAAAGCTCGCCAGTATCCCAATATCCGGTTAGAAGAAGAACATTTGGTCAATGTGAAAAACATTTTTTAAGCGTTTAAAATTTAAAACACAAGTTCTGTCAGAAAAGTGTACTCGTGTCATTTGGACAACGAATTTTTTTTATCTTATCGTCTCTAATATTAGAGGTAATGTAAAAAATACGACTTATTATTATATTTTGTAACCAAACCATGTCAACAACAACAACAACTATATCATATAAATGATTTCCAGTGACTGCACGTTCCACCGCGTAGATCTGCGCGTAGACAGTCAGCTGCGCGAGTACTGCGCCAATATGCGACAGCTCGCTAATACGGACAAGGCCGGCATATATTTGGCCCCGTCCGCCTTCCATCATCCGTTCAGGTTCCAGCCTTCTTTTTGTCATCCACTTATTGTTTTGGGCCTAAAGTTATCAGAGAAATTCGGTGTCGATCCCATAAAATTTAGGTGAAGTCAAGTAAATTATGTTGGCATTACATCAAATCTAGCTGACTTATCAAACGACTATTACTGATATTTGAGCCGTAGTCTGAGGTGTAACAAGTTATAGTGTGTTCAATTCATTTTCAAATTTTTTGGAGAGAAAATATCGCGCAATCAAACTCAGTTTTCTAGTCGATTCTTTATGCTTTTTTCTGCTCAGTTCTTCATCGGTATTGTATTTTGCAGACACATGGTGTTCGGCGCGGGTAGTCGGAGTGCGCAGATGGGCTACTGGGCGTTCCTCAGCGATCCCAATCATCTGATACAGAATACCGGCCTGAAGAGCAACATTAAGGATGAGGTACGTTGGTTCTTAGTGTTCTTGTTCATGACATTATTTTTAGTACTACAGAAGAATCTTTGCTGTAACCAGAAATTCTGTAAAATTGATTTCTATATTTTTTTGTTTGTTTTTTTCGTTTATTTCAATTCAATGTGAATGGATTTATTCAATCCAAGGTGTGTGGATTCGCCTCGTTGAGCACAATAATATAACCAGTAATTATATTCATCATAGTTTCCGTCCCAAGGTTAGGCACTCTGGTGGGCCCAAGTTACCCACTCTAAAAGGTTGCGGAGTAAACCTGCTGTTACCGAAATAACAACTTAGAAACTAAAATCTTAAAAAAATAATTTTTCAGGTGGCCGCTCTGTGCAGTATGTCATCAATGTGGCGCAACCTATACCTACAATCGGATTCGCATTCGTCGTCGATACTCCGTCGGTACGTGGCGACGATGAACGGTGTGATGGTCACCTTCCCGGCTGTGCCAATCGACTCCACTTACGATCCTGTTAATCAGTTGGTTTAATTTTTTTATTTCTTCGATCGTATATATTTTTTACATCCATGAATACTTATATAATAAGAGCACGTTGATTGGAATGGTTGTGAAAGGTGATATTTAGCTTTTAAGATTCTACAGTGAGTGATACAAACGATGTAACATGTGTTGAACACAAAATATATCAATAAAGCTAATAGTGAAAGGCAATAGGTGTACTTAAAAGCTTGTAAACTATTTGCAGGCCATGGTTCCGTAAAGCACTGGCAAATCCCGGTCGTATTGTGCTCTCGTCACCGTTTATGGATGCTTCGGGTGCTGGATATGTGGTCACCTTGTCTCATACGGTTGGTTGGTGGTGACGGGTGCATCTGCATTTTCGTCGCAGGTATGGGTGGGGTTTGATAAATCCCATCCGAAATTTTCCAAACAGGGTAGTGAAATCTTTCAAAGCAGGAAACTTTTCCTTTAAAAACTGATCAAAACCTACGGAAATTGCGCGAGAAATGGTTTGTTTAAAGGTGTGAAAATTTTCTCATATGAGCGATTTGTGGAGTGCTATGCTATACAAAACATGAGAATAATTGAAAAGCCTTTCGTTTCTCCTGTTCTTTCCTTTTTAATAATTCATGGTGTAAATTGTGTGTATCATTTTGCAGGTATACGAAGGCAAGTCAGCGGCTATGCACCTGTCAACGGACAAGGTGGTGGCCGTGATGGGTATGGACATGCCAGTGTCATTGTTGTATAAGCTCACTGCCACTAACATACCCGCGTGCACCAAGGTTAGATCCACATTTATATTTGACAACTAATTGTAGGAACAGAAGATGGAGTTGGAATAACACACAATTGGTCAGAGAGGAAGACTAAGTTAAGACACCAAATCATTCATCGGTTATTGTCTGGTAGTAGAAAAAAAACAGAAACCAAAATGGCTTTAGAATTGTAAATATTTCGTCCCTGCACGAATTTCAATCCATTAGGGCTAGACCCAGGACATACAAAAGTCAAAAGCATATGACAAAAGTATCATTTATCATATGACCCTGACCTTGTATTTAGCCGGGCATGCAGTGCATCCTCTTAGACGACTCCGCCTACCTGATCGGACACGCCGATCTTTTACTGAGTGTCAGTCAACTCAACACGTCCCTTTCACATCAGCAGAATCTGGTGTCGTGGGGATCGGCCGCCGCCTCGCCGGAACCCTGTGAATGTTGGTTGTTGTTGTTGTTGCTGTTGTTGTTGTTGTGGTTGAATGTTGTGGTTGACTGTTGTTGTTGTTGTTGGGGTTGACTGTTGTTGATGATGATGATTTTGTTTTTGTTGCTGTTGTTGTTGTGGTTGACTGTTTGTTTATGATGATAATGATGTTGTTGTTGTTTTGTTGAGCGCCTCACTATTTGCAGCGCAACACATCACGCATCAAGAACCAACGCTGGCCGTAACGCTGCTGCAACACTCGGAGGTGATGCGCAAGCACATCTGCGTCCGTCACTCTGACCACACGTTGCAGAGATTCTATAGGATTAACGGTGGGGTTCATTATCTTTTTGTGGTTTAGTTTTTTTCATTCGTTCTCTCACTGTCAGGTGAATCTAATTTAATCATTCATATATTTTCATTACTTGATTACTACTCCAATCGAACCCACTGGTTGACTCGCACTCACCCCGTTCCGTTCCGTTGAATCCCCTGACCTCTACCCACCCAACATGTAATGGTGACTGACCAACGGATTCTCACTCCATCCGCATACGATTCAAGTGATTCAACGTAGTCTGCTGCTACTTACAGGAAGTATCAGCGACGCGCTGACCGTGGCCGGCAAAGAGCCATCGGGCTGTATCCACTCTCGTCTGATCGCTGTGCCCATGACGAACGCGTTTCTGGTTACTGTAGATCACAAGTGCAATCAGTCGGGCATGCTCAAGTCGGCTTTCTGTCCATGCAATATCGGTGGTAGAGGATGTCTGCTTTGCAGTAGAGTGGAGGTGAGTTGAGTTGAGTGAGTGAGTGAGTGAGTGAGTGAGTGAGTGAGTGAGTGAGTGAGTGAGTGAGTGAGTGAGTGAGTGAGTGAGTGAGTGAGTGAATGAGTGAGTGATTGAGTGATTGAGCGAGTGAGTGAGTGAGTGAGTGAGTGAGTGAGTGAGTGAGTGAGTGAGTGAGTGAGTGAGTGAGTGAGTGAGTGAGTGAGTGAGTGAGTGAGTGAGTGAGTGAGCGATTGAGCGAGTGAGTGAGTGAGTGAGTGAGTGAGTGAGTGACTCACATTTGCAGGTATCTGAATGTGAATGTCCGTGCGAATGTGACGCCAATGAATCTGACCCGCTGCTGGGCACGTGTCCCAATCCGGCACGCCAGATGACGCAGGTTCGAACTATTTTATAATCTACCACCCTTTAGTGTCAAAAATAACGGGCATTCGTAACCTTTTCATTCGTTTAAAAACGTTTATTTTTTAAGCCTTTTTTCCGTTGAGAATATTGTTCATTGTTTCATTATTGATATTTTCGAAGTGGCCAGATAGCTTGAATAAACTGGCAGAAATAATGACAACTTGGGACCTCAAGAGTGTGAGTTCGGCGTCCTGTCCATTAGACAGGCAACAATAGACCGTTGATTTATATTTCATTTCTGTTCCATGTATTCAGCCACCAATCTACCCACCCTGCGAACTACTCAACGTCAACTACGCCCAGTCGCCGAAACGTCCGATCGATGACATGATGGGCGTTGACATGAATCAAGTGGATGCCCTTCCACCCTGCGCCCATCTGGCCGATTGCCAGAAACTGCAGAGTTGGTTGCAGAGTTTATTAACTTTATATGCAGTTTCGGAGCATACATGAAGCGTTTTTTCTGTCCAAATCATTAATTTTTCATGAACTGCGTTGCGTGTATGTTTCGTTGACTTATGTTGATTTTTAACGTTTTTTATCTTGGAGTGGTCTGGCTTTATACGTTCTCACCGATGACCGACAGGAAGGAAATCAATGATTTTTAATAACGATAACACATGCATCCTTCTACCCCAGCATGTAAAAGTCTTAGAAGGAAAATTAGGCTCAAATGCAGCTTCCTATTACGGATAAAAAGTAGGAAAGGAAATCAGTGATTTTTGATAACACATAAGCATTCTTCTGCCCCAGCATGTAAAAGTCTTAAAAGAAAAATCAGGCTCTCAAATGCAGCTTCTTATAACAAATTAATAGTGTAGTAATTGTTGCAGACGATGCGCTATCGTGTATGTCATCGATCGGTTGCGAATGGTGTATGCGACAAGCGGACGGTCGCAGTCCACTTCCGACGCCGTATTGTGCCCCGATCGATCAGTGTTTCCTGGGCATCA
Source organism: Daptonema setosum (assembly GCA_964036265.1). Lineage (NCBI taxonomy): Eukaryota > Metazoa > Nematoda > Chromadorea > Monhysterida > Xyalidae > Daptonema > Daptonema setosum. The sequence goes on from OZ038445.1 coordinate 9,836,621, forward strand.
AGGGCAAACGAATTGTGCATGGTGCCGGTGGTGCCAGAGCCAGTGGCATTGATCGTTAGTTTCATTTTATTGACGACTTTAGTTGATTGATTGATTTGTTAAGTGAGGTAGTGAGTCAGTGAGTGAGTTATGAGTGAGTCAGTTCAGTGAGTGAGTCTAAGTTAGTGAAGGAACAGTTCAGATTCTGAAGGTTGGTTTAGGGGTGTTTAGACCACTATCACTGTTACACATTCGCTAACTCGATTGACTTCAAAGACGTAATATCTTTCTTATCCCTTCTTTAGGTTATCTGGATGCCAACCTGGATATCGGCACTCCGGTGGGGCCCGTTGCCGGCGGTATCATGGGTTTTTTCGTGTTCGCCGTGATCGCCGTTTACTGTTATCGTCATCAGGTTAATATAAGTGCTTTATTTTATTATGGTTAGTATAATGTACTATACCATATTGGTTATTTTAATGTACTATGCTATCGTGGTTATTTTAATGCACTATAACTTTATAATGCCTTATATTATCAACTATTATTATTATTTCAATGCACTGTTCTTGTATGTTGATTATGATGATATTAATAATATCTTAATGGTTCAGTTTATAGCTGATAGTAGAAAATTTTGCCCGGAAAAATGAAGGGGAAAATATAAAAAGCATTGAAAGTATCGTCTAGACGCATCTAATCTGTTTTTCAGGTGCATCGTTTCGTGGAATCGCGAACGTCGTCCAGCTCGGGCACCCGACTGCACGTACTGGCCAACAGCGATGACGACCTCGAACAGGACTACCAGTTCGATCATGCTGGTATGAAACCGTCAGGTTGGTAGTTTAACTCACTTGTTAAGTCATTGCTTACTCACTTACTCATTCACTTACTTGATCACTCACTCACTCACTCACTCACTCACTATTCCACTCTGTCATCAAGTTAATCATTTACCCGACTGATTTTCGAGTGTGTATCGCTGACTTACTGTTTATTTCTCACTTACTCACCTATTCACTCATTATCTTCACTCAACCGATGATGTTCCCACTTATGAAGCCGACCTCGAATGTTGTTGTTGACTGTTGTTGACTTATTGTGACTGATACCGATACGCTATTTCAGGTGATCACCTCTTGGAAGGTACGGTGGACACGACTCTGCTGGCATCGTTTGAACGTGATACCTTACCGCGAATCAATCAACCGATCGGCAGACCTCGTCACGCACCCTGGAGGCCCGGGCCGAGAACCGAATCATCCGACCACGGATACAGTACGATGACGGATAGGAATGCTGATGATAGTGAACGAGGTGAGTAAATGAGTGAGTGAGTGAGTCAGTCAGTCAGTGAGTGAGTGAGCGAGCGAGTGATTCAGTCAGTGAGGAATTAGTGAGTGAGTGAGGGAGAGATGGAGTAAGTTCAAGTTCAAAGAGTATGTTCTCAAACTTATATGATATGATGTGTATTTTTTCTTTCATGTATTCCATTATTACTGTCATCTATCGATTAATTTGTGCAGGTACGACCGTGGAGCCACTGATCGCTTGGCAGCCGGGTCCTACCAAACGTGTGGTCACCCGTCCCAACGTACAGGCGTTCAACAACAATCGAATGTCAATGCCAGCTGGTTGGTTGTTGCTGTTTTGTGGTTGTTGTTATGCTGTTGTTGTTATTGTTGCTGTTGTTATTTTTGCTGTTTTTTGTTATCTTTGTTGGTGTTATTGTTATCATCTTTGTTGTTGTTGTTGTATCTAAGAATATTCTACTACAGCATGTAGCATCACATCAACTACATCAGGTATCGTCTTCAAGATAAATAAAAATTCTCTTTTCCCAGGTTCATTGCTAACAACACCGGAGAAAGAAAGCGATGATGGTGCGATCATGTCATCCCGATCCACGCCCAACGCCAAGTTGATGCATCGACGCAGTCTGGACGACGGAGTCACCAGCTCCATTATGGTCGGTACTCTGTCATGTTAATATGCCGAGTGTCAAATAGGAAGTTTTTTATTTTATTTCCATGTTGAATTCAAAGTTGCTTACGGAGCGGAGCGTATCCTAAAGGATGCGGACTCCGTAAAACCGTACTTTCTTGAAAGATTTTGAATTTTTGTGATAAGTTTCAAAAATAAATGAATATAACCTATATTCTTAATATTTTTATCCGACCGCAGGTTTCGGCGTCAGAATACGATGAGGACGACATTTGCGTTACCTCTGATCCGGAGCACGATCAAACACTGACCGTACTTAAGTCACTCAACACGACACAAAACACTGTTATCGATAATGCTGCTGTTGCGGAGCCAAACTCAACAACAACAACAACAACAGTTGATGGTGATACGGAGAGCACCAAAATGTTGTTGCCAGAACTACAACAACAACAACAACAGTCGCAATGTCAGATACAAACGGTCGAGGCGCAGGTCCACGCCGTTGATTCGTATTGAGATATATTTTTATATAATGGTTGATCATGCTTTTTATTGTTATTTTTTATCAAAGTTTTATTTGTATAGCGATTTTTTATAGCTGTTTCGTCCAAATTTCTCATCTTTCTCACCTTACCGCAGTTGGTAGGGTTATCGGGCATTTCAACTGTCAGTTATATGGGCACTATTAAAAAATTTCTGATTTATGAATTTAAATTGTTCGCCCCCGCCCTTTCTTCATTCACCAGGCACCCGTCCTGTTATATCTACAGCACTTTCTATTTTTGCAAGCTATAATTGTTATTTTTTGCTCTTACTACTACTATCCTGCTTTCTGCACTATTCCAGTTCGAACAACGAAAACATGTTACCGATTTCACTTTTATAAAACGCAATTATATTTTTTTCCTACGCAAGTATTATGAAAAACATCAGTCCATCCAAATCATAACTAATTGTCAGTATTCTTACACAATATCCAAATAGAATACATCTGTATTTTATAATGTATGCTTGCCTGTATGTCAATTGACACAACCATTTATTGTTTCCTCAGCATTGGCTATAAACTTAATTGTACATGTTTTTCTGCACATACTCACGTAAATCAGTTGCAAACTATTTTTGTGGGAGAAAGTAAGAAAATAACTGTCTTTTAGATCTTTAGTTTCCCTTCCCATAGAGTTACAAGAAATGATTATCAAGTTACCCACACCTTACAACAACGAAGGAATACAGCTGGTCCGATTCATTTGCCATTTGCCATATATTGTCCGTATCTCATTACCAATTTTCAAGTTGTTGCTATTTCATTTCGAATGTGCTTATTATGCTTCATGTAAGCTTCCGCCATTTTGATTAAAGCCTTTTCATTGGTGGCCTAAAAAGCAAATACTTTTTTTGTAATTATTATTTGTTTCCATTCGTACTTACAATATAATTTAAATAAATTATGTTTCAAATCTAAGTTATAGTTTTTCAGTTAATTAAATTAAAGTTAAATATTATGTCGAGTAAGTAAATCAAACCACTTGTCCCTACAATACTACTGATTCAACACGGGTATATTTTGTTTGTGTAATGATATGCTTCCCTTCCCCTATCTGTTTCAGTGGTCCGTTCTCAACAACCTTTGTCGAATTTGGATTTTTTGAAAAAAATTCTTTGCTAGAATCAATCAATTTTTAAAAAGTAAACAAGTTTTTGGAAAGGAAACTTAACATACACTGTTTGATTCATTTGTTTGTCTGTCTGATTTTGTACCATCAAACCACGCTATTTTTACTGTTTATGAATTAATTTATCACCTAGTTTCACTAGTTTTTTTTCTACATCGGTAGTCGCAGAATTTATATTAGTCACTTCATCAATATTTACTGTTTTTCTGTTTTACTCATCAATATTTATGCGTAGTCCAAAAATTACGTTTATTTTTTTATCAAAACCACATATTTTCTGTGTTTCTCCCGCATAATTGATAGTGTAGGCTTCCTTTACTCTATTTATAATATTTGACGCGAAGATTTCTCCCAACATTTGTATAAATTTTCTTTCTTTTCTTCCAGTCGATAATGACATCCGTCAATGTACCATGCCGCTATTTCTACTAATTAATATAAACTCTCCTTAACCTGCTGCCTAAAATTCTTCGTGTGTTTTTATATAATCATACAAAACCTTACTAACACATAAACAGTGGTGCCAATTTATAATTTCAAAATATACCAATTACCAATATTGTGCATTTTTACTTACGTTACATATGGTCGCTTTTGTGTCCCGAGAGTTGTTGCCTATAAAATTTTGTCATTTTATAATTTTTGCCGTGCAACTTCGATATGTGCATTTTTTTGCTGAGATTGTGTAAATGAAGTTATAGTATTCAATGAGGCGGTAATGGCGTGATTTTCTTAAATAATGCGCTTTTTATTGATAAGAGAAGCAAATTAGAACAACTGATAAAAAGGACACTTGTACTTAAAAATTATGTCCATGTCAATGTCGCTCTGCGCTGGCGTTTCTAAAAGCGGTTTACATTATGCACCATCGAATAATAAATAGATAAACATAGTTAAAATAAATAAGAAATGTATATGGATCACAAAAAATGTGTAGTGAAAAACCGTTGAATCTGAGATGTGACACCAGCAACATAAACTTGAAGTCGTATTTTATCGAAGAACACAGTTATACATAAACGCCACATGTAACAACGCAAGCGAACGATTATATAAGCTGGCTAATTACAAAGATTACATGCAGTTCAACGAAACAAAAAATTATTTGAGAAAAAAACACAACCCACTAGTCTTTGACACGTAAAAAACGTTAAAATAACATTTTACCAAAGAAAACCCACAGTTAAGGAAATACGTCAAACTACATATCACACGCAATTAAACGATTATCAAACTAGCTAGTTAAATTATAGTTGAACGAAACATCACATTATTGTAGAAGACAACTCATCATACTAACCTTTTAACGCATAAAAGAAGGAACAAACGAACATACATGAAATAATGAGGAAGTGCGCCTTTAAGTATAGTCTTCGGGAAGCGAGATACAGTAAAAACCTGAAATATGCGATAATGAAGTTATTTAAAGTAAAAGCAGGAAACTTGTTATAATTTAA
>OZ038445.1:9846679-9864030 GCA_964036265.1 Daptonema setosum
GTTATGTCCGCCAAATGAGAATTATTTTGATTACCCCATATGTTCTCTACCCTCCGACCTGTCCCCAGATCTGAGTACACGGCCACAGTCCAGAGGGAGACTGTGGGCATACGAGACTGTGGCCGTACGAGACTGTCGCCGTACGTGACCTGGATCCCAGGTTCTCCCAATCTACCTTACTTTCACGTGCCCGATAGCAAGTTCGCAATCAGGAACGTTAAACATGTACAGCCTCCTCAATTGATTAAGAGATATAATTGATCGGTTCAGCAGTGTTACAGACTATTCAGTAGTGGTTTTCGCAGACATCGAAGAGTGTTCCTTGTTATCAATGCTTGTCTGTGCATGGAGTAAATAGGTTTTTTTCCAAATTTAGAATTTATTCGAACTGATTGAGATGATATCATAGATAACGATGGCGTGATGATGATTAACTATTGGTTATCTATCAAACAAAAACGAGAACGGTGAGTTCGTTCAACCCAAAATCGGTTACATTATCAGTCACTTTCGAAACAGCGATGTGGTTTTTATTCAGCATGTGATTGTCACGTGATATTATGAAAGGTTTCAATTCGACATTTTCTTCGGGTTCGAAGTTCCGAAACATTTCAAAAAAACTGCGTCCCGAATATTTCAAAAAAAAAACGAAATCACTCACTCACTCACTCACTCACTCACTCACTCACTCACTCACTCACTCACTCACTCACTCACTCACTCACTCACTCACTCTCTCACTCACTCCACTCACTCACTCACTCACTCACTCACTCACTCACTCACTCACTCACTCACTCACTCACTCACTCACTCACTCACCTCAGATGAGTAGTTGTTGTTCTACCAGTTGCTGTTGCTAGGCGTGATCGAGACCTCGAATGTTGTTGTTGTCACTCACTCACTCACTCACTCACTCACTCACTCACTCACTCACTCACTCACTCCACTCACTCACTCACTCACTCACTCACTCACTCACTCACTCACTCACTCACTCACTCACTCACTCACTCACTCACTCACTCACTCACTCACTCACTCACTCACTCACTCACTCACTCACTCACTCACTCACGCACTCACTCAACTAAGACCAACCCAACAACAGCGCGCCGGCCGTCTCGAATACGGTAGCCAGTACGTAGGCATGCCACAACTTGAGTACACCTGCACCCACTACCGTACCATACGAATTGGCACAATCATTGGCGCCCATGCCAAACGCCAGGAAGTAGCAGATAACGAATCCGGCGATCACCGTCCACAGAATGGCCGACTCCCAGCCGGGCGCATAGATTACTTCCAGCACCATGGTCTGCAAGAAAAAAATCAAAAATTGAGGTGTAAATAAATGATATATGAATAATTAGTTTTAAAAAAATTCCAAAGCTAAGAGAGCTAAATAAATTACAAACATCTAAGTAAACAGAAAAAATAAATGTAAGAAAAGAGAGACTTAAATAATGGATAAAAAGCTGAGTAAATAAGCATGAATCCCTAGGCAAAAAAGGAAATTTTTTTACTTTAGGCAAAAAATGAAATGAAAAAGTGGTGAAAAACCTGGTGTCTAGACGGAGGAGCTTGATGTGAGCAATCAAGTACTGTAGGTATGTGAACGTATGGTAAGGGTATGGGGAGAACGATCGGCTTATGTAGCCTTTGACCGTAACTCGAATGAACCTATTATATTTCGTGATTTCAAAGGCCAATCAGCATTATTTTTCTCAGAGTCAAGGTTCGATTTTCAAGAATGTAGCTTTGTCTGATAAAAAGCAACAGAAATTAATCAGTGAACTGATGGGTAGGACTTCAGTTTCTCAACATAGTTACTCAGGCTTAATGACTATGACCACAGTAGGCAAAGAAAGCGACAAAAGAAAGGAGCGTTAGTTAAGCAAGCCGCATAAAAAGATAATTAGGAATGCTTTCGTAATGGGTGCAGTGGCAGTCGATGTGTAGTCGCAGTGCAGACAAATACAACAACAACAACAACAACAACAACAACAACAACAACAACAACAACAACAACAACAACAACAACAACAACAACAACAACAACAACAACAACAACAACAACAACAACAACAACAACAACAACAACAACAACAACAACGACAACAACAATAACAACAACAACAACAACAACAACAACAACAACAACAACAACAACAACAACAACAACAACAACAACAACAACAACAACAACAACAACAACAACAACAACAACAACAACAACAACAACAACAACAACAACAACAACAACAACAACAACAACAACAACAACAACAACAACAACAACAACAACAACAACAACAACAACAACAACAACAACAACAACAACAACAACAACAACAACAACAACAACAACAACAACAACAACAACAACAACAACAACAACAACAACAACAACAACAACAACAACAACAACAACAACAACAACAACAACAACAACAACAACAACAACAACAACAACAACAACAACAACAACAACAACAGCAAATCGAACTTAGAAGAAATTACAAGACACGTTTATTTCATATGCTCCAGTCGTTTATATGATGGTGAAAGGATGGCCTAAAAAGTAAACATTTTGCTAAACGTCAATCAATTGATAATTATATACCATTGTCACTGATAACAATGATGATGATAATCATCACTATACTCTTTGAACGGCCCATTCACTTATCTGTTAAACGGGAACTTGTATAATAACTTTCTGATGTACGTTAAACACTTGGTCAATAATGTTACAGTATCGAATGATAAGTTGACAATATTTTAGACCGGGTGTACTGAACACTGACCTTTTGTGGCAGTCTTATCAATTGTGAATGTTACAATGAGCAACGGTAACGAATAAGCAAAATTCAAAGTACATTTACATGTACACAGTTCGAATTATGGTTCGATTCACGGTCAATGTATCGATTTATGATCAATCGTTCAACTCATGAGCTATCGTTCGACTCATACATACTATAAAAACCAGTTAGTTCTGTGGTTCACGTTTTTTGATGAAAGATAAAATAATAAGTATTTTCGAGTAACAAGTATTTCAAAAAAAATCTACTCGCAAGCATAACCTGCTGTTGGTTTTAGGAGAAGTTGATGATTGGTCATTGTTATATCTTGAAATGCACCTCATATAACCGCTCATTTATAATGGCCTCCTGTTTATGCGTAGGTTAGACAATAATCACGTACTCAAATAGCATCACGATGAAGAAACCAGACAAAAACCTGTCTTTGATAAATATCACTTTCGCTTAGAAAGTGATAAGAGAATTTCTTCACACAATCATTCAAAATATACTCGGTAAAGTGGCGGATTATAACAAATCATGTTATAATAAAATACTTTACAGAATGGACGGAGAAGCTGAGCTACAGTGAAAAGTAAACAATAAACTCAACTTGAAAACAGATTACACAAAAACTGAATACTATAAAGCTGCTTACCAAAAAATTTGTAGCATAACACATTTATCTTATATCAAGAAAAACTTGAGATATTAAACTAATTGCAGCATCCTCAAGTCAACAAGAGAAGGGCAACCTCACAGTTCTTTTGGAAACATAAAAATAACCCTGGATAGGCTATGAAAACATAATTATGATTGGTTGAACATAACTATGATTGGTTGAACATAACTATGATTGGTTGAACATAACTATGATGATTGGTTGAACATATCTATGATTGGTTGAACATAACTTTGATTGGTTGAACATAACTATGATTGGTTGAACATAACTATGATTGGTTGAACATAACTATGATTGGTTGAACATAACTATGATTGGTTGAACATAACTATGATTGGTTGAACATAACTATGATTGGTTGAACATAACTATGATTGGTTGAACATAACTATGATTGGTTCAACATAAATATGATTGGTTGAACATAATAACTTTGATTGGTTGAACATAACTATGATTGGTTGAACATAACTATGATTGGTTGAACATAACTATGATTGGTTGAACATAACTATGATTGGTTGAACATAACTATGATTGGTTGAACATAACTATGATTGGTTGAACACGTGGGTGAAAATTAACGAAGCAGCCTTATCACTAAAAAATTTAAATCAGCGAAGCCACTGGCGGACGAGCCAATCCTACTATGGGAGGGGTTTTTCCCAAAGCGGGGAGAATTAGCAGTTTTGAGGCCATTTTACCTAAACCTTGGGTAACAAACTACTTTGAAAACGCCAAAGAGGTTGGATTCTCACCTCTTCTCGTCCGCTAGTGGCTGAGCACGCGGATGCAAGCCATTCAAACATCCTTATCATCCATTTTACGAAACACTTTGGTATTTTAATTCGATTAGCGTCATTAGAGCCACTATCACAATCACAAAAAAATAAAATCACTAAAGCAGCTAGTTGTCACCAGTTTATTGTTTACGACCCGAGGAAAATTTTCTTCCTTCTGTCTAATGTTATTTATCAGTTCGTCGGAAACTGAAAACGTGCAGTTTTGTGAGAAAATCGGCTTAAAGTAGTTGTTGTATTGTTTTCACTGAAGCCTATCATAGCGTAGGCTTTGGACTTTCATCTCTGTTAACAAATTCTACGGTTGATTCTTCTACAACATCGAAAATAATGATAAACGGAAAATGCGCAACGTTCAATGACGCATCAGGCTTCCAAATTTGTAATTTAACCCGACTACAATTATCGGTAGTCCGATAAGTGAGTGAGTGAGTGAGTGAGTGAGTGAGTGAGTGAGTGAGTGAGTGAGTGAGTGAGTGAGTGAGTGAGTGAGTGAGTGAGTGAGTGAGTGAGTGAGTGAGTGAGTGAGTGAGTGAGTGAGTGAGTGAGTGAGTGAGTGAGTGAGTGAGTGAGTGAGTGAGTGAGTGAGTGAGTGAGTGAGTGAGTGAGTGAGTGAGTGAGTGAGTGAGTGAGTGAGTGAGTGAGTGAGTGAGTGAGTGAGTGAGTGAGTGAGTGAGTGAGTGAGTGAGTGAGTGAGTGAGTGAGTGAGTGAGTGAGTGAGTGAGTGAGTGAGTGAGTTAGTGAGTGAGTGAGTGAGTGAGTGAGTAAGTGAGTGAGTGAGTGAGTGAGTGAGTGATTGAGGTAGTCAGTGAGTGAGGGGTGGAATGAGAGAATTGGTGAGCGGCTGCGTGAGTGACACAGTAGTAATTACTTTCTAGTACGATGCCCACGGAATAAATGCAATACTTTTTATTAAATAAAAACCAGCAATTTTTCAAGCATTCTAGCTTTTTTTATTAATTATTCGGCAGAATACAAAAACCTATATAAGACATAGAATAGAGTACATAATTCAAAAACCTCTCTACAACTCCTTCAGTTAGTAAATGATTATTCGATGAACTGCGATGATTTTAGGTAATCACGCGCGAAGTCGATGATTTTGGGAAATCACGCGCTAAATAGAACTGTTTCTCTTAATTTAATAAGTAAGATACATCAAGACAAATACAGGTTAGTTAATCAATAAAACACGGCTTTAGTAGTTGTGGCCAGAGAACTTCTTCTTCGCTGGCTAACTTGCGGAGTCACAGACTCTGAATTGGCGTACGACCGGAGATGGCTAAAAAAATTTAATACTCACTCACTCACTCACTCACTCACTCACTCACTCACTCACTCACTCACTCACTCACTCACTCACTCACTCACTCACTCACTCACTCACTCACTCACTCACTCACTCACTCATTCACTCACTCACTCACTCACTCACTCACTCACTCACTCACTCACTCACTCACTCACCTCAGATGAGTAGTTGTTGTTCTACCAGTTGCTGTTGCTAGGCGTGATCGAGACCTCGAATGTTGTTGTTGTTGTTGATACTGTTGTTGTTGTTGCGATTCGCTTATACTGATAAAAGATGTTGAGCCACGCATTGTTGCACGATGTTTCGCTACATCAAATGTTGGAAAGTTGCGCGGCGCCCAGAAGATGACAGATGTAGCTAAACAGAGCCAGTCATTCATCACTCACTCACTCACTCACTCCTTCACTCACTCACTCACTCACTCACTCACTCACTCACTCACTCACATCGTATGTGCAGCACAATAGACGTCTGTTCATTCAGCCAGATCATGAAGTCCTCCCGAGTTGTACTGCCCTTTTTGATTTTGTTGCCATTGACTCCGACAACTTCATCGTTAGACTAAAATGATTGACTGACTGGCTGACTGGCTGACTGACTGTGACTGACTAACTACTGACTGACTGACTGACTGACTGACTGACGGACTGACTGACGACTGACTGACTGATTGACTGACTGACTGACCTTCAATCCGGCTTTCCATGCTGGAGTATTCGGTTGCACCAGGCCCACGAAGATGGGCGTGCATTTGCCTGAAACAACCTGTTGGTTAGAAGTTGAACAACATAAAGTTTTTTGCTCTTAAAATTGACAGTCTCTGTAAAAAGTTTGGCTAATTCAAAGGAACAAATGTTTAGTCGGTTTTGGAGTGAAATGTTTTGCTTCTGTTACGTTAAACACGCTTATAAAAAAACTTATAACTGCGCGTCTTTAACTGCGTTCATCAAAACCTAATTTCTTCAAATTTTTTACAGCGAATTAAAAAAAAACAATGAATTGAAGGCAATCATACCGTATATAACATTTCTCCCATGAACTGACTGTACAAAGAACCTAATGAAAAACCGTATCATTTTGTTATTTTGAACTAATTTTGCTGATTAAGACACGCTTTAGCTGTTCACAACAATTGAAAACACTTGTTCTTACCCCGTTTTGCCATACATCGGGGATTAAAAAAACGTACTCTCCTCAATAAATAAATATATTTATACAGCTGGTGTTTTGTAACCGCTGACAATCCGATTGTAATCAATGAAAAAATTATACGCTTGGCTTGACTTACCATACCTTAGTATGTGAATTTTTAGGCTTTTGTTATGCAAGTGAAAATTACGTACTGTACTTGCAGGTGCAGTTACTTTTTGTTTCGTTGGTTCGGCTTCACTGCTCTGTTACTTTTTTTGTTTCAATTCGTTAGTTTGGCCTCACTGCTGGTCTTTGTTACGGATACATGTGGGTTAATAGAATTAACCTGCAATATAACTCAGTATTCTGCTTAACTTTGGCAAGTTAACCTTACAGTTCCTCACATTCATGAAGTGGTAACAAACATATATGTACCTTAACTTATCTCTTTTACTGTTATACTGCATATTCCTATTATACTGGCCCAACTTAAAAACTGAAAAAAAACTTTGAAGCAGCTTTCTCAGGTTTCATCTCTGCAATCTGACTGAAAAAAACCAAAACGAAAATCTTGATCAATCGTGTTTCTTAGCCTTCACGTCAGAATGTCTTCTGAACTGGAAACTTCTAGGACTTATTTTGAATTCGAAACACGATACGTTGGTTAACTTCTGTTTCAGGTGCGTTAAAATAGAATTTTGTTTTTACTTTTGCGAACGCAGTCCATTACGATTATAACGGCTCGAACACATACATCCTCCAATGGTTAAACTTCATATAGCATACACAGGGTTTCTCGATACTCGAAAAATTTTGAATTTCAAGTTTTTTCGAAAAACTTTAGATTTTCAGAAAAATTGTTTTTTTCCCTGACAACAGCATTTTATTTAAGGTATACGGGTTGACGGGTCCACGAAAATATTTCTTGATTACAAGAAACGTTGATCAAACCGTACATACATAGCTTATTTGCTTACATGCCGAAATAGAAGGGGCGAAATGTATTTTTGAGCCCCAAAAGGTCTTAATGCGTTAAATGGGGTGCACCATACGTAAGCGGTTGTTCAATGCCCCATATACATACCCTAGCACACCTTACTTTGTTTGCTTGCCCCAGAATATTGCTTGATCTGGTTTTTTGTTTAAAAAAATTATATTTTTTGACTTCTAATATAATATATTAATCAAGCGCAGCGTTCATATTTTATGAAAACTTGCATGTGCGCCAAAAACCAGTTTTTCAATTCAATTGCGTGCCAAATTTTTTTCAGAGTACCAAAAAACCATGAATAGGCTATATATTTTTATAAGCCCCGGTTATTTGAGCTTCGATGCGTCGCTCATCGTTGTTTTGCGTATCTATTTTTAGTTGGCGATTCTTTTTTATCACAGGCATTACGTTCGTCGAGAAACCCGATATCGTAATCTATGATGAACGGAAGCCAACTTGTTATACAAATCGTAGAGGTTGAATTTCTGCAGAGTAAAATTCCTGTACAAGTTTATGTGCACCATTTGTTATGATACGTTTTTTCCATGAAAAAAATAATCCGACCCAGATGCTTTCGACGTTTCTGAACTTCTCCGATCTACAAAACAGAATAAATTATATTTGATGCAGGAGCACAGAGAAGTGCTTACGGTGTTCTCACACTGCAAAAACACGTCATTGATTATTTATAGCATGAAGAGTCGATCACAAACTGCTACAAAACCACCATTTATTGATCATAACTTCATTGCTCGTATTCAATATGCCGGTGCTCGTATTCAATATGCCGGTGCTCGTACCGTAATGTATCGGTAGCACGCCATTCTTCACTTCCAATCAGGGCATATGACCTGAACAACTATTTATCACCAATTATTTATTACATGGCATCCTTAATTGAACTATCTAACACTTTTATCGAGATTTCCTCAGAGCATCTCTTTAATTCCACGTACTGTTTGTTCAGGCTTGCAAAATAGGCTGAGGGTAGGAGAAGCCATAAAAGCTCCGGATCACAAACGAATAATAAAAGCCTGCCTGTACAGTTATGTGAGTTCGGGCACGCTTTATCTTCAGTTACTCGACACCGAAAATTGAGAACAGAACTTTCAAATGAAGTTTTTTTCTGTTACCAGGAAGTGGTCTGTTTGAAGAGTCCACGTATATTTTCCGTCAACAAGGCTGCATGGATATTGTCAGACGTTGCTTATATACGATAGTAAAGATTCGACCCACTCACGCAATAATCGCATTCCATCACGACGACGACACACCCTGCAAAAAGGTGATAACATGTTCCACGAATTCCTTTTTTCTCGTGGACAGACTTTTGTGTACGTCATGTTCGGTGACTCGTTGAGAAACCTTCTACGATTCCCTATCGCCAGAAAAAATACCAAAGAGGCGGGAATTCTCCCTTTCCCTGCTTTTCTGGTCTACTGGTGTCGTCTGACGGATCAAACTAATCATACAAACAGTGATTTCCTGGAAAATGATACCTTTTCCGTCTTCAAGCCAATTCACACAGCAACCGATTATTTGAATCCAGGTTTCCGACCTCCATGTATCGTGATCAAAGTATGTACCGTACTCTGGTGTTATTCCCGTAGTTTACCGTCATTTTCATTGTAATTTAACGTTTAACGATTTATGATCACATATTTTCATCATCTGCATTCATTATTTCTTCTGCTTCTACTATGTATTTCTCAGATAACTATGCACTCAAGAAAACAACGTTTTTGTCGGTGGGTATTACTACTTTTTCATGTATAAATTTTCAAGAAACCCTGGTCTCATGTAAACTGATGTCATTGCTGTATATGCATGGAAAAGTCCTACTGAAGTAAAAAAATTGCGGACTTTCAGTATTAGTCTCCCCTGTACATAACATGCAAACATGCGGCGGCAACCGTCCGTTTAATTACGCATGAGCGAATGTTTTCACAATGACTTCATCGCAACTCATATTTGATTAGGAGATTAAATTTGAAAACACGCACGTTTTTTGTGTTTCTCGGTGTTCCCAACGGACTCATTGTAAACAGAAATTGTCTGGATCAGTTTTTTTATGAAATCCATAAAACAATTTTTTTAATAAAAATAAATTATTTGAAACTTGTGAATACCATGGTATTTCATGCGACCATACCGCTATACCGTTTCTATTTTTTTGTACACACTAAAAACTCAGTCAGTCAGTCAGTCAGTCAGTCAGTCAGTCAGTCAGTCAGTCAGTCAGTCAGTCAGTCAGTCAGTCAGTCAGTCAGTCAGTCAGTCAGTCAGTCAGTCAGTCAGTCAGTCAGTCAGTCAGTCAGTCAGTCAGTCAGTCAGTCAGTCAGTCAGTCAGTCAGTCAGTCAGTCAGTCAGTCAGTCAGTCAGTCAGTCAGTCAGTCAGTCAGTCAGTCAGTCAGTCAGTCAGTCAGTCAGTCAGTCAGTCAGTCAGTCAGTCAGTCAGTCAGTCAGTCAGTCAGTCAGTCAGTCAGTCAGTCAGTCAGTCAGTCAGTCAGTCAGTCAGTCAGTCAGTCAGTCAGTCAGTCAGTCAGTCAGTCAGTCAGTCAGTCAGTCAGTCAGTCAGTCAGTCAGTCAGTCAGTCAGTCAGTCAGTCAGTCAGTCAGTCAGTCAGTCAGTCAGTCAGTCAGTCAGTCAGTCAGTCAGTCAGTCAGTCAGTCAGTCAGTCAGTCAGTCAGTCAGTCAGTCAGTCAGTCAGTCAGTCAGTCAGTCAGTCAGTCAGTCAGTCAGTCAGTCAGTCAGTCAGTCAGTCAGTCAGTCAGTCAGTCAGTCAGTCAGTCAGTCAGTCAGTCAGTCAGTCAGTCAGTCAGTCAGTCAGTCAGTCAGTCAGTTAGTCAGTCGGTCAGTCAGTCAGTCAGTCTGTCAGTCAGTCAGTCAGTCAATCAGTCAGTCAGTCAGTCAGTCAGTCAGTCAGTCAGTCAATCTGTCAGTCAGTCAGTCAATCAGTCAGTCAATCAGTCAGTCAGTCAGTCAGTCAGTCAGTCAGTCAGTCAGTCAGTCAGTCAGTCAGTCAGTCAGTCAGTCAGTCAGTCAGTCAGTCAGTCAGTCAGTCAGTCAGTCAGTCAGTCAGTCAGTCAGTCAGTCAGTCAGCCTGTCAGTCAGTCAGTCAGTCAGTCAGTCAGTCAGTCAGTCAGTCAGTCAGTCAGTCAGTCTGTCAGTTAGTCAGTCAGTCAGTCAGTCTTGAATAAATAGTTTCCCGACTATTCGTTAACTGTCACGTGTCAGCTCCAATATATCATGAAACTCTGGAATTGACTGAATCATTGTTTAACGCTCCTTATTTCTTATGCATGAGAAAATATTCATGGTGTGCTAGCCATTTGCAATTTGTTACAAACTTTATATTGGCTTGCTCTATGGCTTAAGCTTTTAAGATTAAGCTTAGGCTCAGCTAAGGTTTAGGCTAAGGCTTTTGAGCTCGGACTTAGGCTTGTTTATAGCCGTTCGCATTCATTGCATACTTATGTTGGCTGGCTCTGTGGCTTTCACGATTAAACTTGAACTTGAATTCGGTGAAGGAGGAAAATGTTACCGTATTTCACATGATACTGAATGCATGAGAAAATAAATTTGGTGCCAGTCATGTACATTTGAGTTCGTTGACGGGTATAACGTAAAAAAATTTTCCGTTTGAATTTGAAGGCGCGCCATATTTTACTATGCCGGGTGTGGTTTTCTGCAGACATGAAATGGGCGTTACTGTATTTAAGTTCCTATTATCCTACATGAATATGTTTCACGTTTCGAGGAAAAAGTTTGGTAATCATACAATAATATTCAGTTATTACAAATGACAACATACAGTACATATAATCATATATATTTAATCAACAACCGTTTTTTCTATAAACATTATTTTAAAAACTTTATCCTATCCTAAGTGGCGTTTAGCTCTGTTCATCAAGACGCCGCCGCCGTCCCCCAGAGCTCGTCAGTTGACAATGGATTCTGACCTACCTACTTACTTCCCTACTAAAGTATTCTCCATCCAACCAACTTTCCGTAGCATCCGGTGTTCCTCTTCGGAACTCGATCCCGTGTCTTGATTTCGCATACTTCACAAAATCCAAATTTGTTTTACCCGGTAACATAGTAGATATGTATTTTGTTCAGTATGCTACTATTCAGTTCAGTTCACCATATACAGGGAGGCCCAAAAGTCTCTACCCGCTGTTTAACGTCGAATTTCTCGAAAAAATTGTATTTGAAGATTAATGTTCAAATATGCAAATACTGGTAAAAACACCTGAAAAATCGATGTCAATTATGTTGTCAGTTTTGACCTATTTCTTAGGATGTTATGACTTTTTGCGGAAATTCGGCGAAATTCAGGTTTTTCTTGTACTTTTATGATCTTCAGTCGAATTTTTTCAAATGTAAACGTGTTATAAGACTCAAGAATTGCATAATTCTGTTTTATGAAGATGTTTGAACTGAACTTATCACAAAATAAAATGATTATTGGCTTCGACCAGTGAAATATGAGCCAAATTGCGCAAGTCAATTTTCGGACCAAAATTGGCAATTTGGCAGTTTTCAGCCTTTTTCTTGTTTTAATAGCCCTAAATAGGGTTTTATGATGATACATCCGCACATTGGGAGTTGTTGAAGCATGATTATCCCGACTAGAAGTTAATTTACCGATTTTTTAATTTTTCGATTTTTGTCAAAAACATCGATTTTTCTTTGGTTACCCAAACTTTTTTGTCCTAAATCTCTTTAATATCAACCTGTTTTCCTATATAATTATTATAAAAACCCAGTTAACACTTGTTTTCAGCAATGTGAAATTCTTTTAAAATTATTTGAACATATAATCGCATCATTTTGTCTTGTTTCCATAGTATTTTGGTCAGAATTGCCAAAAATACACGAAAAGTCCATCAATTTCGGCAAAAACTAAAATTTGAGCAATCCTATAAAAAAATTAACCACATAATAAGAAATTTCAGGTGTTATTACGTATATTTAGGTTGTAAAAGAGAATCATGCAATTTATTAAAATTGAGAAGTTCATGATAAAACAGCGGGTAGAGACTTTTGGGCCACCCTGTATGTAACATATGCAGCGTATACTATTGCTAGCACAAGTTTTGTCTTGTGAACAATATGGGTAATGCTTTCCATACATATCATAAGTTATCTCAATAAGCTACGTGGTTCAATCGGTTAACGCGCTACTTTGACGTGCGTAAGGATGTGTGTTCGATCCCCGCGATCACTGATTGAGACTACAAGGCTGCCCTGGTGGTGAGGGGCGTATAAGACATCGCACTATAAGCTGGTGTGTTGAAGATAGAAGTATGCACACTAAGGCTGGATCATTCATCCTCTATCTCATCGGGGTCGCAAAATGATGAGCAGCATTTAAGCGTAATTGTATTGTATGGCGCTTATCAAATTATTGGTACATAGCTTGCTACTAACTATGTAGGTGTCAGAATGTCATGAACTTATGATAACCTTGTATGTTTATAACATTTGCAACCTGAGATTACTTGTTGTGATTTAATTTTCCTGAAACTCGATATTGTGTAGGTACATACATACAGTTCATGTAAATCACATTTACTTCGGTACGTCACGCAAGCGATCCACAGGTAGTTACATATATTGTCATAATCTCACAAAACAGAAACCTGACCACAATATTTCACCACGGTTTGGGCTATTTATAACTGTATGATCACAGAAATAGTAAATACCTGTCGTGTCGTGTCGTGATCCAATTTGGCTAAAATTCCTTACGTCAGCCACCCCGCAAACAGGATTTGAATCCAAAATAGCAATGTTGGGAAATAACTTTAGTTACAAAAATCTGGAGATTAATTTCTTGAAAGCATTATTTTGTTGGGCTTTTTAACAACTGCCCTAAATACATATAATTGGAATTAAGTTTCCCGAGTCGGAGATGAGAAATATCTTACAACCACAGTATGTGTTCAGAATCCTACCTAATTAATAATAATGATTCATGATAATAACTGAACAATAATGAATTTTTATTTAAAAAGTTGCAATAAACTTGGGAACTTATGAAAATATCACCATACGTTTGTATATTCAGAATTTCATGTGAATTATTTTCATATCCTAGATAATTCCAAGTCTGCCTCTTTTAATTAAATAAAAACCGTTCGGTATGCAGTACTGCAGTTGGTGGTATTCCATGGATTTGATATATGACCTGATTTATGGTGGATTTGATGGACATGTGGATTTTAAGACTAATGACGTCAAACATCAACAATCCAGACTGATTTACCTCATTCCGGTCTTATCTGGAACAATACGTTTTCCCAATTAACGAAAAAACGCTAGGGAATTTGAATTTATCGTCAATTAAATAACCGGGAGCTATTCAACATATCGATTTCTATTGTGACGCCTTGACGTCAAACGACATTAATCCAAACTGGTTTTCCTTATCCCTGCCTGTTTTGAAGACAATAAATTTACTTTGAGTAAGCCGAAACGCTAGGCAACTTGGTATTATTGAACTCAAAATAGGTTACAAAAAAAGCTTACATTTGAAAAATTACCGGGTTTAGAAGCTATTAAAAACCCTTGCGGAATTACATACAATTATCACGTCTTAGGACATCAAACTTCACTTCATCAACTTCAACAGTCTAATATTTATTCCCGACTGATGACCATTGAAAAACGTTTTATGGATCGCACCTGAAAAACGGTAGGCAATTTGGTATATTGAAAGAAGCTGACAAGTTGAATACCAAATTCATCTGTCACGTTGGTTTTTCATTTGTTTAGTTACAAGGCAGATGTTCCGATGAATGTGGCAGTGAAATTACATGGTTATCCGAGGTGGAATTTAGTTTCGGAAAGTATAACCTTGAACAATCACACGGTTTCCATCACAGATTATTTTCTAAAATCATGCCTGTTTTAATGAACAGTTCATTATTGACCAGCGTTTATATCTAAATTTCCTGCTAAAATGATATTTTTCCTATTTGTTAAGTTACATGGCAGATGTTCCGATGAATGTGACAGTGATATCACATGGTGATTCCGGCTGCATATTTGGAAACTGCACCCACTTTTTGTCAAAATTCATGTGACCCATCGACAGCTATATAATAACCCTTTGATTGTTTGTACGGCTTAGGCTTAGTTCCGAACACAGACTGTACGTTAGTAAAAAAGATAGCCTGACTTAGCATCTTCTAAAATTCGAAATGAAAAAGTCGAATTTGGGATTTTAACAAAAAGTGGGTGCAGTTTCAAAATATGCATTCCGGCTATCCGGGGAATTCAGTTCCGGAACAAATGATCTCGACTCTACATATAACTTTGTGTGCAATCACAGGGTTTCCGTTCTCGTTTTTCCTAAATTCATGCCTTTTTCATGAACAGCTCATTGTATCCCAATGTTTACCCTCAAAATAACTGCCAAAATGATATGTTATTCAGGCCTTCGAGGCTTCCAATCATCGGGTACGGAACTCGCCTACTGGTGGACGAGCAAACGGTGAGCAACTCCAAACAGGGCGAGTTTACAGTGTTCAAACTTTGGTTGTACTTTTTGAAACCGTGAAAGAAGGAGCCTTCCATCTCTCCTTCCTTCTTGTATTCGGATATGGGCGACTGCTTCAACCATTATTTATTGTAGGTGTACTTTACTGTAGAATGTCACATGTTCCACTCACAAAATATGGTATTACTGCAACGCAACCTAATATAATCACGGATCATTCCAATGACGTCAAACTGCTGATTTTGCACCCAATGAATTCTGAAATCTGATTTTATATACTTCATGTACATATTCTAGTACATAAAGTAAAGTAAATAGCAAATATCCTAGTTTCGCTTGCACTCATAACAGCTGGTAAAATGTTTGTCGATAAAAAAAAATTCGGCCTCAATCTTTTGTAGTGCAAAAACACGTATGTAATTAAGATATAATGGACAGTATTTAATTTTTACAACTGAGATAAAAACTTTCGTTATCCACTGAATCTATACTGACGTCATGAGGAATAATCTCAAATCACACTTTCTTTAGAAAGTAATTAGAAAATCATCTATCAGGAAATGAAACCTGATGAAAATCGCTCTATCACGCAAGTTTTATATATTTGGAAAAGTCAATATATCAAAGTACTGAAGTCTTATCAGCAAAATCCACTCATAAATGTTTACTTCCTGGAGTTACAGTGACCTTCATTTACATTTTCACTCGTTCGATGGTTTTCGGGCAGTTAAAGTATTTTTAAAGAAAACATCAAACACTAAGCTCTAGGCATTGCAATCTATGAATTTGTATTCCACCTGCTGCAGGTTATGTATTTATATTTTTTCAACTAAATACATACCTGCATTGTCAATAAACTCGGATTCTGAATCTGGTGAATTTTTTCGACTTTTGTTTTTGAATTTCTATGTGGATTTCATGAAACCATGAGCGAACCGTGATCACTTCACGAAATGAACTCGTTCTTTATCATTTATTGATAATAGAGAAGTACTTCTTCTTGAATTTCGCCGAGGGCACGCAACATTCATTTCAAAATCACTTCATGATCCATTTCATCAGCTTTTTTCTAGTGTTCGCCTACGGCATAAACTTCCGAGTGCTTTCAAATTGTTAGGTTCCTAGCTCAAATTGAATTCAACTGATGTTGCGGCAAGCTGCAGAAATTGGTTGTGTTCATGTGATCGAGTGTGTTACTGAGTGGGTGATTGAGTGAGTGAGTGAGTGAGTGAGTGAGTGAGTGAGTGAGTGAGTGAGTGAGTGAGTGAGTGAGTGAGTGAGTGAGTGAGTGAGTGAGTGAGTGAGTGAGTGAGTGAGTGAGTGAGTGAGTGAGTGAGTGAGTGAGTGAGTGAGTGAGTGAGTGAGTGAGTGAGTGAGTGAGTGAGTGAGTGAGTGAGTGAGTGAGTGAGTGAGTGAGTGAGTGAGTGAATGAGTGAGTGAGTGAGTGAGTGAGTGAGTGAGTTAGTGAGTGAGTGAGTGAGTGAGTGAGTGAGTGAGTGAGTGAGTGAGTGAGTGAGTGAGTGAGTGAGTGAGTGAGTGAGTGAGTGAGTGAGTGAGTGAGTGAGTGAGTGAGTGAGTGAGTGAGTGAGTCAGACTACGTACTTCCCTATCTCGACTATCCGTAAATAACTCGAACAATTTGTCAGTCAGTCAGTCAATTATTCATTGAACGTAAACCAAGTTATTGTAACAACTGCCCCCATTATACTCATATATCTATTGGACCCGACGTCCATATCCGGTGGGTTCAGACTTCAGGTTAAGTACCCGTACCGTACAAGCGGAACCACGAATTGTCCAAAAACGAGGAAAAGTTCTTCAAAGAGGGGGAATATGGCAGTTTCTAGAGCAATTAACTTTAAGTTAAAAACGAGTTCTGCCTTAATTGCTGGATGGAGATTGAAGAATTGTACCTTTCCTCTCAATTCTCATCCGCTCGTACTACCGTACCGTACCAATGGTCGTCAGAAAAAATGCTTCCGTTCAATACCGAAATGACTCGGTAAGCACTCAATCAACTAAACGAGTCACTCCAACCCCCGATATCGCTTAATTGTTTATTCACGTCATTCACTAGCGGACGATAGAAGAAAGAAGAAATGGAACTCCCCC
>OZ038445.1:9864230-9884230 GCA_964036265.1 Daptonema setosum
CCCACGGAACGCTTGTCATAAATGCAATATTTTTTATTACATAAAAAACTAGCAATTTTTCAAGCATTCCAGGTGTCTTAATATTCGACAGAAAACAAAATCATCAATAAGACATGAACATAGCCTTCAGTTAGTGACTGATTATCCGATGAACTGCGATGATTTTAAAAAATCACGCACGAAATAGAACTGCGTTGTAATAAATTAAGTACGCTATATCACGAGTAGTACACGGTAGTAATCAGTAAAACACGGCTTTAGTTGTTGTGGCCAGTGAACTTCTTCTTCGCTGGCTAACTTGCGGAGTTACAGACTCTGAATTGGTGTACGACCGGAGATGGCTGAAAAAATAGTTCACTCACTCACTCACTCACTCACTCACTCACTCACTCACTCACTCACTCACTCACTCACTCACTCACTCACTCACTCACTCACTCACTCACTCACTCACTCACTCACTCACTCACTCACTCACTCACTCACTCACTCACTCACTCACTCACTCACTCACTCACTCACTCACTCACTCACTCACTCACTCACTCACTCACTCACTCACTCACTCACTCACTCACTCACCCACTCACGCATTCACTCACTCACTCACTCACTCACTCATTCACTCACTCACCTCAGATGAGTAGTTGTTGTTCTACCAGTTGCTGTTGCTAGGCGTGATCGAGACCTCGAATGTTGTGGTTGTTGTTGATACTGTTGTTGTTGTTGCGATTCGCTCATACTGATAAAAGATGTTGAGCCACGCATTGTTGCACGATGTTTCGCTACATCAAATGTTGGAAAGTTGCGCGGCGCCCAGAAGATAACAGATGTAGCTAAACAGAGCCAGTCATTCATCACTCACTCACTCACTCACTCACTAACTCACTCACTCACTCACTCACTCACTCACTCACTCACTCACTCACTCACTCACTCACTCACTCACTCACTCACTCACTCACTCACTCACTCACTCACTCACATCGTATGTGCAGCACAATAGACGTCTGTTCATTCAGCCAGATCATGAAGTCCTCCCGAGTTGTACTGCCCTTTTTGATTTTGTTGCCATTGACTCCGACAACTTCATCGTTAGACTAAAATGATTGACTGACTGGCTGACTGGCTGACTGACTGTGACTGACTAACTGACTGACTGACTGACTGACTAACTGACTGACGGACTGACTGACGACTGACTGACTGACTGACCTTCAATCCGGCTTTCCATGCTGGAGTATTCGGTTGCACCAGGCCCACGAAGATGGGCGTGCATTTGCCTGAAACAACCAGTTGGTTAGAAGTTGAACAACATAAAGTTTTTTGCTCTTAAAATTGACAGTCTCTGTAAAAAGTTTGGCTAATTGAACAAATGAAAGTTTGTTCAAAAGGAATAAATGTTTAGTCGGTTTTGGAGTGAAATGTTTTGCTTCTGTTACGTTAAACACGCTTATAAAAAAACTTATAACTGCGCATCTTTAACTGCGTTCATCAAGAACTAATCCCTTGAATTTTTCACAGCGAATAAAAAAACTAAGGCAATCATACCGTATATAACATTTCTCCCCTGAACTGACTTTACAAAGAACCTAATGAAAAACCGTATGATTTTGTTATTTTAAACTAATTTTTGCTGAATAAGACACGCTTTAGCTGTTCACAACAATTGAAAACACTTCAGGTCTTACCCCGTTTTGCCATACATCGGGGGTTTAAAAAACGTACTCTCCTCAATAACTAAATATATTTATACAGCTGGTGTTTTGTAACCGCTGACAATCCGATTGTAATCTATGAAAAAATTATACGCTTGGCTTGACTTATGTGAATTTGTAGGCTTTTGTTATGCAAGTGAAAATTACGTACTGTACTTGCAGGTGCAGTTACTTTTTGTTTCGTTGGTTCGGCTTCACTGCTCTGTTACTTTTTTTGTTTCAATTCGTTAGTTTGGCCTCACTGCTGTGCTTTGTTACGGATACATGTGGGTTAATAGAATTAACCTGCAATATAACTCAGTATTCTGCCTAACTTTGGCAAGTTAACCTTACAGTTCCTCACATTCATGAAGTGGTAACAAACATATATGTACCTTAACTTATCTCTTTTACTGTTATACTGCATATTCCTATTATACTGGCCCAACTTAAAAAACTGAAAAAAAACTTTGAAGCAGCTTTCTCAGGTTTCATCTCTGCAATCTGACTGAAGAAAACCAAAACGAAAATCTTGATCAATCGTGTTTCTTAGCCTTCACGTCAGAATGTCTTCTGAACTGGAAACTTCTAGGACTTATTTTGAATTCGAAACACGATACGTTGGTTAACTTCTGTTTCAGGTGCGTTAAAATAGAATTTTGTTTTTACTTTTGCGAACGCAGTCCATTACCATTATAACATCTCGAACACATACATCCTCCAATAGTTAAACATATATAGCATACACAGAGTTTCTCGATACTCAAAAAAATTTGAATTTCAAGTTTTTTCGAAAAAATTCAGATTTTCAGAAAAATTAATTTTTTCCCTGACAACAGCATTTTATTTAAGGTATACGGGTTAACAGGTCCACGAAAATATTTCTTGATTACAAGAAACGTTGATCAAACTATACATACATACATAGCTTATTTGCTTACTTGTCGAAATAGAAGAGACCAAATGTATTTTTGAGCCCCAAAAGGTCTTTAATGCGTTAAATGGGGTGCACCTTACGTAAGCGTTTGTTCAATGCCCCATATACCCTAGCACACCTTACTTTGTTTGCCTGCCCCACACTATATACAGCTTGGATTGGTTTTTTCAACCCATTTTCACAGACCCGTTACAACATAAATAAAAAATCAAACGCAACATTCATATGAAAATGTCGTGAAAATTCACATGTGCGCCAAAAACCAGTTTTTCAATTCAATTGCGTGCCAAACTTTTTTCAGAGTACCAAAAAAACCATGATTAGGCTATATATTTTTATAAGCCCCGGTTATTTGAGCTTCGATGCGTCGCTCATCGTTGTTTCACGTATCTATTTTTAGATGGCGATTCTTTTTTCATCACAAAATAGAGGCATTACGTTGGTCGAGAAACCCGATATCGTAATCTATGATGAACGGAAGCCAACTTGTTCTGTACATCGAATGATGTAGTCGAGGATGAGTCACTAGCGGACGAGAAGGGGAAGGAAAAGTGGAATTCCCCCCTCTTTGGCTATTTAAAAAGTCGAATTTTTTCCCTAAGGTGCAGGTAAAATAGCTTAGTTTCTGTCGATTCCCCCTCTTTATAAAGACTCCCTACCCTTTGGCGGTTTAACTCGGTCGCCAGTGGGATGAGTTTCTGTAGAGTAAAATTAATGTACAAAGATGTATGTCCTCCCATTGGCGGAAAGCCAAACCTCCGAGTGAAGGGGGGGGGGGTGATTTCATCAAAGGGGGAACCGGCATACTTGAAGCAGTTTTACCTACACCTTAAAGAACAAACCTTATGTAGTTCTTGAAACTGCTAAAGAGTCCCCCTTCTCCGTTCTTCCCCCATCCGTTAGTGCGTGAACCATCTGTTTTGATAAGTTTTTGCATAGAAAAATGCTCTAACCTAGATGCTTTCGACGTTTCTGAACAGAAATTTCTCAGATTTACAAAATAATACAGTGAATTATATTTGAAATTTTTTGATGCAGGAGCACAGAGAAGCGCTTACGGTGTTCTTACACTGCAAAAACACATCATTGATTATTTATAGCATGAAGATTCGATCACAAACTGCTACAAAACCACCATTTATTGATCATAACTTCATTGCTCGTATTCAATATGCCGGTGCTCGTACCGTAATGTATCGGTGGCACGCCATTCTTCCCTTCCAATCAGGACATGTGACCTGAAGAACTGTTTATCACCAATTATTTATTACATGGCATCCTTAATTGAACTATCTAACACTTTTATCGAGATTTCCTCAGAACATCTCCTTAATTCCACGTACTGTATGTAGGTTCAGGCTGACAAAATAGGCTGAGGGTAGGGGCAAGCTATAAAAGCTCCGGGTGACAAACAAATATTAAAAGCCTGCCTGTACAGTTATGTGAGTTCGCGCACACTTTATCTATAATTACTCGATACGGAAAATTGAAAACTGTACTTTCAGACCAAGTTTTTTTCTGTAACCAGGAAGTGGTCTGTTTGAAGAGTGCACGGATATTTTCCGTCAACAAGGCTGCATGGATATTGTCAGACGTTGCTTATATACGATAGTAAAGATTCGACCCACTCACGCCATAATCGCATTCCATCACGACGACGACACACCCTGCAAAAAGGTGATAACATGTTCCACAAATTCCTGTTTTCTCGTGGACAGACTTTCATGTACGTCATGTTCGGCGACTCGTTGAAAAACCTTCCACGATTCTCTATTGCCAGAAAAAATACCTTTCCTAAAAATACCCCAGAGGTGGGAATTCTCCTTTTCCCTGCGTTTCT
The DNA here is from genome assembly GCA_964036265.1 of Daptonema setosum. Classification (NCBI taxonomy): domain Eukaryota; kingdom Metazoa; phylum Nematoda; class Chromadorea; order Monhysterida; family Xyalidae; genus Daptonema; species Daptonema setosum. The sequence continues at coordinate 9,868,705 of OZ038445.1, forward strand.
GGTCTACTGGTGTCGTCTGACGGATCAAACTGATCATACAAACAGTGATTTCTTGAAAATTTCCGTTTTGAAGGCAATTCACACAGCAACCGATTATTCGAATTCATGGCTCCGACCTTCAAGTATCGTGATCGCAATGTGTACCGTACTCGGGTATTAGTACCGGGTGCCCATTTTTCTCTGTGGTTTTCAAGCCATTTCCGTCAGTGATTTTCTGAGAATATGGAATTGGTATGTAAACTGGTGTCATTGCTGTGTATGCATGGAAAAGTCTTACTGAAGTAAAACATTTAATATGTGGGCTTTTAATATTAGTTTCCCCTGTACTTAACATGCAAACATGCGGCGGCAACCGTCCGTTTAACTACGCATGAGCGAATGTTTTCACAATGACTTCATCGCAACTCATATTTGATTAGGAGATTAAATTTGAAAACACACACGTTTTTTGTGTTTCTCGGTGTTACCAACGGACTCATTGTAAACAGTAATTGACTGAATCAACTTTTTTTGATAAAGTCCATAAAACAATTTTTTTATAAAAACAAAATGTTTTAAAATTGTGAATACAATGGTCCTTCATGCGACCATACCACTATACCGTTTCTATTTTTGTACACCCTAAAAACTTAGTCAGTTAGTCAGTCAGTCAGTCAGTCAGTCAGTCAGTCAGTCAGTCAGTCAGTCAGTCAGTTAGTCAGCCAGTCAGTCGGTCAGTCAGTCAGTCAGTAAGTCAGTCAATCAGTCAGTCAATCAGTCAGTCAGTCAATCAGTCAGTCAGTCGGTCAGTCAGTCAGTCAGTCAGTCAGTAAGTCAGTCAGTCAGTCAGTCAGTCAGTCAGTCAGTCAGTCAGTCAGTCAGTCAGTCAGTCGGTCAGTCAGTCAGTCAGTCAGTCAGTCAGTCAGTCAGTCAGTCAGTCAGTCAGTCAGTCAGTCAGTCAGTCAGTCAGTCAGTCAGTCAGTCAGTCAGTCAGTCAGTCAGTCAGTCAGTCAGTCAGTCAGTCAGTCAGTCAGTCAGTCAGTCAGTCAGTCAGTCAGTCAGTCAGTCAGTCAGTCAGTCAGTCAGTCAGTCAGTCAGTCAGTCAGTCAGTCAGTCAGTCAGTCAGTCAATCAGTCAGTCAGTCAGTCAGTCAGTCAGTCAGTCATGAATAAATTATTTCCCGACAATTCGTTAACTGTCACGTGTCAGCTCCAATATATCATGAAACTCTGGAATTGACTGAATCATTGTTTAACGCTCCTTATTTCTTATGCATGAGAAAATATCCATTGTGCGCTAGCCAGTTGCATTGCAATTCACTACAAACTTCATATTGGCTTGTTCTATGGCTTAGGCTTTTAAGATTAAGCTTAGGCTCAGCTTAGGTTTAGGCTAAGGCTTTTAAGCTCGGACTTAGGCTTGTTTATAGCCGTTCGCATTCATTGCATTCTTTATGATGGCTTGCTCTGTGGCTTTCAGGGCGCGTTCAGAGTTGTCTTGAGAAAGTCTCAAAAATTTAATTTGTAAACCTTTCGGTACTCATTAAAAAATTTTGTTCCCGATAATTTTTTTGAAACATTAGGTTGGATCAAACATTGTTATTAGGAGTTCCGAAAATGTTACAAATAAAATTCTTGAGACTTTCTCAAGATGACTCTGAACGCGCCCTCACGATTAAACTTGAACTTGAATTCGGTGAAAGAGGAAAATGTTACCGTATTTGACATGATACTGTATGCATGAGAAAATAAATTTTGTGCCCGTCTTGTACATTTAAGTTCGTTGACGACTATAACGATTAAAAAAATTATCCGTTTGAATTTGAATGCGTGCCATTTTTTATGTGCCAGGTGTGGTTTTCTGCAGAAATGAACGGGCGTTATTTCTGTTCCTATTACCTGAATATGTTTACATCTTCCGAGAAAAAAATTTCGTAATCATATTTTTTTCTTATGAACAATATGGGTAATGCTTTCCATACATATCAAACAGCTGAGTCGGCTACGTTGCTCAATTGATGAACGCGCTACTTTGACGTGCGTTAGGTCATGGGTTCGATTCCCGCGATCACTGATTAAGACTACAAGGCTTCGCTGGTGATGAGGGGCGTTAAAGACATTACACTATAAGCTGGTGTGTTGAAGATAGAAGTCTGCAAACCAAGCCAGGATAACCCACCTCACCCTCCATCCCTTCAAAGTCGCAAAATGAGGAGCAGGCCTTTTTCCGGCGTTACTCGGTTCAATCGGGACGGTATGGCGCTTATTAAATTATTGGTACATAGCTTGCTACTAACTAGGTGTCAGAATGTCATGAACTTATTATTACCATGTATGTTTATAACATTTGCAACCTGAGATTACTTGTTGTGATTTAATTTTCCTGAAACTCGATATTGTGTACGTATGTACATACATACAGTTCATGTAAATCATATTTACTTCGGTACGTCACGCAAGCGATCTACAGGTAATTACATATATTGTCATAATCTCACAAAACAGAAACCTGACCACAATATTTCATCATGGTTTGGGCTATTTATAACTGTATGATCACAGAAATAGTAAATACCTGTCGTGTCGTGTTCCAATTTAGCAAAAGTTCCCTACGTCAGCCACCCCGCAAACAGGATTTGAATCCAAAATAGCAATGTTGGGAAATAACTTTAGTTAAAAAAATCTGTATATTAATTTCTGGCATAGATACATATAATATAAATGCAGTTTCCCGAGTCAGAGATAAGAAATATCATCCAACCACAATATTTGTTCAGAATCTTAACTGATTAATAATAATGACTTATAAATAATAATAACTTAATAATTATGACTATATAAAAAAGTTGCAGTAGACTTGGGAATTAAGGAAAATATTACCATACGTTTGTATATTCAGAAAGAATGTCATGTAGATTTTTTTCTTAAACGGACATTTAAATCCTAGATAATCTCTAGTCTGCCCCTTTTAATTAAATATAAAAGTTTGGTAAGCAGTGGGTGGTATTTCATGGATTAAATATATGACCGAACTCAGGGTGGATTCGACAGACATGTGGATTTTCATTTGGTTCAGTTCAGTTTAATGACGTCAAAAACCATCAATCCAGACTGATTTACCTCATTCAGGCCTCATCTGGAACAATACGCTTTTAATTAACGTAAAAACTCTAGGGAACTTGATTTTATCGACAATTAAATAACCGGGAACTATTCAACTGATTTGTTATGGATATAACCAACATATGAATTTCTATTGTGACGTCAAACGACATTAATCTAAACTGGTTTTCCTTATTTATGTCTTTTCTGAAGACAATGCATTTACTTTCCTTTTAAGTCAGAACGCTAGGCAACTTGGTAGGATACTATGGAACTCAAAATAGCTGACAATCGAACTAACCGTGTTTTAGAAGCACATGTGAATTTATAATTGCACAGTATTAGGACGTCAAACTTATAAAGTTTAATTGTTTATTAGGACGTCAAACTTATAAATCTTAACAGTTTATTCTCTCCCTATTGATGACAATATTTTCATTTTAGCAGTGTAAAATGTTTTATCTATCGCAACTGAAAAACGGTAGGCAGTTTGGTATATTTGAAGTAGCTGACAATTTGAATACCAAATTCATCCGTCACGGTTTTTCATTTGTTTAGTTACATGGCAGATGTTCCGATGAATGTGGCAGTGAAATTACATGGTTATCCGAGGTGTAATTTAGTTGCCGAAAGTATAACCTTGAACAATCACACGGTTTCCGTCTCTGAATATTTTCTAAAGTCATGCCTGTTTTAATGAACAGTTCATTATTGACCAGCGTTTATATCTAAAATTCCTGCTAAAATGACATGTTTCTTTTTTGTTAAATTACATGGCAGATGTTCCGAGGAATGTGACAGTGATATCACATGGTGATTCCGGCTATCCGACGTGGAATTTAGTTTGAGAACAAATGATCTTTGTGGGCAAGCATAAGGTTTCCGTCTACGATATTTACCGAAATTCTTGCTTTTTTCATGAACAGCTCATTGTATCCCAATGTTTACCATCAAAATAACTGCCAAAATGATATGTTATTCAAGCCTTCCAGGCTTATGTTCATCGTGTATGGAACTCGCCTACATGCGGAAAGGGGGGGGGGAGGCATTGCAGTGTTCAAACTTTTCTACACCTTAAGGATCCGGTTCCACTTTTTGAAACCGTGGAAGAAGGAGCCTTCCACTTCCTCTTCCTTCTTGTGTTCGGATTCTGTTCAACCTTTGTGTAGGTGTACAAATGTCACATGTTCCACTCACAAATTATGGTTTTACTGCCAAGCAACCTAATAATCACGTTGGATCACTCAACTGACGTCAAACTGCGGATTTCGCACCAAATGAAATCGGAATTCTGATTTTATATATTTTATGTACATATTGTAGTACATAAAGTAAATCTGGTTTAAGATATCCTAGTTTCGCTCGCACTCATAAGTCATAACAGCTGGTAAAATGTTTGTCCATAAAAAAATCTTCGGCCCCAATCTTTTGTAGTGCAAAAACACGTATGTAGTAATTAAGACACAATGAACAGTAATAAATTTTTACAATTGAGATCCGATCCGATTATACACTGACGTCATGAATCATGAGGAATAACCTCAAATCAACCTTTCTTTAGAAAGTGATTAGAAAATCATGTATAAGGAAATGAAACCTGATGAAAATCGCTCTATCACGCAAGATTTATATATTTAGAAAAGTCAATATATCAAAGTACCGCTCATAAGTGTTTACTTCCGTGAGTTACAGTGACCTTCTTTACGTTTTCATTTCTTCGACAGCTTTCGAGGAGTAAACTTATTTTCAGAGTAGAATGTCCACCGAATAGATATTCCAACTGCATTAATTCGGAATATTATATTTATGAAAAAAATTTGACTACTTTCATTTTTATAGCATTGTAGACGATCTAGGATTCTGAACCTCTCGGTTTTTTTCTGACTTTCTGTTTTTTTAATTTCTACATAAGTTGATTTCATGAAACTTTGAGCGAACCGTAATCACTTCACGAAAGGAACTTGTTCTTTATCATTTATTGATAATAGGAAAGCACTTCTTCTTTAATTTTCGCCGAGGGCACGCAACATTCATTTCAAAATCACTTCATGATCCATTTCATCAGCTTTTTTCCAGTGTTCGCCTACGGCATAAACTTCCGAGTGCTTTCAAATTGTTAGGTTCCTAGCTCAAATTGAATTCAACTGATGTTGTTGCAAGCCGCAGAAACTGGTTGTGTTCATGTGATCGAGTGTGTTACTGAGTAAGTGAGTGATTGAGTGAGTGAGTGAGTGAGTAAGTGAGTGAGTGAGTGAGTGAGTGAGTGAGTGAGTGAGTGAGTGAGTAAGTGAGTGAGTGAGTGAGTGAGTGAGTGAGTGAGTGAGTGAGTGAGTGAGTGAGTGAGTGAGTGAGTGAGTGAGTGAGTGAGTGAGTGAGTGAGTGAGTGAGTGAGTGAGTGAGTGAGTGAGTGAGTGAGTGAGTGAGTGAGTGAGTGAGTGAGTGAGTGAGTGAGTGAGTGAGTGAGTGAGTGAGTGAGTGAGTGAGTGAGTGAGTGAGTGAGTGAGTGAGTGAGTGAGTGAGTGAGTGAGTGAGTGAGTGAGTGAGTGAGTGAGTGAGTGAGTGAGTGAATGAGTGAGTGAGTGAGTGAGTCAGTGAGTCAGACCACGTACTTCCCTATCTCGACTACCTGTCCATAACTCGAACAATTTGTCTGTCAGTCAGTCTATTATTCACTGAACGTAAACCAAGTTATTGTAACAACTGCCCCCCATTATACCCATGTATCTATGGGACCCAACGTCCATATCCGGTGGGTTCAGCAGACTTCAGGTTAAGTACTCGTACCGTACAAGCGGAACCACGAATTGTCCAAAAAGAGGAAATTTTCCTCAAAGAGGGAAAATATGGCAGTTTCTAGAGCATTTAACTTTAAGTTAAAAACGAGTTCTGCCTTAACTGCTGGAAGAAGATTGAAGAATTGTACCTTTCCTCTCAACTCTCATCCGCTCATACTACCGTACCGTACCAATGGTCGTCTAGAAAAAATGCTTCCGTTCAATACCGAAATGACTCGGTCAGCACTCAATCAACTAAACGAGTCACTCCAACCCCCGATATCGCTTAATTGTTTATTCACGTCATACAATACCGGACGATGGAAGAACGATGACAATAATTTCCCCTCTCTTTGGGAGTTTTACAAGGTAGAAATGGTTTCTTAAGGTGTAGTTAAAATGACCTTAAACCTGCTAATTCTTCCGTTTTTGATAAATTTTCCGTCTCTTTAAATAATTGCCTTGTTTGCCAGCGAAGTCATTCGACTAAATACATTTTAGTATTCCGTTGTCTTAATGCAATCACTAAGACCGTTATTGTCTACAATTATTAATGACTCAGATCCAGTTTCAGTGGGAACCCTAAGCCTTAATCGTTGTTATCGAACCTGTAATTTGGTCTAAATAAGTCCCATGTAACTTTCGACATTTGATTACAAACATGGAATAAAACTCTGAATTCTAAATATTTACCAGTCGTAAAAAATGATAAGACAATAATATTCGATTCAATTTCCTGGTATCAAATTCCGATTGACTTTGTGGAGACTTCGTAAAGACAAGTGAAGGATACTGTAGATACATACAGTACATGTACTGTATCCACATACTGTACTTGGTCGACCTTTGTGGCTGGTTTGGATCCCGTTATACGCAATTCTTTTACTTGTGTCGGTTATTGGGTATTATTGTGACCTTTGTCGACGTGATATTCATCTTACAAGTTCGATGGCAAAGTTGTCACTGTAACTCCGCTAACAGCAAAGTGGAACAAGTAACTTTGAATAGACTATTCAAATATCCCAGCGATTGCGGAAGTAAAAAAAAATACCCATCCATTTATCTTTGGGATAAGAAAATCACACGTCGCTAGTGCGAGCATGAAATCTCTGGAGAGAACGCGTAACGTCCATCCTACACACCATAACAACCATCTTGGAAAGTGATGCCTAGTTTAGTGGCCAGGACACCCGCCTCGAAAACTGATCGCCTGGGTTCGAAAATTGACGGATGATTGAATTTAACACGTGGCTCTGGTGTTTCTGCCGTTTTTACAAGGTTTTTTTCAACATTATGTACATATGTACCCCTGGTCATTCGGACGTATGATATGCACATGCCTTGCTTTCTTCAGTAACAAAGGAAGCCCAGAGTTTCTTTTAGTTTGTTGTGAGCATACAAACCTCCATATTTACATGAAAATTCATTTTCTTAATGTAAAATTGTGGCGAAGTTTTCGTCATCTTCGTGCGGCACAGGCACATTTTGGAATAGAAACTGCGTTCAGCACAATAAGAATACAAAATCGCGTGTAGATAACTTCCCCGAATTTTCCAGTCCCGCTAATGGATTCCGTTATTTCTATGCTATGGAAGAAAATTCCATCAAGTTCGCCTCGGTGCATTCTACAGTACAGGGCAAAAAGATGTGACAAAATAGCCGAAGCTTCGGCGAGAATGCTGGCAACTGAACTTTTTCTCGAATTTCTAGAGATATAGGTAATTTTAACTAAAAATATTTACGGACATCTGAAGCCAATTCAAAATTCTATATTAGGTACAGGTAATTATGTCATTACGTATAAAGCACCCTGATTCGATGAATAGACAAAAATCGACCCTGGACTGACGGTAAGAAGAAATTCCTCCGGGATGTTCTTGATTGAATCGAGGACTTTATCATCTGGGGATTGTCTCCTGGACCCTTGACTACATTGCCGACATTTCAATTGCGTAACTGGACTTGACGTAATTTGTGTAACTTGACTGTTTTTCCATTTTAACTTCTTCGTCATGATGAACAATAAAAAAACTTTCCATTAAATTATGGTCTTTTATACTTCCATAGCTGGAGAAGGGGTACATATTTGACTATATTTTATTTTCTGTGTTCAAATAAAACATTTTAATTATAAAATTTGCTCAGTTTCATCTGCTGAGTAGTTGTCTGCACGTTCTATATTGATCAGTTATTTGCATTTTTTTAGAATATTCGCAAGGTTGCATTTCCCTGAAAAGTTCTGCTATGTACAAAAGCGTACTTGAATATGTGATGAATTTCTGAAATTACCACATCATATACCAAAAACCGACCTACAATACACACAGAAGCATTATTGTTGGGTTGCTCATCAACTGAAATCAGTGCCTAATACCAGTACCTAATATCTTCAATAATTGAATTTTAATAATATTTTTATAACAGTTTTTACTCAGCTGTAATTTTTTGTTTCCTTAATCCGCTCTCTGTTTATGAGCTCAGTACTGTGTTACTTTTGTTATTCCTGTGGCATTCAGTCCTGCATCAATAACAACTACCTACATATTTATTTACATACACAGACATGAGCAATGTATATTTGTTTGGTAGCATCTGCTTCACGTTTCAATGATCGTCATAAAACTCGTGGTTACGATCCATAAAACACACGTCACATAGACAGACTGGCGGACGAGAAAACCTTCGGAATAGGAGGCATTTATCAATTTTAGGCCATTTTACTCACAGCTTGAAAACCAATTATACTTTTGAGACTGGCAAAGAGGAGGCATTTCACTTGTTTGTTCCTCCTTCGTAGCAGTGTCAGTCAGTTACAACTTTGAATCCGTAGGATTGTTTTTCATCTGGAAGACCGTCGAAATGCTTTTAGCAAACATTTCTCAGCTTTCAACACTTCTAATAACAAGAAGTCAATATGGAAGTACGGTGAAGATATACAGTATGTACTGTATTATATTTAAAAAAATAACTTATTTTATTAGGATATTGGGTTCGAAATTAAGTGACATGGGGAAAATTCGGTCGGATTTTTTCATCAACAGAGAACGCTAGGCAATTACAAGACGTTAAGTAATCATATTTTGATTACGAATGAAGTTTCCCGTTTGCACGTACTGTACGTATGTTTTAGTTTTATTCATTTATGACTACGTTGCCATAATTTTTCTATTATCTCGTAGCTGCCTGATAACTCCGGTTAAGAGGAAGTCATCAACTGGATTGATATGCTTGCTGTCAAACACAGGACAACAACTACATACGAAGCTATGTACAGTATACAACTGCATGTACAGTAATCTGAGTCGAGTCCAACGTGGTTAACACTTTTATCTTGTCATTGTCCGTAAAGAGTTAATTAAGTGAAAATTCTGAAATTTTGACTTTGTTTTGAGTTTTTCAAGTTTTACTGAGTTTATTTTTCAAAATGATAAATTCACACACCAACACAATTAATCCCTTAACACAATTCTATTGTACTCATTAGCAACATTATCTTGGCATTGTCCATAACATATTTATTCAGTAAAAACGTTTGAGTTCTGTTTTAAAGGATCCTGTATGATTTTTTAAATTGTTACAGTCTCACAACAACACAAGTTCAACAACTTATTGCTTACATGACTCATCACTGGAGGACGAGCTATGTAAACCTATGCAAGGGGAGGGAATCTTTGCAAAAAGGGTGCATTCACAGAAATGAGGCCATTTCACCCACATTTTGTATAATTTTTTTTTGATAAAGCCAAAGAGGGGGGAATTCTAATTTTCCCTCCCCTTCTCGTCCGCTAGTGGCTTAAAAATGACTTATATGTACGTACAGTACTGTTTAGTTCGAGGTCAAGACAGATGTTTAGTGTAAGCATTTTGTGTAAGAATAAGATAAACAACAACAGCATGCAATTAGTTTATTTGATTACATTCGTCATAAGTTTACTAGATTACTTAAAACCTCTAGTTTAATAGAACTTATGAAGTGGGCGAAAGCGTTCTAATTACTTTTCTCGTTTTCAGTATCCCGTTTCAATGAACGCCTGGACACCATCAAGCAATTCAGTTTTTCCTGCTTATGAAACATTTTCTTTACATTCGACTTTACTCATTACCTTTTCATTCAGGGAAATTCAACTCAACTTTTTTGTTACCCTTTCACTCAGGGAAATTCAACTCAACTCATTACCTGTATGCTTTAACATATGTAGGCCATCTTATTTTCTACGTTAAGCAGAAGGTGATGTTTCACGATAAGGAACAACTGGGATGAACAGTAGAAGCTCGAAATGGTCTCCAACTACCATATAATACAATCAGCTGCTTGGCCAGAGTTTCCACTTACATCGGTTGGTGATCGTAAAGCCACCGAAAACCAGAAACCAACTGGTTTCAGCTTCTTTCGGTTCCACAAATGAACGATGTTTGTGAATGAACGTACAAATTAGGTGATGGTCTTTAGTGCAGCTCTGAAATCGGACGCCCACATTATTCCAAAACTTATATATATGAGAATATATATGAATATATAGGAATATGTATGTAATTTATAAAAAAATTATATCATATACCACAACGAATGAACTCCTTCTCAATTTTAAGTTCTTCTTCAATCTCGCTCTCAATTTTAAGTTTTTAACAATCTATAGAGTCCCAATCTTAATCTTAGCGTTCAAGTTGACTTATTGCCCCGATTGTTGCTGTTCCCACCCTTTCAACTCCTTTCTCAAGTGATTAATATAAAAAAAACGTCTTAACTATAAAAAAATTCTCACGCGAAACTGCGATCAGCCGATTAAGTTGAAAGTGCAAAACTAACACAACGACAAATACAGTATTTTGGATCAGAAGAAACAGAATGGGGCACGTGTTGGTAACCTGATTGAATTACGGTATCCCAGTTTGAACGAAGCTAGACCGACTCACCGATCAGACAACCCACAGCATCGAAAATTCGGCGAAAACCGAAATTTTTCTATACCTTTTACAAATCATTAGGATATAATCTAATTTGCGTGCGCGCCATTGTTCTTCATAAAAAATGCTACTTTAATTTCAAAACTTACAAAACAATCATATCCATGGGAAAAAGTGTAGGACAAGAAAAGGAGTTACGTGTTTCGGCGGAATTAAATAACTTATAATACACGTTCACTTCTGGTAACCTGGTTTCGCATTCGAAAATTCCAAGAAAACGGGGGTTATTCTATAGCTTTTATAAATTATTAGGATCTAATGTAATTTGCGTGAGCACCGTTGTTCTCCATATCCGTCGCGTGATACGTGACGCGTAATCGAATCACAATTTTCACGTTCATGACTTGGGAATCCACCGTTTTTGGAGTGGATTTCATGGCTTATGTACCCGTGAGTGAACAATGATTCCGAGACAGATTCAGTGAAAAACTCAGAAATCAATTCACTTCACATTTCAGAATTCACGGGGTTAAAGTTTTATCTACCAATTCGTTTACGTAAACGGAATGCCTATTTTCAATTTCTTTAGTTATCGTTCATTTTTTCAAACAGTTATTCATCATTTTGTTTTTCATTTATAAGTCATTGTTTTGTTTTTCATTTATATATGTAAGTCATTATACTGTTTTTCATTTATATAAGTCATTATTTTGTTTTTCATTTATAAGTCATTGTTTTGTTTTTCATTCATAATTCACTGTTTTGTTTTTCATTTATAAGTCATTATTTTGTTTGTTTTTTTCATTTATAAATCATTATACTGTTTTTCATAGATACGTCATTATATTGTTTTTCATTACCGGTCTCATTACGGGTTATGTGGCTGACGGCCGCGTCATTCGTCAACAATACAAAATAGCCTTCAACTTTGCAGAACTGACGGCACTGCATCCAACATAAAACCATAATGATAGGTTGTATAGCCTTGGTCAGGGTTTCTCATTATCAAACTTCATTTCATTGAATCATTTATCACGGAATTTTTTACCTCGTACCAGAAGACTTCAGAGAAACTGTGCAAATTGTTTATATTTTTAAAAGTCAAATGGTTTAAGAATGCTAACCAAATTACAATGCTATAGTTTTGTCGATTCTAGTGGTTTTAGCAGAGAAATTCTGCGTTAGATTTATTCAAATGTTTTTTTAACAATCCGTGGAGTATTTTAGCTTATGTATGAGTATTTTAGCTTATGTATGAGTATTTTAGCCAATGTACCAGTATTTTAGCCAATGTACCAGTATTTTAGCCAATGTACCAGTATTTCAGCCAATGTACCAGAATGTTAGCCAATGTACCAGTATTTTAGCCAATGTACCAGTATTTTAGCCAATGTACCAGTATTTTAGCCAATGTACCAGTATTTTAGCTTATGTACCAGTATTTTAGCTTATGTACGAGTATTTTAGCTTATGTACCTCTAAAAAAGACCGTAAAAAAACCACAACATTTATGGCGATGAATTCGCGCCCAGTATTGAGTGTCAGGCTACCACCATTATGCCGTTAGTTTTATTGGCTGTAATTCTCGTGCTTGTAGTGCAGTGGTGTAGACTGTAGACAATGGTCACTGTGGTATACCATTAGCCTCGGGTTCAATCCCAGACGTGCTTTTTTGGATTATTATCGACTTCCAGGTAATGAAGAAATGATCCCTTATTGCTTGTGTAGATAGACCAAAATTTTTTCGACTAAATTTATCCTTTTTTTCCAAGAGGTCCATTAAAAATCTGAATTTTGATGAAGAACATCAGCAGAATACCGTTGTGTACATCTTAGAATTGTTCCGCCTTCTATCACATCATTCGAAATTGATAAGGAGACTTAAAAATAAAGCCGGTCATGTTTCGACCCTTCATAAGATTTATCCCTGCATTCCCAAACATTTGCAATAAGATCTGAGGCCACTGATACTCAAATCACGCGCGGAATAGTTTTACGAATCAGCGAAAAACTGGTTGTACTTCAAGTTGAAGTCGAGTCTCCTAATCATCTGAGAATGCTGTACTGCATACGTATTATAACAAATGTTGTGCTCTAATACATTGGTATTAACCGTATTGCAGCACTAGAATACATGTATTAAAGTAACTGTATACTGTATAGCACCATGGCAGCCGACTAGGAAACAAACACCAGATAATAGAAAAATATGTGCCACATTTATCTGGATAAACTGGTTCCTCATGATGACTCCCCAATGGTCATGATCAGTTATTGAGGGCTCATAAAACGAGTTATTGTATGTACAGTATGTGTCCAGCTGTTTAGTTTTTCCTAGATTTTTGTTTTATCATCATCTTCTTCATCATCATCATCATCATCATCATCATCATCATCATCATCATCATCATCATCATCATCATCATCATCATCATCATCATCATCATCATCATCATCATCATCATCATCATCATCATCATCATCATCATCATCGTCATCATCATCATTATCATTATAGACCATTTTTTCTAGGATTAAGCGATGAATGCATGAGAGTATAACAGAAAATTGAAAGGCGTACAACTAGCATGCAAAAAGTTTCTGCTCCATTTTTTATCAACATGCCATGACTTGGAAAGGTTCTTCGCAAGCATTTTAACCACTAGAACTGTTTAAAAAATAGGAGGGCGTGCCCAAAGCATGTTGACTACAACAAGAAACTATGGATGAACTGAACCGTACATAACTCCATCCAATGAAAGCCACAGGGAACGCTGGTTTATGCTTTTATGATCGACCAATGATTGCTAAATATTTACAGAGCTGTTTGAATAGTCTAGTGGTTAGTGTGTTCCACGCAAGTTTGGCCGGAAGTAGCCCCCATTCCGGCGGGTTCGATCCCCGCAGACACAGCTGATTTTGGCTTCAACCATGAGTGAGTGAGTAAGATATCAGAGAATGTTATGCGACAGTAATATCTTAAATCAATCTGATACAAATACACACAAAGTACTCGTACTATACCAGTCACTAATAACTATAGTAAGAAAAATCTCTAATCTTGGCTTCAATATGTTTAGGCGGATCTGGTGTGGACAGAAATTAGAATTTACTCATGAAAAGTCTTCACATTACTCATATCTGGTGGCTTATATACGCTGAAATTCGGCCATCATGAATCATCTGGGATCGGGTTACCGTAGTCGGGTTTCATGATTCACTGAATTCCACCATGTGCACACATCATTACAAATTCATTGCTTGACGGTATTTATTGATGACAACGCATAAAATACCATATATGTAAGAAGAGTTGAATTCTATTTCCGCCAAGCGAAGAATTTTCAGGTTACATACAGCAGGCTAGGCGTTGAAACTCGAACCAGTTTATTCATTGGACAATAATTCTTGTCTTTTTTCAATACTTTTTTACTTTAATTTTGAAAAATCACCGTTAATTTATTAAACAATCGTTCCTAGTCACGGTCTGGAAATAGCATATCCAGACTCACATTCTAGCTCATTTTTGTACGGTTCAGGTTTATTTATTTATAATATTCTATGTGGTCGCTCCCCCTGTATTCCAATTTCCCTTTTCGTCGACACCGTTGAGTCAGCCGACACAATGGTCTGGGATCTGCAATGTCTCTGGTTTTATTCACTCAGACAGCATAAGAAATAAGTATTTTTTAATTGTTTTACTTATTCTCTCAAGATAAAGAACACTTTGAGAATCCAGTGACAAAAAAACAGGCGTGAACACAATTGAAAATGTTTTATTAAAGTAAGCTACTCAACACATCAGCTTTGTGTTGGCACATGCGACTCAACTTCCTTTACGTTCACCCAGAAAGTTTTGTTTCACAAAGAAGCTAGAATGTAAGTCAACAACTTGATTGGCTTGATTGAGTGGTCTGAAAAAAGAATCAAGGTAGTTTAGGTCAGCTTTGGCTGACGTGACACCCACTCAGAAAAGTATGTGGATGACCTGTCAATACCACGGCCCGTAGCATTCATTCCTAGAAAAACATTCATGAAAAACTGAAGCTCATTCTGATTCCAATCTGTAATTATGTAGAGAGTTCTGTTGAGAAAACTCTGAAATGCATCCGATTTGTAAAAAAATCATTCGTCGTTTTTCACAGAAATACGCTTTATGATATCCGATACATTCATGGCATTCACAAAAACATGCTTGGACAAGTGCATATTTGGTTGGCGCGAGTTTGAAATCAGTTCCGTGATCAATTGAGAATACTATAAACAAGATTTCACAGCACTGTGAGTATCTGACTCATTAGTTCATTTGTGGGAACATTCGGAAGCCGTTAATTAACTTAGTAACAAACGTACATACTTTTACGATATGTACGTATGTAAATACCATGCTTAATATTTACTACATGTTTCATCTGTTTATGTTCATTTCATGTTTATCTATCCTCTTCGGATTATATAGCTTGTCTCGGTTTTCCTAATTGAACATTCGTGAAAATGTGATGATACGTCTTTTTTCAACTGCGATATCTGATCTGAATACTGTATGAAGACCAACAGTAAGTATGTTGGTAAATCTGATACCTCTGTTCATTAACTCTGCTTGAGCTATCAATGAAACCAGAGTTGCTCAAACATCCTAATTATTAACCTGATTATGACAATTATCCAGGGAAATTAGGCAAATAAGATATAAATTGCTGACATTGTGATATTTTCGGTTATCCTCTATAATCATATCGGTTCGGGATTCTTCTCCTGAATTGGAAA
>OZ038445.1:9889230-9892263 GCA_964036265.1 Daptonema setosum
GATTGACGTTCATTGGTTAACTTATTCTTGGATGGTGTTAGATTATCTTGATAATATTTATCAACTGAGAGCGAGATTTATCAGACCCTGTGATTGATGGATTATTGCTTGCAACGTTTACGTATGTATGAAGCTTACAGTTTATGTTGGGATACTTGGGAAAGTGAGAAATAAGATTTCTACCGTGAATTTATTCCGGAATTTCTGTCGTATGTTTCCCATATCATATTTGAGAACCAACATTTAGTTAAATATTTTTAGTGTGTCTTAGATATGCTCAACCATCAAGAACCGGATTTAGACTCATAAAAAGTAGGTCAATTGTTGTCACGTTTTTTCTTGACCTTACACATGTAAAATACATACATACATATGACGAATCTTTTGTTCAGGAGTACGCACATTGACACTTGTGGGACAAACAGCTGTAAGATTCTTTCTCATTCAAACGGAAAAGTTTTTTGTATTGAGATTCGACCAACTGAAAAGATTTGTAAAACATAGAATCCATATCATTTGTCTTTTTAGATCCTTATTTTTAGTTTTATCGATTCACAAAAATTTAAGTGGTTTCGAGCGCATCTGTCCGAAATCCTACCAACGGAAACAATTTAAAGGACACCCTGTCTCGAGATGGGATGCATGTTTTTTTGCTTTACAGTAACGGAAATTGATTGGCTTTGGTAATCGGTTTTTGTGCGGTCGCCGGATACTATCGAGATTTTGACACATAAAACACGTTACACGCAACAAAATGGATGTTACAGGCAACAGAATGGATGTGTTCCATGGATTCCGTTATCAGATGCCGTCCATTGTCACTCATGTTTTTTTTACTAAAATGTGTTGCATTTTTATAAAATCTGCTTCGAATTTCTGAATCAGTAAAGCAAAGGGGTAGTTAGTGGTTAATAAACTTGAATACCTATCAGCTTATTCCATATGGACTCCACATAGCAAGCCCAGTTGTATGTCCTCTATAAACCCCCACATTTCGAATTGTTTGGTTTTCTATTCCAATTCCCAATTGAAACATTCCAAGTTGATTACGGAGAACTAGAAACTTTCCAGTTTCAAGCCTATACATACATTTGTTTTGCTGTAATTTATTTCTATTTTATTTGCTTCCTAAGTAGTTTCCCCTAATCAACATGGTTCATGAATGTGTACCGTATAAAACCATGGAAGGCACAACTCCAATTACGCTAACAAGTTGTTGAACTAGATGATTGAAGAATTGAAAGAGCGAATCGGTCAAACAGAAGGGAATTCCCCTGAAGAGGAGGGATTGTCAGATTTGAGGTCCATTTTTCTTCCACCAAAAAACATGATTACTTGCATTCATGTTTGAGTGGAACATTCACTGAGATGGGAACTTATGAACTATTCCTCCTTATCCACTACCACTAGTGACGTACAGGTCTGGTAGGTATCAGGTATCCTGATCACAAACCCGCCTTGCCGTCTTTTGAATTTTAATTGGAATTCTGTCCGAACTTTTAACAATATATGAAAACATTTAATTGCTCTAACAATATGAAAACATTTAATTGCTTTAACAATTTGAAAACATTTAATTGCTTTAACAATATGAAAACATTTAATTGTTTTAACAATATGAAAACATTTAATTGTTTTAACAGTAACAAAACATATAACTGCGCACGTTTCGCGAAGTGGAAATGCCACAGGCTTCCTTGATCCACTGGATTCAGGAAATGCGATGTTTACGGTAAGAGGACTCAGAATGTAAATCTGGTTTTTGTTTAAAGATTGAGGACTCAGAATGTAAATCTGGTTTTTGTTTAAAGATTGAATTGCAATACGTGCATTGTATGTATATACTTGTTTTCATGTCGACTTCTGTGGTTAGGAATACTTTGTTTAAATCCGTCACCATGTACATGTTATTAGGTAGTACGTAAATAAGCGATTCTTTTATAAACACGCTCATCCTCTACCGTGCCTCCCGAAAAAGTAGTCCGCAGTTGATACTAGGTCTTCAAACATCAAACAAACGAGTTTGAACCCTAAACCCAACGACCATCCAATCGACAACCTACCTCCACTATTTCAGTCACACCGCATCCCTGCCCATGTCCTCGCGTGGTCCTTCCCGGTCGTCGGATAGTGGATCTGAACCCGACAACAACTCAATCGACCACCTAATCTCAACTACGAATGAAATGGACAACCTATCGTTGACGATGGATAACGGATCGGAGCAGGGATCGGAGGATGGAGTTCCTAATAACATGATACGTCGCCGATCATCGACGTTTGATAAGGGCAAACTGTGCGCCGTCACTATTGGTTGGTCCGTGGTGTAGTTGGTAACTGGGTGGCTTGGGGTGTGGGAGGTGGGGGTTCAACACTTTTCTAAATGTCTTGTTTTCGATAATCGCTGATTGACTGACGGATTAACTGACTGAGTAACTGACTGACTCACTGACTCACTCACTCACTCACTCACTCACTCACTCACTCACTCATGTACAGGTCAACGACAACGAATGCGACGTCGTGTAACTCTGTTCTCTTCTCCATTCAGTCGAGATGCGCAGGTTTTCGATGAACAAAAGAAACAACTAATTCAAGAAAGTTGGCAAATGGTACTACAGTCACATGGAAACAACATGTCAAAGCTGGGCATCAGCCTATTTCAGGTGAGTCAGTCAGTCAGTCAGTCAGTCAGTCAGTCAGTCAGTCAGTCAGTCAGTCAGTCAGTCAGTCAGTCATTCAGTCCATTAATCAGTCAATTTGCAGTCAATCTTTGCTACGGCACCAGAATTTCGCGCATTCTTCAATGTACCAGCTGAAATGCCCTTGGAAGAATTGGGAAACCATGAAAATATGCGTCGTGTGGCCTCGCTGATTACAATGGTGAGCGAGTGTGTGAGTGAATGAATGAGTGAGCGAGTGACAGAGTGAGTGTGTGAGTGAATGAATGAGTGAGCGAGTAAGCGAGTGAGCGAGTGAGTGTGTGAGTGAATGAATGAGTGAGCGAGTAAGCGAGTGAGCGAGGGAGTGTGT
>OZ038445.1:9892463-9917463 GCA_964036265.1 Daptonema setosum
AACACCATTACTCAGAAGAAGTCTCTAATTTTACTGACTCTGGTAATTATAACTGAGACTTACAATTATAATGACTAGATTAAAACTCAAATTAAGTACGAACATTAATTAATCTTTTCTAAGTTACGATAATCGCAGACTAGGAAGTAAATTAGATGTTGTGGGTCAATCAGATATATGAGTAATAGGCTATAACTACATAAATATGGTAATTAATGAAACGAAGTTACGTACATAAACATAGCTTAGAGATGTTCGAATTTCTAGGAAATAGTCATTTGAGGGAATAAACCCAACGTTAATTAGCCATCTGAATTATGGATTTTTCAATTTGGGAAGTTTATTACTCGTCATGAAGAGATATGCATTATTAAGTACGACCAGCAGAGTTCAGGTCTTTCCTATTTTATGTACTTGTAACATCATTTGCATTGAAAGTAACGGAATGTGAACAAACATAGTTGTGAATGGAAGAAGGAATAATTTGGAGCGAACCAAAAAAGATTGTGCGAACACGGTATATATTTCCAAAGGTTCCTAGATTTTTACCTAGTTTCACTGATTTCACCCACATTAAAAAAACCTCATCTTGAATTCGTTCAGCGTTACTTGAATGTTCCTGTTTTCAATGAAACCTCGGTTTACTGCTCTCAAAACCCTTAAAACGGCACAGTTCAAGTTAATAGTACAAGAGAATTGTTCATAATTATCAGGAACTTCACCGGTCATTGACTGACTGGTTCGTCCACCAGTTCACGTTTCAAAGCCACGCCAAAACTCGTCCAATGGTATCGAATCAGCTAATTCCCATTAGTGGTTCAATGCACTGGCGGACGAGCTAACCCTCCAAAGAGAGGGTTATTGACAGTTTTCAGGTCATTTTACCCACACCTTAGAGAGCAAATTCTACTTTTTGAAAGCGACAATGAGGGGGAATTTCATTTTTCCCACCCCTTCTAGTCGGCTAGTACTTCAATGTGAACGATAAAGCAAAAACAGACCAGAATGCCGAATACAAGAGCCCAAATGAAAAGCGGTCACAAAGCTGCGTGTGTGCAAACCCGATTTGGAACCCGTTTTCCATCCAGACCCGTTCACAGTGAACCAAGTGAATCAGAAAAATTATTTATTCAAATAATAAAGCTTATGAGATAAAATGAAAGTATGTATACTGTAACTGGTCCAAGCTGTCTTGTTTCTATAGATTTTCTATAGATGAATTTCTTAAAGCTCAAACTTGTTACCGCACATTATTATTACATTACAGTTACCGCAACAAGGCCTAATGTTCGTATTTTATTCGAGTGTTTAATGAATTGTGGAACATTAATATTTAGTGGGAGTATATAGGAGTGGAAGTATTTATTAATGAAAATTTCAACCTACTGAATCTTCGTGCAACGTGAGACACTAGAACATCCGAACTCAATACCTTTCCATTGAATTTCATTGACTTTTGGGAGACACCCAACAACAATGAGAGCCGAAATCCCCGAGTTCTAAAATAACTCTAACCAGGTTTGGTCGATAACATGTCTTACGGTAGGATGGTACGTGCATATTTGTCCCATGGTTCCACCCGCCACCGTCAGTTGAATGGAACATGGTTTCACTAGCGGACGAGCCAACCATCCGAGTAGGGAGGAGAAAGTTTTTCAAAGAGAGGGAGAATTCACAGTTTTCTGGCCTTTTTACTTTTTTTCACCCCTTCTCGTCCGCTATTTCCTTCTTCCCCAGATAGTCATAGGATCAGAAGGGCTCATTCATTGTGTGATCAAGAATTAGGTTATGGAATAGAACTTTATTTTCAGCGACAAAAGACAAAGTTACTAGCTTCGAAGTATTATCTTTTTTTGATTTTGGTATTTTGCGACAAAGTGAAAAACCGAAATTTTTCCATCTTCAGAGAGTTATTTTCATGGGCTGAAGAGTTTTTTGCTTCCATGCTTAACTGCCGTAAAAACACGTTATACGGCATGTTCACCGTTCTTTCCACTGGGATCAACTCGCTTACAATACCAAACCATTTCTTCAAGGCCACAAATTGTTTTTTTACGCCGACGAGATGTTTCCACGGGTACGGTTGAAGTCACATTAAACGATCTTACATAAATTGATGTTGCATATAAAAATCTCACGAACTACGATTCCATGTTCCGCTCAACCAGTTTGCAGAACCGGTTCCTACATAACCAGTTGGTAATTGGAATACATGGAATCTGTGTCCATATATCATGTGTCCATGTATGTACTGTATGTACCATATCAGAGCCAGTAACTGACGGCCAGGCCACTAGCGGACGAGAAAGGGAGAAAAAATGAAAATCTCCCCTCTTTGGTGGGTTCAAAAAAGTAGAATTGCTCCTTGTGTAGGTAAACTGGTCAAGTTTCTGCCAATTTCTCCGTCTTTTTAAAAATTCCCCTTCTTCTGGAGGTTTGGCTCCTCCGCCCGTACGGAGCACAGACCATGGAACCGGATACCATGTACCTCTTGGCGCCACGTTCCAGACCGGTATATGTGCCATTCATAGTGCCATCGAAGTCTATAGCCGTTACCAATATTTGACGAGAAACTGTTTCAGAAGCACAGAGCTTGATTCTTTTTTATCCAAGTAAATATAAAACAGAAAGTCAATACAGTAGTTTATCATAAGGTAAACTTATGATATTATGAAGTATGGTATGATACGATCCATTCTAACCGCTAGCCGTAAAAAATACTGAGAATCCGTAGCAAGTCTCGATTCTTCGAAACTATTGTGAACTTCCTTCCAACTGTTTTCATCAGATCAGAACAGTATGGGTAGTCCGACCTATAACACAACGAGCATCTGCGCAAGAGAACAACTTATCATCAGACAAAGGTAGGTTCGCGGACGAGTTCATATTGAATACCAGACATGTCTATTTTGGTACGATCACATGGACAACTCTCGGCGTATTCATTCATGTAACAGCATGGTCTGCAGCCATGTAACCTGATACCACCATGTGCTGCAGACCCGTACCATACCGGTCTGTTCTGTTCCTCACGTGCCACGGGATATGGTCTAGACTTATTTCGGATGAAGGGGAAGACAAATAACCTTGAGGAAAGTTATTTTTTGTTGTTTTCAAAACTATGTACCTGATCTCAATAAATTTACAAAATAACAACAATTTATGTTTATCATGAATGGCTGCAATTTATTTATCTGTTCACTTTTTATACCGCATTGAAAGCTCGCGTGCTAGTATGGGGAATATACTTTGGTACATACTTGGGTGCACAAGGATGTGATGTGGTACAGTACATATATGTAGGGTACGGTAGGCCCCTATACTGCAGATCAGACCGACATGATTCGTCAGTCTGCCATACCGGTCTGGGACTTTAAATAACAGAGCGAGACGTTGGACGGAGCATGGTACATGAGGCTTATTTTGCTAACTGTCCCCTGCGCTCTGTAATCTCATGGATGGGTAGCCATGCATAATAATACATCGGTGTGCGCATACCGGTATGTTATGTTCATACACCGGTTTGTTATGTTATGTTCATACACCGGTTTGTTATGTTATGTTAATACACCGGTTTGCCATGCATGTGGGACAGACAACACAGGTTTGATGGATGCCAACGTCAGGCTTTTCTTTTTTCCATTTGCTTTCAGTGTAACATTATATAGTCCTCGATTAGGCTTACTGCAGAAGCGGACTGATGCGGTGACTCGCAAGAATGTTAATGAAACAGCATCTGACACTGTTTCTCTGCAGAAACACATACTTTTTCATGTGAAAGGTTGATGATGATGATGAAAATATTGATAATTATAGTGAGAGATGGTATGTGCGAGTTGCAGTATTGGAAATAGACGAGTATACTTTGTAGTTAATGTCATCAAGTTCATCGGATGGAGTCTGTTGATGATGAAAGGTGATACAGTAATCCATTGAACTACAGGGGATATGGTTTGTTTGAAACTGAAAAAAGAAACCCATATTTAATGTCAAAAAAGCCTTCTCAAGTCCATTTCCCAGCAGAATTCGTAAACAGTAAGTTTCATTGTAAAATTGATATCGAATAACAAAAACGTACATCTGCTAATCTATTTCTCTGCATTTACGAGAAAGGGCTCAAATGAAAAACATTTCTGTCATAATACCTACATATGTATGATATGTTGGTCAAATGTTATAACACAAATACTGTTTCAATTCAGTTGGCTACAATTTCGAATGTGAATTTCTCAGCATGAAGCATGTGGTGGATGTACCTGTGGCGCAGCGGTTAGCACGTCTGTATACTGAACGAAGGCAGTGGGTTCGAGTCCTATTATACTAGGGACTTGGATTTTTTGCACTTTCTTGGCTGTACTAGAATCCGTTGTATTCAGTCTTATCCAAAAAGTGTTTATAACATTTCGTTTGTATCGTCTGACGAACCTTCATTCCTAAATTGAATGGTCGGCTACTGAATAATTGACAAACTAGAAACTGCCCTATTCATGTGTCAAATGTCGAAGGATATTTGTTAGCAGCGGCAGTACGTTACTGCGGATGGTGCATGGTATGGATTAAGGGCAGGGAATGCTGAGTATATGATGTAACCAGTTTACAATAAACCAGCCATGGGGTATACGTACCATGGACATCGTTGTATAGGATCGAGTAAGTAGCTGTAGATTTGATTCCGACGCGCTCCGAACAGCGTGCTCTTTTATGTGTGGATATTATTTATTTAGTTACTTGATATTTTGCAAAGCTATTAATACGCTGGAATAAAGCCTATAATAGTTTATTTGGAATACTCGTAAATGAGGAGACCTATCATCATACTATTAATGGATGTCGTATTGAATACCATATGTACAAGGTTTCCTGCAGTATGGAACCACTTTAACTTTTGAATTTGAACCTATATGAAAGTCTCAATACGGTATTGAAACTGGTATAAGAGTTTCATAGCGTACTGCAACTAATAATTTCTTCTTCAAATGATAACAAAAGTTACAGCTGATACAGTTAAAAAAAGATATTTTACTATACCGAGGTAAAATGTGCTTAATTTGCGTGATTTCATATAAATGACTATAATGTCTACATGACTACATGTCCTAATGTAATATAAAATTTATCTCTCATGTTTGGTACATATGCGTACCTCATTTACATATTATGTATGTACCCGTACCTTGACTTATGTATGTACTTGTACATACGTGCCGAACCACTATGGTAATGCCTTGAACCTCCGGGACTGCTGCTTCTTAATTATGTACTGTCGATACACATTTTCAGACACTGACGGTTTTGAAAATCCAGAGATCGTCTGTTTTCGGAGGCTGATAAAAACCAATCCCAAGAATCGGAAATAGCCTAAGCCTATATTTCAGTGTTCGGTTTTGGCGACCCTTTCAAAAACCGAATGGGCTCATGTCATTCAAAGGGAACACCCATTGACTCTGAAGCAATGACGTCTTTCGGTATCACATACCAGCATACATACATTCATTGCCTAGTCTGACAGTAACCCGGGTTTAGATTGTCTAGTTGGAACTCTATGGTGATGAAAGTTCTGAAAGCAAAGTTAGAAGCCAAGTTGAATTCCACTTCAAATCAAGCGAAACATGAAAGAACAGAGTTCGGTTAAATGGAATACATTATAACAGCATCTTACTGTTATAGGTTGTGCCCTATTTTAAGCTCGGTTCCGAAGTTTTTTATAACACATGGCGAAGAAGCACCTTCATGGTGGATTTTCGGTGTAACATGAAAAACGTCGGCGATATGTTATAAAATCGAAAAAAAAATTATGATAAACCCAAGAAGAACCTGACTGCCCTCGAAATTGTGTTCAGTTGACAGATCACTTCCGCGATGTACTTGGCAACGAAACGGGAGTGACAATCAACTTACCTTGGCAATAGAATATCAGATTAAGTTAGTTGTTCAGAGTTGAGTAATTGGATTCAAACTAAGAATGTAATATGATAGCCGACCGAATTAGAGCAACAAACCATGAGCTACGTATTCCAGGAGAAATTGCGTTAGCTTCAAATTTCCATGCGCGGCATACAAATAATACAAGTATGTTTATCTTATCATGCAGATACAAAAATATTGTAAACATGCAACAGATTTTCTGCAACGTTTGGAATAAAAACACAGTTTGGTTGCGGCAAAAACCAGCAACCTTGATCGGCAACTCTGCAATACAAACTATAACACTTAATTGTGAACTTCGGAGATTGTTCATGTAGAATGGAATGGTCATGTGATAAATAATAATAAAATTTGAAATAATGATAAAAATAAAATTAAATCAATTTTTCAAGTAATCAAGATAAATTTAATCAATAAGAATTTACCTTAAAATAGCTGAAATTACTACCGGTGTGCGAGCCAATGATAGCAAACCAAACATAATCAACACGCACATGTCCGTCGAATCTTGTATTTATTTATAAACAGCAATACATGTAATTGAATCGCAAGCTACTAGCACGAACGGCCGGTACATGTATCTGCAACAAACCAAACCTTTACCCAACCTATAATGATGGTATCTTGTTATTCAAAATTGTTTTCATGGACACAAAGAGACTTGTGTTATAAATTTTGACACGCTATTTTCGTATGTGGTCCAAATTTCATGTGAAAAAAAATATTTTCTCGGAGTTATTAATGCGTGCCAAATTCAGTTTTAAATTCAAATTACGCGCCTAAAACTTTCTAAGTAACAAGAAACCCGGAATAAGATATAGCAAATGCAACTACAGGACAGCCGTGTTCTCCAGGGTAAACGTGATTTTCAGACCTGCCACTTATCTTTCTACTGGTACGACATTTTTAATGAAACTTTTCCTTGGCAATCATTTTTTAGTCTAATACTACTAAACAAAGCATTTTTTTACTCGTGATTTTTACCTGAACACGGTTTGTCAATAACACGGAACCGGAACTATTCTATCTAACCACGTCCATGCATGTAAACACACATGTAATTACATTCATACATGCATTGCTGTACTTTAATGAACAAGCTGTCTGGAAATTTTCATGATTGCCAAAAAAATTAAGTAGTCTAGCGAAGCATAATAATTAGTCAGAAATGCGCACCCAATAACACGCAAAAATAGAGAGAGATAGAGCATGCCCATGGACATAGCGGACTGAACAGCCGCCGCCCTGCGCCACATACAAGTTTCTGAACCACTATGGCGTATGCGTGCGCTCTAGTGTGCAGGGGTGCGTGCGTGCGTGTGCATGGGTGCGGATGAGGCTACCGGTTACACATGACAATCGTACTCTAATATCGCTCTGCGAAGCTGAGGGTTCTTTTTAGGTAAATGAAGGGATTAAACTTTTCTCAGAGAGGTAATTTGGATGAACCGGGTAGCTCGTCAACGGAACACATGCTCGTGATTACGATAATGCATAGTCTGAGCGTTTTTTACTAGACTTTGTTAGCCAAAGACAACTTCTGGAAAGCTTCAAAAAGGGGTAGTTAGGGTGTTCTTTTGTACTTGCCTTCCGTCAGTGGCACAAGTTGTCTGACTCGGCCATCACGCAGTCGGGCATGCATACTTCAGCGCGTGTCACTAGCGTACGAGAATCGGACGGGGTCTAGTTGAATTCCCCTCTCTTTGACAAAAAGAGTGTTACATTTCTTCGATGAGTTAATGTGAATATCACCTCAAAACTGATGTTTTCTCTATTATGAATAAATTTGTGTAGGTTCAGACGATTAGCTCATCCGCCTAATAGGGCACATGCATGTACATACACATGTATGCATGTAGACACGTATGAAACCCGATTTGAATGGGATAACAGATATTTTTTACATTTTTTTACATTTTTTCCCATCTGTCCATTCAAGAGTATCAATGGTTTTACGAAAGCAGCGTGTTTGGGAAGTTTTTCGTTCGCTTTGCTGCCTACATAACTATGCCAATGTATCATAAGTATTCTATATGATATTGAAGTGTGCCATACAGTCAGTCACCAAGTTGGATACTCGAATGTACTGTCTGCATGGATACAGTATACCGCAGAGCATGCACTGTGCATGCTTAGTTCAAATAACTCTGTTCTCTAGGTTTCATATGAAACAAGTTAGGTTAACAAGGAAACAAGTTTAAACGAAACAAGTTTATGTAGGTTTACATAAAAGTTTGACGGAAACACAGGCAACAAAGTTACAAGAAGTGCTTACCATAAAATGAAAAAGTTGACCTACATGATCCACACGGAATATGCGGTCTGAAAAGGCTTGAATGGATACGATAATAATCACTGAGTACCGTATGGATCAATTTGAGCCTTTAAGGCACTTAAAAAAATAAAATTTTAACGAGCCCGCATGGGTCAAGGGAGCTCTCAGGTTTCTAGCAATAACGAGGAACTACATTAGCGTTAACTAGCGCATCGTAATGCAAAAAACATGCATTTATTTTTAAATTATATGCGATTTTAATATTATAACTTAATTAAGTTCATTAAAAAAACTCCGCTCAACAGCGATAAGAATCATTCATATTTACTTTTTACCGAAAATGTTCGTATAAACCTTTTATGTCAACAAGTTTGGGCGCCCGTTCAAAATAGAGTGGTGCTATAGCACCATTGATAGCATAGCACTATTGAGTGGTGCTATAGCTTGGTGCAAATGTCGTATGAGAAAAGATTTTTTCTCAAAATTTTAATGGCGCGAAAATTAATTTTTCTAGTAACAAGAAACCAGGGATAAGCTATCGGCTATTAATGTTCAAAAAGTAGCATTTGCTCCTTAAGGTGTAATGTAAGTAAAATGACATGAAAACAACCAATTTCCTCTCTTTGAGGAAACTCCCCTCCCTTTAGACGTTAGCTCATCGACCAGTAATAGGTGAACACTCACCCCGAGTATATCCAACTTCCACTGGCGGACGAGCCAAACTTCCAAAGGGAGGGGAATATCTCCAAAGAGGGGGGAATTTTTCTTAAGGAACAATCTCTAATTTTTGAAACTGCCAAAGAGGGGGAATTCCACCCCCCCCCCCCCCTTCTCGTCCGCCAGTGCCAACTTCCATGATGATCCAGTGTTTAATCAACCGCTCATACAGAGGTAATTACACGAAACGCGATTAAAACTCTGACTCTGAACCACTTTCTAAGAAGCTGCTAATCATGGTTCTAAAAATATACACGCTTCTGTGCTAATTATAGACACTACATAGTTTGTCTTGATTAGCGTAGTCTGATTCAGGGTGGGTTGGAATTGATTGGTTGTTGTATTAGAATGGTTGGGAATGTTGTCAAAAATACTAACTTTGAACCAAACTATGGCAGTAGTCAAATCCAATTTTATATCAAACGCAACTAAACCTCCGATTCTTCATATTTCAGAATTAATTCAATATCATGTCTATTGAACATGGAGAAAAACAATTCAATGTTGAACCCATTTTCAGAAAGCATTGAAATACATACCTGAGACACAAAGTTTGAAACTGTTCGTAAAAGTGTGACATGTCAATGAATGATTTTCGTAGGGAAAGGCCGGCTGAAATTGCAGAATTTATCCTAAAAAGCAGAATACTAGAATGAAACAGTCTGAGAAAGTCTGTAACGTCAAGAATGGAACAAAAATCATGTACCCATTTAAAATGATCAGTTCAATGACATTGACTAACATGAGACCAAACGGCTGTGGTCTATAGCGACTGCAATCTATCGTAGCAACCACTATAGTCAACTCACACCCTAATGTTAATCGTTATAATTTCCCACTAAACCTTTTTACAGGTATGACAAAAAACATGAGAGCAATAGTTTTAGCAACCACTATACTTAACCCACACATTAAGGTTATGGGAAACATTTTGCGTCAAGAAAAATATTTTTTTTATATTTTGTTAAATCTTTTTATTTTAGTGAATGTTATAAACAAATTTCCACATTCCGTTCTCAACATCTGTTTGATGGCAAATCGACCTTCATTGTGATTATAAAGATATTTGAAATAGATGATAGAGAGAAGGGAAGAATACTAAGTAGAGTATAAAAGAGAATAATCGAGCTCTGACATTCTAATCAGAGCTCAATTCAGTAAACTGGATATGCATGTATTTTAAGAAACCAAACTCAATAACTTGCAACTATAGCATCTGGATGTCAATTGATTAGGGTTACTCATGCACCATGAATCAAGAAAGCGGAATATAAGACGCGCCAATTTATCCGGTGATTTTTCACTATTCTGTTTATGATTTTATTACATGACGATATTGCTTTGAGATCATTGCATGCAATAATTTTACTGACAAAATTGTGGGTTTTCAAATGTATACCCCACCCCAATGCAGTGGATAACGACGGATACAGAATTCAATTTTTTCCAGAAGTCTCTACTGATGTCTTTTTTCATTAGAAATTTTCTTAGAATATTCAGCGCGTTTTCAAAATTTTCAGGAGTCTGGGTACACACGACATGTGGGCTATATGTACATATAGAGCTATATTAAGCTTACTTAACACAACAGACAGTTTCTAAATGTAATAAAATGACAACCAAACGTATCAGTGATGAAAACAATTGTTCCCCAAACAGGTGAAGTGCAACCAACCACGCAATCCGGTGCTGAACTGAACCAACAGCTCTGTCTAATAAATGTGAACGTCGTTATTTATAATTCAGTCGGAATCTGAACCGTTGGCCGATGATCATGATTGGATGAAAAATTACTGAATTATCTGAAAAAAAAGATGAGAAATGGGTTATAAATGTGACAAGGACATTTGATTAGCTTACATACTTACTGTATGCGGGTGGCTACAACACTAATAGAATACATACAGTATTCTAGGGTATATTCAAGTTTTTGGTTACTCAACTTTTTGTTGTAGATCTTTTCAAACGCAGATTTCTTTTGTTTCATGACTTTTGAACAATAAAGGAGCAGTGTGCTTACATAGTTATGCAGGATACACGTTAAGTACATTGTTAGTCAGGTTATACGTATGTATTATTTATAAAGATTTTTTATCCAGTTTTTTACACGATACCATGAACAAGCTCCACATTCGCTTTTGCAATCGATAATTACTGTCCCAAATATAAATCATCTAAAGATAAAAAATATAAATGATCAAGATATCCATTCACTATAATTTGAAATCTCTGATTAACCGCACAGGGAACTTGTTCAAGTGAAACAGGGTAGCTTTTTCGGTCGTTGAACAGTTTCCGCTTGACTGTGTTAATGACTGACTGGCTAAGTGACGGTTTCCTGAGGGAACGACGGAATGACTGACGTAATGCAGATTAATCAAACGTATAGAATAATAAAATTTTAGTTCAACCGACTGAACTGAAATCGAATGAATAGAGAGTTCTGATGCAAATCCAGTCAAAAAACTTAATGTATGTCATACTCGATGCAAGTATGTGTCAAGTACAGTATGTCCGTAGTTGCTGACTAACTGACTGACTAACTGACTGACTGACTGACTGACTGACTGACTGACTGACTGACTGACTGACTGACTGACTGACTGACTGACTGACTGACTGACCACCCGCGCAACGAAACCAGCCAAGTATGGAACCAAACTGGTCTGGCACATTGAGCATGATACTGGACAGAATTAAGGAAGCGGATCCACAACTTATTCAAACAGTGAAAACCCTACTGATAATTTTCTATATTTATTATTTTTATTCTTCAGCTACAGTGCAAAAAATATATTATATAAAAATAACTGTGTATATACGTAATTTTTTCATTTTTCTAATGTTTCAATCCGCCCCACCACATAGACGGTACATGTCTCGGGTACAGGCGGCACTGTTTGTTACCATGAACCATTGACACATCAATGGATTAGCTCGTGGTGTCACTTGATTATGCTTAGCCGAGTGACAAGCCGGTTGAAAACTACGCGTGGGCATTCCGGGCAATGGAGTGAGTGCGGAGTCCAAATGTGAGAGTGAGTTATTTAATGAAATAGTGAGCAAGTGAGTGAATGAGTATGTGGGCAAGTGAGTTAATGTGAGAGAGTTAGTCGGCAACTTCCCGAACTCGTATGTACAGTATGAATACTATCTGAAAGCGAAAGGTGTTTGAACTAGCTCACGGTGTACAGCGGTTACCATGGACACTGAAGTCAATATTGAAGCCCTAGTCTATTCTTGGATCAGGATGTATGTGTATTTAATAAGGCACATTTGAATTAGGGCTTATTTCCCGCTCCTCCCCATGGGGGCAATAAAATGTTACCCTAGATCGTGTTGGAATGGATCTGATAGTATCTTATTTCTATCCTTTCTAAAAATCCCAATTTTTGCTACATTTCTCCATTGTTCCGCCCTCTGTGGCTTGGTAAGGAAAACCACACATAGAATACTTGCACGATCTATATACTTTGTTCCTCGTTTGGTTCAGCGTTGTAACGAGAGTGAGTGGCTGAGTCAGTGACTGAGTGAGTGAGTGACTGACTGACTAACTGACTGACTGATGGACTGACTGGACGTCAGATTGCGGTGCCGTCTAGCGTGCTGATGGATTGGTTCAGCTTGTCTATCTCCTTACTAGCTAAGCTAAATAATTAACAGACATACATATGTACTGTACGTATGACAGTCACGTGATTCACATGTGAACACAAGGTTATTCTGATTTACGGAACAATGATTGTCGGTTAGCTTACGTATAGTACATTCGACTGACGGACCGACTAACTGACTGACGGACTGACGAACTGACTGACTGACTGACTGACTGCCTGACTGACTGACTGACTGACTGACTGACTGACGGACTGACTGACTGACTGACTGACTGACTGACTGACTGACTGACTGACTGACTGACTGACTGACTGACTGACTGACTGACTGACTGACTGACTGACTGACTGACTGACTGACTGACTGACTGACTGACT
Organism: Daptonema setosum; assembly: GCA_964036265.1. NCBI lineage: Eukaryota > Metazoa > Nematoda > Chromadorea > Monhysterida > Xyalidae > Daptonema > Daptonema setosum. The sequence goes on from OZ038445.1 coordinate 9,905,376, forward strand.
GACTGACTGACTGACTGACTGACTGACTTACTGACTGACTGACGGGCTGATGGACTGACTGACTGACTGACTGACTGACGAACTGACGGACTGACTGACAGACTGACTGACTGACTGACTGACTGACTGACTGACTGACTGACTGACTGACTGACTGACTGACTGACTCTGGCTGACTGACTGACTGACTGACTGACTGACTGACTGACTGACTGACTGACTGACTGACTGACTGACTGACTGACTGACTGACTGACTGACTGACTGACTAACCGAATGTCTGTTTCATTGACTGACTGACTGACTGATTGACTGGCCGACTTCGTGCCGGCTACACACATGTTTACGTAAGTCAACAACATGTTTCTCGTTATACAGCTTCTGTTTACAAGCTAAATACAAAACGGGATCTATCAGGGGAAACGAATATCATGAAACAGTCAGAAAGCCAGCAAAGAATGAAATGCTGCATAAATAATCGACTGACTAGATGAATAGATGATTGAATGACCTAACATACATACAGTTTATTGGAATGAACAACTGAAAACAGTGAGTAACACGGTTACCTATAACAACAAGGTAAGTAGCCTTGTAATTTTTATCACATTTAACTTTCTGAGGAAATGCAGAAATAGAATTATACAATACCAAGTATTTTGTAAGAATACCATCCTTTCTTTAATGAACAATAAGACTATACAAAAACCATCCTTCATTCATGTATGTTTATGTAGTATGTACGTAACAAACTTGACTTTGTTAAGCACGGTAAGGTTTCCATAATTGAGTTGTTTTTGACTGGATTGACATAAAGAAGTGTAATGCATTGGGCGGATAATCGTTAACCTCAACCTGGTAAACTTTAGATTAATCTGTAAACAATTACAGATGTTGCTTATTAAGTTATGCCTTGGCGAATAGTCAGGCTTGGGCTGGATCTCTAGCGGACGAGAAGGGGGAGTGGATTTCCCCACTCTCTGGTGGATCCAAAAAGTAGAGTTTGTTCCTTAGTGTATAGATGAAACGGCTTAATTTCTGCCAATTTCCCCTTCTTTGGAGAGATTTCCCTCCCTTTGAAACTCTGGCTCGTGCTGGATAAACATAATGAAATCATTTTGTAAGTATGTTAAGTCAAAATACAACCATCGAAATCGACATAAAAGATTCAAACTTTACCAATAAAACAAATTTAATCTGTAAACAGATTTGTTTTGGTTTCGAATTTGCCAGATCACGCCAAACCGACATTTGAACCGTTTCGATCGGACCAGTCTGTTTTCGAATAGGTACAAGTTTTAGTTATTTTACATGTTTGCACGTCGGAATTTCTATGCTGCCTGGAACAGATCGGCGTTTTATTGTTTTTACACATGTGGACCATACCATAACCAAACCATGTAATCTGGACAAATGTCATAACATTTTGAATTTAATGACATGGAAAAAGTCCAGGTCCTGTGACACCCATACCCGATTGTACCGGTTTGAATACGGTAATATCAAATATCGGATATATATGTATGTATTGGTAAAAAAAATCCCATTTAGATTTTCCCCTGAAAAAAAATTCTTGGATGGTGTAAAAAACTGAGATTTTCAATTTATAATTAAAATGCATTTAAAAAGCACAGAATCTTTCATCCGCTATTCAATAAAAATAGGAAGTGGTTTTGTACTGTACAAACAATCATGGACAGAGATGGGGACGTATAGAACTACAGTGCATACGTACCATGAACACGTGGACAAACGGATGGATGGATGGATGGATGGATGGATGGATGGATGGATGGATGGATGGATGGATGGATGGATGGATGGATGGATGGATGGATGGATGGATGGATGGATGGATGGATGGATGGATGGATGGATGGATGGATGGATGGATGGATGGATGGATGGATGGATGGATGGATGGATGGATGGATGGATGGATGGATGGATGGATGGATGGATGGATGGATGGATGGATGGATGGATGGATGGATGGATGGATGGATGGATGGATGGATGGATGGATGGATGGATGGATGGATGGATGGATGGATGGATGGATGGATGGATGGATGGATGGATGGATGGATGGATGGATGGATGGATGGATGGATGGATGGATGGATGGATGGATGGATGGATGGATGGATGGATGGATGGATGGATGGATGGATGGAAGGATGGATGGATGGATGGATGGATGAATGAATGGATGGATGGATGGATGGATGGATGGATGGATGGATGGATGGATGGATGGATGGATGGGTGGATGGACTGATGGATGGATGGATGGAAACTAGTCTCTGTAATCTGAAAATAGATGGATTGGTATGTCGTCTATGACGACAATGATAGCCACCTGAGTTTGATCACATTAAGGTTAATTCATCATGACTGGCGGATGAGAAAAGGTATCCAAAGTGAATATAATACACTTTAGTGTTTGCAGAAACAGAATCAGCTTCAAAAGAAGCGGGCAGAAACACCGGATAAAAGTGATTTATTCTAGTTTTGGGAAAGTCCACCCGTTTTGGAAGATAAATTTTTCTAACCAGGGGTTCAGGTTCATAATAAATGTCGTAGGAGTACATGGCCCATTAATTATGTCACCGTGTTGCATTAGAAAACAAGCTTAACGAATTAAATTCGCACGAATCATGATAGACTGAATATTTCTGCGGAGGAGGAACATTTCTGCTAACTATCTCTGTTCTTCCGGCTCCTCTCCCCCCCCCCCCCGTTCCGTTTAACTTACCGCCCTTACCAGTCTATGGCACTTCATACACCCCCTCAACCCGGTCAGCCCCCTCACTTTATTTCACCTGGCAACAGCCACCTCTGATTGTACATGATTTCAGTAATGGAAATAAGTTTGATTTTACCTATGTACGTCACGCAATAACAAAACGTCCATACGTTGTAGAATACTATTTCTGTGGGCAAAAAAACTTATTTGAATTAATTTAAAAGCGGAGTGTGTATTGGGGAAATCACTTAGACTAGGAATCGTTTTGGAGATGGCATTGCAGAACGAATGACACCTCTGGAGTACCTACGCAAAGGTTCATACCCACGCGCGCACCTGGGGTACGCATTGGAGATGGAATGCACTGCACTATTGGTGCATCACCTTTGGTGAAAAAAACATTTGGTGCAAAACACATAAACCAAAAAACGTAGGCATACAAATGTATGCATTATTTTTGGTAAAGTATGAGACCAAATTCGAATACTGGCTTTGCCACGGACAGAAGCAAGCGAATCGTTCTGAAAAGAAGGAGAATTTCTTCAAATTGAGTTCATTTCAGATTGTATATTTACAGGAAAAAATGCACATAAGTTAACATAATTCAGATCGTTTTTCAGATACCATTTTACTTCTATATTGAAAGCAGATTGGCTTTAAAAAAGCAGGAGAGACAACGGAACTCTGATATTCGGGCCGTTTTGTGTGCGCTCGCGTGTCCAGCCGCAGTTATTGCAATAAAGCTGAATGTGAAGGGACAAGGAGGCGGTTATCTGCAGTCGGGTATATCTTGAACATGCCCTTTTATATGGGACCTTTATTTAATGCCTGACGTCATAAATATAGCCTGAAATAGTCTTGCTTTTTTAATATACAGTACCTCCTATGGCTTTAACTTTTCACATGGTCAAACAAAAAATTGTAACTATAAGGGCACCATTACGACTTTTCGATGAGGAAATGTTACTAGCAAATACAAATGAAGCGAGGGAGTGACGAGACATTTCTTACCGTGAGTCAGTTATTACTAGCGAGACGAATCCATGTAATAATGAGACCTCCTAATCCGCTGACAAATGCAAGTCGTGAGACAACTCATGGTAGTGAGTAAACTCCTAGTAGAGAGACGAGACAACTCGATCTGGTAATGAAACAACTCCTAGTAATGAAACAACTCCTAATAATCAAGCAACTCCTAGTAGCGGGAACAAACAACTCCTATTTTATTATTTAGTACTGTGACAACTCCTAATTGCAAGATGAGACAGTTTCTACTAAATACTTCAACAACTCCTACTAACGAGACAACTAATTGTAACTGCCAACTATTAGTAGACAGACAACTCCCAGATGCGTCGTTCTACTTTTACGTACGTAAGACTTGCATGAAATCGGAGAGTATTGATAAAAAAAACTTGGCATGCTAAATGAACAGAAATCTGGAAATTATTGTGTCTAAATCTACGATTTTTTTATTCAACTATATGTATTTCTCTGCAATCCTTAAAGTTGATATTTACGTGACTTTGTCTGAAATTTACTTAACATAAATCAACATAATATATATGATACTAAATAACGTAAAAAGAATAAATCATTTACGTTTCTCAAAATATAAAATGACGTTTTGCGGCAGTGCTCTTGATTAATGATGAGCTGACCGGCCAAATACTTATATTTTTCGGTCATCACGTTTAATACTCATCAGACCAGGTGTATTCAAATATTATTATTAGGCAATCCACAGGTTAGAGATTTTTTTGGAACGTGTGTCAGCCACCGATCTGTAAAATTTTCTGAATAACAAACAGCAAAAACTTTACATTAGATAAAATAAACAAAAAATAAGATTATGACAAATAAAATCTACTGTTCTTGCTACTTTTTGAGATCAAGTAGTAAAAAATAAGTTTTTTACTACCAGAAACATTCAGTTGAGGTTGCTGAGTTCGCTGAACAGGAATAAAAAGTGCATCGGAAATGTCTCGACAGATTTTAAATCAACTGACGAACGACCAACCAAAAGGGAGGGGAATTTCGTCAAAGAGGGTGAGTTGGCAGTTTTCAGGCCATTTTACCTATACCTAAAAGGACAAATTATGGATCTTGAAAAGAGGGGGAATTCCCCTTTTCACATCAATTCTCGTCCGCTATAGTGTCGACTCGTAACTAAATGCTTTGACATTTAGCGGCCGTCGCAATCTCCCTTTTTCAATGAATGATTGAGCGTGTGAAAAGTGGGGCCTTGAAAGAATGTTGATGGGGGTGGGGATAAAAAATTTAAAATAAAAAACAAATTCGATACATGTGAAGTTTTACTAAAACTGAAAAGAAGTTTACAAAATATGATAGAAATTTGATACCTTACATTCGAGAGTTTCACGTCTGTCAGAGACGTCCGTCTGTCAGTCTCGTCTGTCTTTTTGTCTCTGAGACGCAAAATTTATATCACTGTCCAGTATGAGTGGAAAATCTGAAATTGCAAATTGAAAAATCACGAATTCAGTCCAATAATCTAGAACTGCAAGCGCAAAAAACGTGGTCGGACTTGGTCTACGGTGAAAAACAAGTGTCTACCCCGACTAAAAAAACGAGTGAAAAAACGCGGCGATTTTAGTCGAATTATCTAGAACCGCTTGTAATCGTTGAAAAACATACGCGATAAGAATATGAAACGAAAATAACCAAACAATTTGGTGATAACAATAAATATCCCAAAAACGTCCACACTACATAACTACGTAAAAGTTCTCAAAATTCACAGCAACGAAAAAGCAGCAACGTATGTATGCGAAAATTATCGAAAAGTAAAAAGTACTGCCGCATTGGTCAAATACTTCGGTGAAAAGTTTCAAAAAATTAGTCAAATTAACTTGAACCACAAATTATCGTTGAAAAACTTCAATATGTATGAGATAAAAATACAAAATAAAATGTCAAAACAATAAACGAGCCAAAAATCGTTCACAGTGTGTAAAAACGCTCAAAATCGCAGGAGCATTTTTTTACAGCAATGTATGCGGAAATTCCCGAAGTGCAGCTGCCAAAAATACTGCCGCATTTGTCAAATACTTGGGTGAAACGCAGCAGCGTCCGAATAAAAACCCTCGTTACCACCATCAGTGTTGCGCTGAAATAGGAAGTGCTGCGTCAAAAAAAGTATCGCGTCAGCAACGTAAATAGTTCATTCAGAGTTCCTTGTTGCACCGAATTTTCCGTATGGAGATTTTTCTTCAATCACCACGTTTTTGTGCGCGCGTTATAAATTTTGATAAGGTTTCAGTTGGTCAAACTGTCTTGTGGTTGCGGGTTCACACATAAAAATATTTATAACCAGAAATAATTAACATGTTCTGTATATGCGTAATGTACATACATAGCTCGCCTGGAAATCAGTGAAAATTCGTAAAAACCAGGAGCGGCTCCATAAAAATTTTATGGGGCTTTCATAGTCGTTTGCATCTGTTCTGCATCTTTGTTGCAGAGTTTCCGCATTTTTGTAGACCTTATCAGGTCATGTCTTGGAATAAGACTTTTGTTTATTATTCCAGGGAAATATTACGCAGAAAATGCAGAAAACTTTAGCAATTTCGTAAGATGGGACGTATTTTTACATACTAATAAACCATTGATAATAGATTCGTTATTTTTGCTAAAATGTGTAATGTGACAATAATAAATAAAATAGACTAAAAAAGAAAAAATAAGCGATAAAAATATATGGTAGTGCGTTTGTAGAGCAGATGTAACATAGATACAGAATCCCCTATATAGGAAGCTACATGTAAACATATTCAATAGAATCCGTTGGACCTTTCCGTTCCAAAAACGGTCGTATAGTTCACTCATAAATTCGTTATATTCTACTTTCCTTAAAAATTTCACGGTCAACAAATTCTTGGTGCGCTCCGCAAATTTCCGAAGATGTAAAAGGCTCACCATAATAAGCGAACCAAAACACAATAAGTTAGGAACGAAATTTTTATTACAGTCGTGGTGTCAGTGTTGCCGAAATATGTGTCGAAGAGGGAACAATACATATTTTAGTAAAAAATTAATAAAATTAGGTGTGTAAATTAATAAATTTAGCAAAATTATGGTGTGAGACTCACGCTCATAAAATCACGCCACGCACGGGCGGACGAACAAATCCTCCATAAAAGGGGGATTTTCTCTCAAAGAGGGGGAATTGGCAGGTTTGAGGCCATTTTATTTACACCTTAGGGAGCAAACACTACGTTTTGGAAGTACCAAAGAGGGGAGAATTCCACTTTTCGTCCGCTAGTGACGCCACGCCTGCTCATCTTTGTTTCCCCTCAGCTATAAATCCAACATCCATCATCATCATCATCATCATACATCGTCATACGATTGAACCGACATGTGTCACCTTTTCCATTGATATACCTGACGCTTTTCGTCAAATGCCCAATCTCCTGAGGTTTGCGAAATCTCAGAAATCAAAAAAATATATAATCAAAACTTCTATAACAGCGAAAATATTTGTTTCTGAAACTGCGAATATTTCCATGTGTTTATTACCAGCCAATACTTTGGCAGAAAAATAGGGGTATTCAATCAAAATCGGTCAAATTTCGGACGGAACCCTTTCAAGGTTATTCATAGAAAAAATGTGCTGCAGACGGAATTGAAAAAACCCTAATATTATTTACGCGTGACTCGATAAGTTCAGTTTCCTTTGAATCAAATTAGAAAATAAAATCTGTTTAGACGAAATTCATTGACTTATGAAAAAAGTATGTGCTTACGAAAAACACAACTTTGATTGGCTGCGGGGTAGAAAAAATGATGAAAGGCGTATCAAAAATAATTTCACAGGCTGTAAAAAGAAAAATATGTCATTTTATAGACAAGGACATCCATATTGGATCCTGATATATGACATTATCACAGCGTGTTTTCCATAAAACGAAGTAAACAATCACTCAGTTTTATTAGATCAAATAAAAATAGGAAGCGAGAAACATATGGAAATCGATGGATGGTTTCGATGTACAAATTTATTTATATTGTAACATGATTGTTCGACTATCATAAATGATGATTCATGTTGCTTATTCTTATTTTTCGCTAATTGCTCTACTAGAAATAAATGGTCATTTACTTCACATGAACTGGGTAATTTTCAATCTAACTAGAGTCTAGAACACAGAACTAACCAGCAATAAACATGTCTCAGCTTACAATTAACCATTGCAATTGCATTTATCACGAACATATAGCTTGATCACGGTATCTTGTTATTAAATATACTTTCTATCATGGACTGGTTTGGTTACCCTATGTATGTCCATGCAATGAGTGTCATAGGTAAAATGACGAAAAAACTCGCTTGCCAAAACAGATTTGAATCCAAATTGCGCGCCAGAAACAAGCTGAGTAACGAGAAACTCCGGATGTGCTGAATATACAGGGTGTAAAATCTACGCAAGTCCCTTTTTCACCAAAAAATCACATTTATTCCTGTTTATCGCACATAAAGAATTAAAGGAGAATACCCTGATTAACGCCATCACAATCAAATAACCACAACTTGAAATACATGTGAAACATACAAGAATAAGCCTACATGTATTGTATGTATAACTGATGTTCGAATATTCCGTGACAAAGGCGACAAATTCACGGTTTTTTATAAGACTCTTGCCACACACCCTAAGTTGAAAAGTTGAAATTAATGTGCCTGGCCAAAATGTTACAAGAAAACAATCAAAGAATAGTGTGCTTGAAAAAACTGCCCGACAAAGTCCCGGAAAACTGTCGCGAAATATTCGAACCTCAGTTATATGTATGTATTTTATGCGGCGTTTCAAGATTAGTACCATGAATGTGCCAGCATGCGGCTGTATTAAATAACGCACGGTAACTAGGGCTCAGACATAATGTTGAATGTTGCGTACTAAATGTTGAACATGATCATCACCCAGAAATTTCCCGTAATGACAAATCGTGCAATAACAATAACACACTGATGTACGAAGAACTTGTTCCATTCTTATTCCTCCACACCGTCTACAGATGAAAACTATTTTCAGTAATCGAGCGAATATTCACTCACATCAATGTAATCTTCACACCCACATTTTCAGATCTACTCTGCAAGCTGTTACACAAATGAACATGAATGTACACAGTACATATGTATGTATGTCATACATGTTCAGTACATATGTATGTATGTCATACATGTTCAGTACATATGTATCTGCATACATACATACATACATGTCTACATATGTACATACATACATGTCCTACTACATACATACCGTATGTTACCCCCCCCCCCCCCCCCCCAGTGACTTGCTGTGCAGCGCTGGAACTTCCTGTACCGAAACCCAATCAATACGACGCAGCTGTGCCACTATGCCATTATACATGATGAGGCCACGAGCTGAACCAGTATGTTTTTTTGTACTCATGTTAGAACATACCGGTTCATGGGCAATGGGCGCTTTGGACTCCTCTAGACGTTTCTATCCAGGGCCGTATAATGATGCAAACATAACTGACGACTGACTGACTGACTGACTGACTGACTGACTGACTGACTGACTGACTGACTGACTGACTGACTGACTGACTGACTGACTGACTGACTGACTGACTGACTGACTGTGCGTCGGAACATACCAGTTTGGTTGCATAAGCGCTTTAGGGCACTCAGACGTTACTCTAAAAACTGATAAGTAGTAGTTTTTTATACTATGCGTAAATAGTTGTGGGTGCTTGCACAGATGATAAATGATTTTACTCGCTACTCAGGTTTCTTCTAACTTGATGAAGATAACTGACAGACTAGGTTTGGGTTTTCGTTAGAAGGAGCAGACCGGTTTGGGTGAGCCTAGATATTTTTTTTGTGGCTGGGTATGTGTGGAATTATACGTGAATGGCTGACTGACTGACTGACTGACTGGCTGACTGACTGACTGACTGACTGACTGACTGACTGAATGACTGACGGACTGACTGACTGACTGAATGACTGACTGACTGACTGACCGACTGACAGACTGACAGACTGACTGACTGACTGAATGACTGACTGACTGACCGACTGACTGACTGACTGTGTATGGAACGTGTATGAATTGACGTGAATGATGGAACACAACAGAACCAGCGAACCGGTTTCTATCACTGATGCATGTGCCATATTCTATGTATAGATATAGCGGTACAGTAGTACCCTAGAACTACAGAATTCAATAACAATGTACATCTGATTAAACTTTGAACTGTATTTTTACCTATACTTTATTATACAGAAAAGGTTTTACAACATGTTCTAAAAAAATTCCTAGAGTAGGATCCACTGAATTTAATGCGGAGGTTGGACGGTTCAGCGGCAACGAACTTGCGGTACAGAAACGCAATCAATACGGCACAGCTGTACCATAGCCCGCACTACTAGGGGATAAAAAATGGGATTATCTTTTCTCTTTGGCAATGTCAAACCGTTGAATTCGTTACTAACGTTAGATTGTAGGTAGGTATTATGATTTCAGATTCGCAGTTCACTTTTTAGTAAAAAAATCCGCTTTTCTACGGCCAGTTTCTTCGTGTTGTACGGTAACAGTCTGACGGACTGTGCAACTGACGGCCTTACTGACCACCAGGCTAGGTTCTTACGGTATTCGGTTGAAGCAGGCCATACCGGTATGAAAGACGGCTGTTTGCAAGGGCGGGTGATTAATCATTGGAAAATACATACATAGACACGGTGTGCCATGTACTGTTGAAGGGACTGTCTATATGACTAGCAAAGTTTCACGATCTCAAGGATCGGGATGGAATCTCAAGATGATCAGCCACGGATCATAGAACGGATTACATATCCTGACGTCAGACAGTCTAGCCGTCTAGACATATTGAAGACATTGCAGACCACTAAAACCATCCAGTTAATTAAAAGACCGAACTGTATTGGGTGACAGTTTTCACGTACATACAGTATGTATTGTATATAAATTTCTGTTGCTTAGATTCTTCAATTAAACCTTTTTCTGAAACGTTAATCACGTTATTAGCGCGAGTTCAAATTTGGTAAATTAATGACGAATTCTATTCCAACCAAGAAAGTGAAAAATTTCAAGTTCCTGGTGGGATTCGAACCCACGACCTACCGTTGGGGCTCAGATTCAGATTTGTGTGCTTGACCTCAAATGCTTGATACGCGTTAAACTTAGCAACAACATTATGACTATAAAAACAGTAACTGACTGCAGAAAGATGCCGGGAACAGATATTGTACGGCTGGTTACGTAAATGGGTATCGATATCAATGATCATTAGCAAGTTGTTCACAACTATGTATTTCGCACGCTAAATTCAGTTGCAGATTTTTTTTTGAGAAAAAATATGTAACAGTGTTAATACATAAGATGGTATAGACCAATGTCTGGTTCGTTTTTATCAGTCAACAAACTGGCCGTCGTAAAATTAGCAAATTTATTTCTCTTTAAACGAAACTATCACCTACCAACGTACTGATTGATTATATGACTGATTGTTTGATTAATTGATGAAACGACTGCCTGACTGACTGACTGGTTGACTGACAGATCCTGGTTTGACAGACTGATTATTAGCAAATACAGCGGAAAGCAAAACATAACGCTGCACGAAACCATTTTTTAATCAGCCACGAAAAGAAACCATAACGGCGATGAATTGTCTGATGATAAAGGAAACTTTTATAGCGCATTCAAAGTGTTTGTTATTTTTCTAAAAAAATCTGAAAATGTTGACTAAAGAAAAAAATCCTTTGTGGTCCCAACGTGTTCACCAATCAAGTTTGTAAATCTCTCTAGCTACTTTTATAGCGTTAAAAATTTGATTTTCCATAACTCATACTCTTGTGAACTTTTGCTGTACGTACGTCCAAATCATGATACCATCGAAACTGAATTTTGGCTTTCTTTAGTTTCTGGCACCGCAAGATAGTCTGAAAAACTGCGTCATTCCCTTCTCACGGTGCAGACGGTCGTTCACAAAAACAATGTCGCATATAATCTTCATCTCGAACTGCGGCAAAGTGTACGGAACAAGCTAATAAGTCCACGGATGTGAAAAAGCTTCCGAACGGTGAAGAGAAATCCACAAAAAAGAACCAACTTGAATGTGATATGTACATTTCATACCAGTACTGGATTCAGAATTAACCGGTTCACTGCCGGATAAGTCAACCCTCCAAAGAGAGGGAATCTCTCCAAAGAGGGGACTTAGGAGAAATTAGGCAATTTTACCGACACCTCAAGGACCTAACTCTATTTTATGAAACCGCCGAAGAGCGGGGAATTCCAGTTTTCCCTCACC
>OZ038445.1:9922463-9928618 GCA_964036265.1 Daptonema setosum
AGCTTGAAACAAAACCATTATGTATTTAACAAAACATTTCTAAATAACGCTCGAAACTGTTGTCAAGTGATCATTCATGGTTACAAACTACAGAAAGCAACCATGGCGGATTTAGTTCATTAAAATGGACTTTCGGTTACAAATTATAGTTTAAAGCGGAGTTGATGGGCAAAAAACTTGTCATTTATGCTTCTTTATCATTCAAATGTCAATAAAATTATTAAACCCGACAAACGTGCAAGGAAACAAAGCACACAAACACGATTTCACTCAGGTCACGTTTGCATGATCCGTTGGGCGCGCATTTAAAAAAACGTATGCCGTTGCTGCTGTAAACTTCTAAACCTAGTAATATGACATCATTTTGTAGACAAACATATGCCCAATCGAATGCACTAAACCGCAGTCTCGCAGCTTGTATACAACTTTCACAATAACTGCTCAAACGCGCAAACTTTTTTTTGGCCCACCCTGTATGTAGATATATCTGTACATCATTATTTGACTAGAACGGGGCGTACTTTTAAGGGGTGTTCCGTTCTGTTTTCCCTCTCCATTTCATTTTTTTGGTTCCTGAATTTTACTAGTTCAAGTGACTACGACTGTTTGTGATAACAGACTGAGCGAGTGTTATAGAGGTTCTCGAGATTCCAGGTTGACTTGACTTGGCTTCTCATACTGAACATCTCAACGGCAGACAGACTGACAGACTGATTGACGGCAACTAGTGCCTGGATTTTTATAAAAAATCTAATTTATCGATTAATCGATTGATCAGACAGAAGACTAACTTATCTAGTTCGCAATCTTGAACACTTGCAATGTGGTGACGTAGATAGCCGTAACTTCTACGTAGACGGGAACCAGGAGATACGGAAAATACCGTTAAAAGCACATTATGATCGTAAAATATGATTGAAAAATTGACAAACGGTCTGAATTGTTTTCGAAGATGTTGTACATGTAAGACTGCCTGACTGACTGATTTCGTCTACGCATGTTAAAAGAGGCAACGGTATAGCTTGTTCAAGTTATCTTGGTATCAAAACTTATTTCTATGGACAAGTTACGCAAAATATACAATGATTGAACGAAATGTTTGTATAATATAAACATATTTTCCTGTGAAAAAAAAAAATTTTCTCAACAATGTGACAGCGCGTTAAAAGATTTTAATTAAATTTGCCCGCCAGAAACTTTTAGATCAACAAGAGACCCTGATTATAGGGCTATAGAGAGAAAACTCACTTCAGAAAGAATGTGCTAAAAGGTTCACCGAAAAAAATACTACGAACTTTTACTCACTGACTGACTGACTGAATAACTGACAAACAGAGTTTCGGACGTACTGACTGACAGACTGAATGACTATAAATTTCCGACTGACTGAAGATACCAGTTTCTTCCGCGCAATAAAATAGCTTCAGCTAGAATACATAGTGTGCAAGTACTTGTGGAAAAATACACTAACACTTTGCTAAAACGTTAGCATAGCATCGACTCAGGTGAGGGGGACACTAACATCTATTCTGCTTATGATGATTTTTCGGGAACGTTTTTGAAGATTTTATGAAGATTTTATTCATGAAGATTGTGAGCAATTGCATATAAACTTTTAATTGACTGACCATTGAAGCAAGCAAGATGAAAAGGAGAAAAACAACAATTAATTCTAACTAACTAACTTGTAAACTAATTCATGGAAATGAGAATCTGCCAAGAGATTTTCATCTTTGCTTTCATCATTCTCGATTCTTGCGAGTAATAAAACCAAGTCACTCTCACAATCATCACCACTGGCGGACGAACTAATCCGCCAAAGGGAGGGGAATTCCGTCAAAGAGGGGGAATTTAAAGTTTTTAAGACCCTTTTACTTACACGTCAGGGATCAAACCCTACTTTTTGAAAACGCCAAAAAGAGGGGAATTCCACTTTTGCCTGCCTTTCTCGTCCGCTAGTGCTCACCACAATAGTAACACCCATTGGCGGACGACCCAATCCTCCAAAGGTAGGAAGTTTCTTCAAATAGTGGGATTTATCGGAGGTTAGTTAACGCACCAGTTAACCCACACCGTAAGGAGCTGATTTTATTCTTTGATACTGTGAAAGAGGAGCAAATTCACGTTTTTTGTTCCTCCACCGTTCGCCAGTGGTAACACCGAATTATTTGGCTAAGTTTTCACCAACTGAAAGAAAACGACGTCAGAGACGTCTGGCTGAACCGAAGTTCGTCGAAAATACGCCATAAAAAGGTCGGCGCCGAAATTCGAGGGCACATTCAAGTTAGGCCATTGGTTTGGAAGCAGAAATGAACATAAGGAATAACGCATAACAGCAAATTTTTTTTTAATCCAGCATCAAAATAACAGCACGAGAGGAAATACTTTATTGACTCTTAAAAAAATGTGACATTTGACTTTTTTTATGACTCTAGTTCACCTTCAATGTTTGTTCTATCGAGTTGTCTCGTAAGTCGTATTAGACTCGTATTTCAACCGTTTTCACTGTTGAACGGCATTTCTCCTCTAAGAACAAAACAATTGTCTCAACCCCCTTTCTTTATAACACTATGAACGGCCCTGAGAAATCGGTGCTCCCAAAGTTACCCATCCAAAGATGGCATACGGATACGACCCAGGAATAATGGTGGTAGCCATTTAGTGGTACAGACGAATTCAGATATTTGGTTCCTGAGTTCGTTTTTTCGTTTAAACAATAAGCAGACACCGATGAAGGGCAAATGACAAGAATACAGCATATGTAAACAGTATCTAAAAACTTGGTTTAGTACAAAAATCCTAAAATATTAGAAAAGAAACAGCGTGTCGGCAGACATTTATTTCATGCAAATTATGTTTATGATATAGCTTGTCATAATATTTCCTCATACAGTTTGCTTTTTCGGAAACTTTGCATCACTCAGGTTTTTTTAAACCTTTAAAAAAATAACCGACCGGTTGGTCTGACCTTTCACCCTACTTAGTAAGAACAGTTGAAATTCATTCGACAACTTAACAAGCGAGAAAGTTGTTAACAGTGAAAAAGTTCAAACAGTGAGTTCTGAGTAACCACAAACAGTTTTTTGCTAGTGGATTGTGGCTTAAAGTTATAAAAGGGCAAAGCATAAAACCTTGTTTCAACGGCTTACATGCGGCAAAGAAAACTAATTGAAAACGTGCTGCTGCTTTAGTGAAAAATATTCCATACAAATATTTCCGGTCCTAATAGTTCAAGAAGAGAAATATTTTGTTGTTGTAGCAGTAACGCATTCTATTCTGTAGAAAACAGATTTTAGTGGAGTCGAGGATTGTGATTTCTCATACAGCCCGAAATACATTTATTCATCTGTTGCAACATCAACACACAAAATCAACCACACCGAAACGTTTAATCTCGCTTTATTCATTATCAGCATAGATAAATAATTGCAAACCGCACCACTGAACCATTCAAAACAAAATAAAAAGGTCACTTGTTCTTCGTTGCATAGATATTCTATATAAAAAAGTAAAATCAGTTACATTAGTAATAGAATATATAAACATAAAGCATACAGTATGTTGTTGTAACATTCTGAAATGCATATTCCATTTTAAATTGACTGGAATGCACAAAAGCAGAAACATTTTATAATGCTATATGGCTTTTTTAAGTACTAATTCTAAAATAAAACATGTGAAAACTGTTACAACCAAAAGAAAGAATGGAAATTAGGAAAAAGTAAGGTATTCTGCAACTTTGGAAACGGATTAATAAAATGTATTAGAAATATCAGTTAATTCATCCAGTGAATTCAATAAAACAACTACTATATTAACATATTGAGAGGTGGAATATTATATATCAGCGGAAAACGTTAGATAAAAGAACTTATTACCTGGATTTCGTAGTAATTTATAAGGGAACTGGAACAACCATAGAATTCGAAACGTAAGAGTAATACAAATCTAGGCACATTTTTCAGGCAAGTGGAAAGATACTAAAAGAATAAAATTTAATTCATAACCTTTCAGGTAAAATAACAGACAAGGCATCAATGAAGAACTGGAATTAATAACAGATCGACTTATGAAACAGAATTTCAAAACATTGAGGTTTTATACAAAAAGAACAGTATCTCCGTAAACTTCACTATATGAATCACTGCTAATTAACAGATTGAATTTGAATATGGTACAGAAACATATAGTCTATTTATGTGAAAGCAAGCAGTAATACTATCAAGAAAAATGGCGCGCATTCAAATGTAATCTCTCAATCAATTATGATTACTACAACCTAAAATCATCTCACATAATTTCCAATACTCTTGACGACACGCTCGATTTCGTCGACTGTCAATTCAGAATTCACCGCAATCCGTATGCTGAAACATCATTGAAAAAAAATCAGAAAACTTTCTTCAAATTCAACGACTGAAATTTTTATATTTACTGACAATTAAGTCTCCAAATGGAACTTTCCCGAACCTGGGTTCAACTTTATGATGTTCCCATTCGGACAAGTAACGGGCGCGCTGCAGAAGAATGTCATCTTTGAATGCCTGAAACAAAAACAATATACAAATTCAACAGCAACAAATAACAATAACAACGAATAACATCAACAACAACAACACAAACAACAACCACAACTACCAAAATCGAAATAAGAACAACAACAACAACAACAACAACAACAACAACAACAAAAACAAAAAAAACAACACAACCGCACCTTATCCACAAGTTCATCGAGTTTCTTCTCGTCGTGACTGCGATGTTTCAAATGAAGAATTGGCGAGGCTTCAAACGAGTGACTGTCCGAATAGAAATCGGTACCTTCCAAAGTTTTCGATAATCTTAGACGAAAATCGGCCGCATTGGACTGCAGTCGGAGGACGCGCGCCGGCTCTTCGTTGATGATGTTGAGTGCTTCGCCTGGATATGAGTGAGTAAGTGAGTGAGTGAGTAGGTTACTTGAGTGAGTGAGTGGGTTACTTGAGTGAGTGAAAGGGTGAGAAATTAACTGACTGAGTTGGTGAGTGAGTGGGTGACTTGAGTGAGTGAGTGAAAGGGTGAGTAATTGACTGACTGAGTTGGTGAGTGAGTGGGTTACTTGAGTGAGTGAGTGAAAGGGTGAGTGATTGACTGACTGAGTTGGTGAGTGAATGCGTGAGTAAATGATTGAGTGAGTGAGTGAGTGAGCGAGCGAGCGAGTGAATGCGTGAGTGGAAGGATGATTGAGTATCCACCCCTGTGGAACACATATCACGTTGTGAAATCACCAAATAGGTGGGAATTGCCCTGATTTCCTTCCCATCTGGTCAGTCTCTACGTAACACCAACCAGCAGCCGTGGCGAGCAAGGGTGGCAGTGAGGCACTGAAGCAATACCCGAGTCCAGATAGTCGATGGTGTTCGATGACGAACGATCGGCCGACGCAGAAACCACCGGTGGAAGCCACGGCCATCTCCATCGTTGCCATCACCATGTCCACGTCTTCCACCTAAAAATATTGTTGTTGTTGTTGTTGTTGTTGTTGTTGTTGTTGTTGTTGTTGTTGTTGTTGTTGTTGTTGTTGTTGAATTTTGTTATCCGGTTTCTTCGATGAGCCAAGCTACCGCTAATAAAAATTGCTTTATTTATATTAGCTTGATATAACACTTGAAATAAGCTAATGAAGTCCCATGTTTGTAAGTTGGGAAATTACAACTGTTCAGCGCAGATGAAAGTTTTCACTTTTTCTTTCATGATAGATTGAATTTTAGTTCAAACTTTCGAAAAAAACACAGAGACCTAACTCTTATTTCATGAGTAACCTGTTTATAATTGTTAACTCATCAAAAATTAAATATGCCAACCTCACATCCAAAATGTTCAATAATACCGCGCCCCGTTTTGCCCAGGACACCAAACGATACGCTTTCGTCAACGAAAATCCGGAATTTGTGCTTTAGTTTGAGTGCGATGTATTCGGGTAGCGGACATATGCCGCCCGTGTTTATGTAGATACCTTCCACGATCAGAAATCGACGTACCGTGTTGGCTTTGGAGGGATTCTGAAGTAAATACAGCAATTACACAGAGTTTTCACTAAATCGATACGCATTGTTAACTAAAAAAAATATGAAACCGGCCTCACGGCTCACGCAGAAATCAAAATTAACTTTTCG
>OZ038445.1:9928818-9950818 GCA_964036265.1 Daptonema setosum
TGGGCGCTTTGGACTCCTCTAGACGTTTCTATCCAGGGCCGTATAATGATGCGAACATAAGACTGACTGACTGACTGACTGACTGACTGACTGACTGACTGACTGACTGACTGACTGACTGACTGACTGACTGACTGACTGACTGACTGACTGACTGACTGACTGACTGACTGACTGACTGTGCGTCGGAACATACCAGTTTGGTTGCATAAGCGCTTTAGGGCACTCAGACGTTACTCTAAAAACTGATAAGGAGTAGTTTTTTATACTATGCGTAAATAGTTGTAGGTGCTTGCACAGATGATAAATGATTTTACTCGCTACTCAGGTTTCTTCTAACTTGATGATGATGACTGACAGACTAGGTTTGGGTTTTCGTTAGAAGGAGCAGACCGGTTTGGGTGAGCCTAGATGTTTTTTTAATTTTTTTTGTGGCTGGGGATGTGTGGAATTACACGTGAATGACTGACTGACTGACTGACTGACTGACTGACTGACTGACTGACTGACTGACTGACTGACTGACTGACTGACCGACTGACAGACTGACTGACTGACTGACTGAATGACTGACTGACTGACTGACTGACTGACTGACTGACTGACTGACTGACCGACTGACTGACTGACCGACTGACTGACTGACTGTGTATGGAACGTGTATGAATTCACGTGAATGATGGAACACAACAGAACCAGCGAACCGGTTTCTATCACTGATGCATGTGCCATATTCTATGTATAGATATAGCGGTACAGTAGTACCCTAGAACTACAGAATTCAATAACAACGTACATCTGATTAAACTTTGAACTGCCTTTTTACCTTTAATTTTTATTACAGAAAAGGTTTAAGTTTTTTTAAGTTCCTAGAGTAGGATCCGCTGAATTTAATACGGAGGTTGGACGGTTCAAAGGCAACGAACTTGCGGTACAGAAACGCAATCAATACGGCACAGCTGTACCATGGCCTTCACTACTAGGGGATAAAAAATGAGATTATCTTTTCTCTTTGGCAATATCAAAACGTTGAATTCGTTACTAACGTTAGATTATACTAACGTATTATGATTTCAGATTCGCAGTTCACTTTAAAATCCGCTTTCGTACGGCCAGTTTCTTCGTGTAACAGTGCGGTAACAGTCTGACGGACTGTGCAACTGACGGCCTTACTGACCACCAGGCTAGGTTCTTACGGTATTCGGTTGAAGCAGGCCATACCGGTATGAAAGACGGCTGTTTGCAAGGGCGGGTGATTAATCATTGGAAAATACATAGACACTGTGTGCCATGTACTGTTGAAGGGACTGTCTATATCATGTACACTAGGATGAATTAAAATTCAACGATCTCAAGGATCGGGATCGAATCTCAAGATGGTCAGCAACGGATTCTACTGGTTTGATAATACCCATTACACAATGCACATATCCTGACGTCAGACAGTCGTCGTCTACACATATTGAAGACATTGCAGACCACTAAAACCACCCAGTTAATTAAAAGACAGAATTGTAATCGGTGCCAGTTTTTCACGTACATACAGTATGTATTGTATATAAATTTCTGTTGCTTAGATTCTTCAATTAAACATTTTTCTGGGATGTTCATCACGTTATTAGCGCGTTCAGATTCGGTAAACTAATGATGAATTCTAGTCCGACCAAGAAATTGAATTATTTCAAGTTCCTGGTACAATTCGAACCCACGACCTTCCGTTAGGGTTCAGATTCAGATTTGTGTGCTTTACATCAAATGCTTGATACGTGTTAAACATAGCAACAACAACATTATGACTATAAAAACAGTAACAGACTGCAGAAAGATGCCGGGAACAGATACGGCTGGTTGATGCACTGGCGGACGAGTTGTTCCTCCAAAGGGAGGGGAATTTCCTCAATGAGGGGGAATTGCTACTTTTGAGGTCATTTTACCATCTTAGGGAACAATGTCAACCTTTTTAAATGCCAAAAAAGGGGAAATTTCACTTTTCCCACCTTTTCTCGTCCGCTAGTGGGTGAATGGGTATCGATATCAATGACCATCAGCAAGTTGTTCACAAACTATCTCGCACGCTAATTTCAGTTGCAGATTTTTTTGGGAAAAATGGGTAACAGTGTTAATAGGATGATAATGACTGATTAGAAACCAATGTCTGGTTCATTTTTATCAGTCAAGAAACTTGCCGTCGTAAAATTTGCAAAATGTTATTTTTCAAACGAAACTATCACCGACTAACGTACTGATTGATTATATGACTGATAGACTGACTGATTGTTTAATTAACTGATGAAACGACTGCCTGACTGACTGACTGACTGACTGACTGAATGACTGACTGACTGACTGACTGACTGACTGACTGACTGACTGACTGACTGACTGACTGACTGACTGACTGACTGCCTGACTGACTGACTGACTGACTGACTGACTGACTGACTGACTGACTGACTGACTGACTGACTGACTGACTGACTGACTGACTGACTGACTGACTGACTGTGACTGACTGACTAACTAACTGACTGACTGACTGACTGACTGACTGACTGACTGACTGACTGACTGACTGACTGACTGACTGACTGACTGACTGACTGACCGACTGACTGACTGATCGATGACACGAATGCATAACGGAATAATTGATTGACGAACTGACTGACTGACTGACGGATCTTGGTTTGACTGATTGATTATTAGCAAATTTGTACAGCGGGAAGCAAAACATAACGCTGCACGATTTTTTCAATCAGCGACGAAAAGAAACCATAACGGCGATGAGTTGTCTGATGATAAAGGAAACTGTTATGACGCGTTCAAAGTGTTTGTTATTTTTCTAAAAAAAATTCTGAAAATGTAGCTTAAAAGAAAAAAATCTCGGTGGTACTAACGTGTTCACCAATCAAGTTTGTAAATCTCTCTAGCTTAGAAGTGTAATGCTTAGAATTTGATTTTCCATAACTCATAATCTTGTGAACTTTTGCTGTACGTACGTCCAAATAATCATGCCATCGAAACTGAATTTTGGCTTTCTTTGGTTGGTGGCACCGCAAGATAGTCTGTAAAACTGCGTCATTCCCTTCTCACGGTGCAGACGGTCGCTCAAAAAGTCAATGTCGCTGAAAATCTGCGGCAAAGAGTACGGAACAAGCTAATAAGTCCACGGACGTTAAACAGCTTCCGAAGTCCGAACGGCAAAGAAAAATCAACGAAAAAGAACCAACTTGAATGTGATATGTACATTGCATACCAGTACTGGATTCAGAAATTACCGGTTCAATACTTGATCGTTAGTCCAACCAGTTACTGTGATGGCATTCACAATGGATTAGGAGACTAGATTTGAAAGCGTGCCAATTTCACCCGAAGTTTCAAAGACTTTTTCGCCAACCTATAAGTGAGGTATTATACTGTAGTTACGATACCATTGCTTATTCCAAAAACCAGCAATAATCCGTCAATTGGACAGTAGAATACAGCAAGATTCTCACAGTGAGATGCCTACAGATTCTCAAGAGTGAGCAGAAAGTAAGATTAGAGACACAATAGGAATTGAGAGATAAGAAGTCATGATGCCTGTTCTAGAGGATAGAATGACAAACTCATTTACTAGATAATGTGTAGCCAAAACATTCGATGGTAAGAAAAGTTTAACAGCAACTGTTTCTTAGCTCAACTTTCTTTATGTTTACAACAAACAACTGAAGGATTTTTTTTATGATTGGCATTCATGTTTTTACTAGAACAGTTCATTCTCCTATTATTGAAGGACGCGTTGTCAACCAATCGTGACCATTGGTAAATATGTAGTCTTACAATCGGGTAAAAACGAGAAATTTTGTGCGACTAACCGACTAACTAACTGATTGATCACTCACTCACTCACTCACTCACTCACTCACTCACTCACTCACTCACTCACTCACTCACTCACTCACTCACTCACTCACTCACTCACTCACTCACTCACTCACTCACTCACTCACTCACTCACTCACTCACTCACTCACTCACTCACTCACTCACTCACTCACTCACTCACTCACTCACTCACTCACTCACTCACTCACTCACTCACTCACTCATTCACTCACTCAATCACTCACTCACTCACTCACTCACTCACTCGCTCACTCACTCACTCACTCACTCACTCACTCACTCACTCACTCACTCACTCACTCACTCACTCACTCACTCACTCAATTACTCACTCACTCACTCACTCACTCACTCACTCACTCACTCACTCACTCACTCACTCACTCACTCACTCACTCACTCACTCACTCACTCACTCACTCACTCACTCACTCACTCACTCACTCACTCACTCACTTACTCACTCACTCACTCACTCACTCACTCACTCACTCACTAACTCACTCACTCACTCACTCACTCACTCACTCACTCACTCACTCACTTCCTCATTCATTCACTCACTTACTCACTTGTGAAACTTGCGAGTTGTGACTGATAAATACAAATACCAACTTGCTAACTGCATACCTTGCCGCGGAGAACATAATTAACTATTTGATTGACATGACAGACAGATTGGAACCTGAAGAAACTAGTTAACGATAATGATTTAGTTAGATTGCTACGTATGTATGAAAATGACGACAGCCAAAAAGCTCTGTTGATGAATGACAGTCTAATTCGTTGGTGTCTTTTTAGTGACTGTCTATCTGACTGACTGATTGACTGACTGTCTGCCTGCCAGCCTGCCTGCCTGCCCGACTGACTGACTGACTGACTGACTGACTGACTGACTGACTGACTGACTGACTGACTGACTGACTGACTGACTGACTGACTGACTGACTGACTGACTGACTGACTGACTGACTGACTGACTGACTGACTGACTGACTAACTAACTGACTGACTGACTGACTGACTGACTGACTGACTATCTATTTTCATCCATGGGTGGGGCTTCAAATTGACATAACATTACCAGTATACATATGAAAAACTGAACCAAATGCAAACAAAAAGTGTCCTTTGTCAATGGTGAGATCTACTTTCTCTTTTCCGTTGAAGTTTTATGGAATGGCTGACTGACTGATTGACAGACTGATTGATAGATAGATAGACTTACTGACTGACTGACTGACTGATTGACAGACTGACTGACTGACTGATTGACTTCTGACTGACTGACTGACTGACTTACTTACTTACTGAATTACTAACTTACTGACTGACAGATGGACGGACGGACGCGTTACTCACGTGGAAAACAATCGCAAACTAGCCTTATTACAAGGGCAGTTGATCGGACAAGTAAGTTGCAAATTACATTACATGTAATTGATATTGACTTTAATTGACGTGTTAAAATATTAAATAAAACTTTTGTTTTTATTTGTAAGATTTACTTAATTTTTTTATTCGAAAATAACGAACGGTGACAAATCCAGCGGTTCATGTGTAAAATTGCCTCCTATCAGTGCAATTTTGTGATTTGAAACGTGAATAATATATATCGTGAATTAATGAAATCAGAGAATACAAAAACTAGAGAGTGAAACATTTAGATTTACTTGCAGTAAAAAAGAGTTCAGCTAAATTACGTGAAAAATAAAAAATCATACGTTCACAAATAATGAATTTAAACAAAGTTGGTAAAGAGGTTCAGCAAACATAACTAGGCTGTTATCAGTTATACATAAACTATTTCAGTCAAAAAAATTCCAAGTAATAAGTGAATTGTAAATAGCGGTAAAAAACGGTTCAGACTGTAATAACGCTCAGCCACAATCTCCTGAAAATTTCCTTTCTACGGGAGATCTTTGATCCGGAAAAAATCTATCAGAGAATTTAACAGGCTAGTACGTAATTAGAAAGCAGGAATTTTAAAAATCGAAAACAAATTCCAGCGTTGAGTCTTATAATCAAAGTAGCTTATTTTCCACGAACACATTGATAGTCAGTCGTTTCAATGATCATATAATAAGATTGATTACTAGGGTTTCATGATTTAGACAAGTATCACGTAATGCCACGGTTTTTTGTTTCACTTTGCAACAGTTAAGTTTTAGCGCGCCGTGTAAAAAACAAAATTTTCTCTGGTTTCTCGACAATTTGAGACGATGGTTAGGCTAGTGCAGCAGCGGTGAAACTGGACCTGTTGCTGTCTGACCATGTGACGTGAGTCTCTCTCTCCAATTCCACAGTTTCAGCGCATTACACACCCGCTAGACGATCGTTCATAATTAACTCGGAAAGTTACATTTTCGAGATAGAACATTGACTACCAGTTTTGATTAATTTTTTTCTGTTTTTGTTTTGCTTTCTGGATAGTGTTTTGTAATACGTTTTTCACTCAATTCCGCATAAACCAAATCTCATTCTCTGAAGGGATTATCCAACATTCTGAAAGTTTAGTGACGAAAAGGTTTTTTTGGAATGATTTATCATGCATTCTAATATTTTTAGGGGAAAAAATTTTAAGTTCGAAAGATCTACAGTCTCATATTATGATGAACAGACTCTATAGTGTGTGTGTTGTTACATGATGTGAAGCGTTAAGCGTTGCAGTGCATGCGTGTGCGCGAACGATTGACTGACTGACTGACTGACTGACTGACTGACTGACTGACTGACTGACTGACTGACTGACTGACTGAAATGACTGACTGACTGACTGACTAACTGACTGAATTACAAACTGACTGAATGGCTGCCTGACTGACTGACTGACTGACTGACTGACTGACTGACTGACTGACTGACTGACTGACTGACTGACTGACTGACTGACTGACTGACTGACTGACTGACTGATTGACTAAGTACATAGCTGACCGACTGGTGCGGCGCACGTGTGAATGCCAATGTGTTACTAAACATGTTTAACGGCGACAATTTCACACGGCCGCAAGGCTGAACGCGTGCCGGCCGTTCGTCATTAAAGTTGCATGCACTTGCATAACAATATACTGGTCAGTCAGTCAGTCAATCAGTCAGTCAGTCAGTCAGTCAGTCAGTCAGTCAGTCAGTCAGTCAGTCAGTCAGTCAGTCAGTCAGTCAGTCAGTCAGTCAGTCAGTCAGTCAGTCAGTCTTCAATGACTCAACCACTCAAACCTCGAAATTCCACAAAAAATTCAAACGATTGGAAGTTTCCGTTTCATTCTCAGTTATTTAGGTCAGACATCGTGGAAACTTCCTTAAGCTAAGTATTGGATGGTTTTCTAAACAAATTCTGGCATCTGTCACCACTAGCGGACAAAAGGGAGGGAAAATAAAATTCTCCCTCGTTGGCGTTTTCAAAAAGTCGAATTTTGACTAAAAAAGCTGAATTTTTTTAGGTGTAGGTAAAATGACCGAAAAACTTCCAATGCCGTTCTCCATACAATTTTTATGTTGAAGACTATAGCTAGAGCAGACTGTAAGTTAAAGACTCTATGTTGAAAACTATAGCATGTACATATGTTGGAGACTGCAGCATGTGAAGGTTGTAATTTAAGACTGTTTGTTGAAGATTTTACTAGATATGTGAAGACTATAGAGACTGTTTAATGAAGATTATAGTGCAGACGTTAACGAGTAATGTACGTCGAAGATTGAAGACTGCCGAAGACGGACTGTCTAACGGGTCACAAAATGGTACAGAAACCGGTTCAGTCATCTTCCGTAGTGCAGTTCATTGCACAGTTCGCGGATTATAGAGACGTGATGAAGGAAGATCGCGCAATTATCATTCATTTTATCGAATAAAAAATCAGTCTTTTAGAGGGGGCAGTAAAGTAACATTAGTTCTGTTAATTTACCTTAACAGGTAAAACTTCACTTTACTCCTCATTTTCTCGCTCTCCTGTCATACAGCGGCAAATTGGCAATGCTGACGCGACAAAAATAGACGGTAATTACTTACAACACCCTGGTATGTAAGTATTGGCTGCTTAATTTTTGATACAAAAAAACTTTCTAGGATTTTCCAGCCAGATTTTTAACGAAAAGTCCACTACAAGAGTCTGATATCAATATTCTGAAATTGAATAGAGCCGAGTTGTCTATTTATTACTATGGTGTTACTACTTTGTATATTTTACCTATTCACACCTCAAGGAACAAACTCTACGTTTTAGAAACACGAAAGATAGATGATTCCATTTTTCCTACTCCTTCTCGTCCGCTATTGGTTCAGCAGTAAGGTACTGTAATTGTCACCACTGTTCTTAATGTCCTATGTATGTAATTATCAATCTAGTTAGTTGTTCTAGCAGTGTCGAGCTAGCGGCGTAACTCGAATAAACTAGAACTTTACCGAGAAAACCGTTAGGAAGACAAAAATAAATACCTTGGACAATACCCAAATTTATTAGTTTGTGACGTAATGTCATCAATAACAGTTGGTAGTCAAGATCTTGTCTGTTGAAGAAATATATTGAGTTATTTACAGCTAAGTTACTTAAACATTTACAGTAATCAAGCAACGCTAAATAATACCGCAGTCCGCGAAATTAATCACAGTTCAACTGTGGATTATTTCCAAGTATGTTGTATGAAGTTGAACACACAGACGAAAATCATTTTATCAACTTATAAATCTTCTTAATTGCGATGAATTGTAGCTTTACCGTTGTAATTTGACGGATAACACGTGAGTGGTTGCTACGATTTCATGGTCATGTTCTGTCGATCTCCCGATAAAATGTAACGAATAGCCTTTTTTACTTTGATATTATTGTGAAGGGGATGAAGATGATGATTTGAAATGATATCAGTTATTGTCCACCTTGAAAAAACTTTGTTGCAGCAAAATTTAATGTTCAATAAATAATTAATTATAATCAATTGAAAAATATAATATGTTCATTGGTTAAGTTGATCACTGTTTCACGCGTTCAGATAATCGAGTTAGCTTTGAGTGATGTATTATTAGGCAAAAAAATTTCACGTTTCATCATCTCATCACTCTTACTTAAAAAACAGGTTCACTTCACATGTAGCGAAGCTCTGGCCATTTGGGAACACCAACGACAACCACTTAAGACGGACGTTCGAAAATCAAATTCATGTTTCAATTTGTTTACTTATAAAGTACATGTCTATTTAATGAAGGCGGGGAACCTCTACCCATTTTGTGGGGTAACGACAGCCATCGGAACATTGGACATCTAAACATTCGCTCATGTTCCAGATGGAACAATAGAAAATAGAAGCGACGTTCGAATAAGATCCTATTGGGCGCGAGCCTTAGCTGAGGAGGGGAGCACTCATTCGCTTTGCTCCTCCGACAGTCAAAGAATAACAAAATTTATTTTGCCATTAATCTCTATTACTGTATCAGTTTATTGACAGTTGCCGAAAATAGAAGTAACATTACATATCTTTACATAATTATTTGAATAGAACGGGGCGTACTTTTAAGGGGTGTTCCGTTCTGTTTTGCCTCTCCATTTCGTTGTTTGTTCCTGAATTTTACTACATAGTTCAAGTGACTACGACTGTTTGTGATAACTGCCTGAGCGAGTGTTAAAGAGATTCTCGAGATTCCAGTGAATGGTTGACTTGACACGTTACTTTTTCAAAACCGTGCAGTACCAGCTGAACATCACAACGGTTGGCAGACTGACAGACTGACTGACGGCAACTAGTGCATGGATAATTATAAAATTTAATTTTGATTTATCGATTGATCAGACAGACTAACTTATCTAGCTCGCAATCTTCAGCAAGGTGACGTAGACAACCGTACAGCCGTTACTTCTTTCTAGACGGGAACCAGCAGATACGGGAAATACCGTAATGCACATTATGATCGTAAAACTTGATTGAAAAATTGACAACTAACTGAACTGTTCTCGAAGATGTTGTATGACTGCCTGACTGACTGATCTTGTCTACGCGTGTAAAAAGAGGGTATGGCAAAGCTTGTTCAAGGTATCTTGGTATCAAAACTTATTTCTATGGACAAGTTACGCAAATTATACCATGAATTAAACGCAATGTTTGTATGATATACATATTTTCCTATGAAAAAAAAACAATTTTTTCTCAACAGTGTTATTTTGAATTAAATTTGCCCGCCAGAAACTTTCTGTTTAAGATAGGCTACAGAGGGAAAACTCACTTCAGAAGTAATGTGCTAACAGGTTCGCCAAAAAAGTACTACAAACTTTTACTCATACTGACTGACTGACTGACTTAATAACTGACAAACAGAGTTTCGGACGTACTGACTGACAGACTGAATGACTATAAATTCCCGACTGACTGAGGATACCAGTTTCTTCCGCACAATAAAATAGCTTCAGCTAGAATACATAGTGTGCAAGTACTTGTGGAAAAATACACTAACACTTTGCTAGAACGTTAGCATAGCATCGACTCAGGTGAGGGGGACACTAACATCTATTCTGCTTATGACGATTTTTCGGGAACGTTTTTGAAGATTTTATGAAGATTTTATTTATGAATATTGTGAACAATTGAATATAAACTTTTAATTGACTGACCATTGAAGCAAGATGAAATGGAGAAAAAACAACAATTAATTCTAACTAACTAAATTACAAACTAATTCATGGAAATGAGAATTGGTTAAGAGAATTTCATCTTTGCTTTCACTATTTTCGATTCTTGCGAGTAAAAAACAAAGTCACACCACTGGCAAACGAACTAATCCGCCAAAGGGAGTGGAATTCAGTCAAAAAGGGAGAATTGAAAGTTTTCAGACCCTTTTACCTACACCTCAGGGAATAAACCCTACTTTTTGAAAACGCCAAAAAAGGAGAATTCCAGTTTTCCCTGTCCTTCTCGTCCGCTAGTGCTAACCGTCACCACAATAGTAACACCAACTGGCGGACGACCCAATCCTCCAGAGGTAGGGGGTTTCTTTTTAAGGGGATTTATCGAAGGTTGATTAACGCACCAGTATCGTACAGTACACCGTAAGGACATGATTTTATTTTTTGAAACTGTGAAAAAGGAGGAATTCCGCTTTTTCGTTCCTCCACCGTTCGCCAGTGGTAACACCGAATTATTTGACCATGTTTTCACCAACTGAAGAAAACGACGTCAGAGACGTCTGGCTGAACCGATGTTCGCCGAAAATACGCCATAAAAAGGTCGGCGCCGAAATTCGAGGGCACATTCAAGTTAGGCCATTTGGTTTGGGTGGTTTTTTTTCGGAAGCAGAAATGAACATATGGAATAACGCATTACTATTTTTACAGCATACTTTTTTTTAAATCAAAATAACAGCACGAGAGGAAATACTTTATTCACTCTTTCAAAAAGTATGGTATTGAATTTTTTATGACTCTAGTTCACGTTCAATATTTATTCTATTGAGTTGTCTCATATGACTTTTTTTCAAATGTTTTCACTGTTGAACGGCATTTCTCCTTTAAGAACAAATATAAACATCTTCAAGATTCAGTGTACCGTCTTCAACATGACACTATGAACGGCACTGAGAAATCGGTGCTCCCAAAGTTGCCCATCCAAAGATGGCCTACGTATACGACCCTGGAATAATGGTGGTAGCCGTTTAGTGGTACAGACGAATTCCTGACAGACACTGGTACAGACATTTGGTTCCTGAGTTCGTGACAGTTTTACTTCTTTATTCGTTTAATCAATAGGCAGACACCGACGAAGAGCAAATGACAACAAGACAGCATATGTAAACAAATAGTATCTGAAAACTTTGTTTGATTGTTTGGTTTAGTACAGAAATCCTAAAATATTAGAAAAGAAACAGCGTGTCGGGAGACATTTATTTGATGTAAAATATGTTTATGATATAGCTTGTCATAATATTTGCTCACATATTTGCTTTTCCGGAAACTTTGCACCACTCAAGGTTTTTTTAAACCTTTAAAAAAATAAACGACCGGTTGGTCTGACCTTTCACCCTACTTAGTAAGAACAGTTGAAATTCATTCGAATAACTTAACACGCGAGAAAGTTGTTAACAGTGGAAAAGTTCAAACAGTAAGTTCTGAGTAACCACAAACAGTTTTTTGCTAGTGGATTGTGGCTTACAGTTATAAAAGGGCAAAGGCAAAAACCTTGTTTCAACGGCTTACATGCGGCAAAGAAAACTAATTGAAAACGTGCTGCTGCTTCAGTGAAAAATATTCCATAAAAATGTATTCGGTCCTAAAAGTTCAAGAAGAGAAATATTTTGTTGTTGTAGCAGTAACGCATTCTATTCTGTAGAAAACAGATTTTAGGGGAGTCGAGAATTGTGATTTCTCATACAGCCCGAAATATATTTATTCATTTGTTGCAACTTCAACAAACAAAATCAACCAACCCGAAACGTTTAATCTCGCTTTATTCATTATCAGCATAGATAAATAATTGCAAACCGCACCACTGAACCATTCAAAACAAAATAAAAAGGTCACTTGTTCTTCGTTGCATAGATATTCTAAATAAAAAAGTAAAATCAGTTACATTAGTAATAGAATATATAAACATAAAGCATACAGTATGTTGTTGTAACATTCTGAAATGCATATTCCATTTTAAATTGACTGGAATGCACAAAAGCAGAAACATTTTATAATGCTATATGGCTTTTTAAGTACTAATTCAAAAATAAAACATGTGAAAACTGTTACAACCAAAAGAATGTACGAAATTAGGAAAAAAACAATATAAGGTATTCTGCAACTTTGGAAACGGATTAATAAAATGTATTAGAAATACCAGTTAATTCATCCAGTGAATTTAATAAAACAACTACTATATTAATATATTGAAAGGTGGGATATATATCAGCGGAACTCGGTAGATAAAAGAACTTATAACCTGGATTTCGTAGTAATTTATAAGGGAACTGGAACAAACATAGAATTAGAAACGTCGAGTAATACAAATCTAGGCACATTTTTCGGGCAAGTGAAAAGACACTGAAAGAATAAAATTTAATTCAAAACCTTTGAGGTAAAATAACAGACAAGGCATCAATGAAGAACTGAAATTAAAAACAGATCGACTTAAGGAACAGAATTTCATAAAATTGAGGTTTTAAACAAAAAGAACAGTATCTCCGTAAACTTCACTATGTAAATCACTGCTAATTAACAGATTGAATTTGAATATGGTACAGAAACGTATAGTCTTTTTTGTGAAAGCAAGCAGTAATACTATCAAGAAAAATGGCGCGCATTCAAATTTTATCTCTCAATCAATTACGAAGACTGCAACGTGAAATCATCTCACATAATCTCCAATACTCTTGACGACACGCTCGATTTCGTCGACTGTCAATTCAGAATTCACCGCAATCCGTATGCTGAAACATCATTGAAAAAAATCAGAAAACTTTCTTCAAATTCAATGACTGAAATTTTTATATTTACTGACAAATGACAATTAAGTCTCTAAATGGAATATTCCCGAACCTGGGTTCAACTTGATGATGTTCCCATTCGGACAAGTAACGGGCGCGCTGCAGAAGAATGTCATCTTTGAATGCCTGAAACAAAAACAATATACAAATTCAACAGCAACAAAAAACAACGAATAAAATAACCACAACGAACAACCACAACTACAAAAACCAAATTAAGAACAGCAACAACATCAACAACAACAACAACAACAACAACAACAACAACAACAACAACAACAACAACAACACCATCAAAAACAACAACAATAACAACACAACCGCACCTTATCCACAAGTTCATCGAGTTTCTTCTCGTCGTGACTGCGATGTTTCAAATGAAGAATTGGCGAGGCTTCAAACGAGTGACTGTCCAAATAGAAATCGGTACCTTCCAAAGTTTTCGATAATCTTCGACGAAAATCGGCCGCATTGGACTGCAGTCGGAGGACGCGCGCCGGCTCTTCGTTGATGATGTTGAGTGCTTCGCCTGGATATGAGTGAGTGAGTAGGTTACTTGAGTGAGTGAGTGGGTTACTTGAGTGAGTGAGTGAGTGAAAGGGTGAGAAATTGACTGACTGAGTTGGTGAGTGAGTGGGTGACTTGAGTGAGTGAGTGAAAGGGTGAGTGATTGACTGACTGAGTTGGTGAGTGAATGCGTGAGTAAATGATTGAGTGAGTGAGTGAGTGAGCGAGCGAGTGAATGCGTGAGTGGAAGGATGATTGAGTATCCAATCCTTTGGAACACATGTCACGTTGTGAAATCACCAAATAGGTGGGAATTGCCCTGATTTCCTTTCCATCTGGTCAGTCTCTACGGAACACCAACCAGCAGCCGTGGCGAGCAAGGGTGGCAGTGAGGCACTGAAGCAATACCCGAGTCCAGATAGTCGATGGTGTTCGATGACGAACGATCGGCCGACGCAGAAACCACCGGTGGACGCCACGGCCATCTCCATCGTTGCCATCACCATGTCCACGTCTTCCACCTAAAAATGTTGTTGTTGTTGTGGTTGTTGTTGTTGTTGTGGTTGTTGTTGTTATTGTTGTTGTTGTTGTTGTTGTTGTTGTTGTTGTTGTTGTTGTTGTTGTTGTTTGTTTTGAATTTTGTTATCCGGTTACTTCGATGAGCCAAGCTACCGCTAATAAAAATTGCTTTATTTATATTAGCTTAACATAATACTTAAAATAAGCTAATAAAGTCCCATGTTTATAAATTGGGAATTTACAACTGTTCAGCGCAGATGAAAGTTTCTACTTTTTCTTCCACGATAAATTGAATTTCAGTTCCAACTCAAGAAAACTTAGAGATCTAACACTTGTTTTATGAGTAACCTGTTTATAATTTTTTAGCTCAATCAAACATAAACATGCCCACCTCACATCCAAAATGTTCAATAATACCGCGCCCCGTTTTGCCCAGGACACCAAACGATACGCTTTCGTCAACGAAAATCCGGAATTTGTGCTTTAGTTTGAGTGCGATGTATTCGGGTAGCGGACAGATGCCGCCCGTGTTTATGTAGATACCTTCCACGATCAGAAACCGACGTACCGTGTTGGCTTTGGAGGGATTCTGAAGTAAACACATCAATTGCAGAGAGTTTTTACTAAATCGATACGCATTGTTAACTAAAAAAATATGAAACCGGCCTCACGGCTCACGCAGAAATCAAAATTAACTTTTCGCTATTTGCTTGGCAGTGATTTATTGAATCACACACACCAGCAATGAGTCAGTCAAAACCGTTTGCCTCAACAAATTATGTGTCGAAGAAACGTGAAAGTGAGAAGTGGAAAGTGCGTCGAAGCCGTCCTCGTACACTCATATAAAAAAATACCTCACTAATCATAGAATATTTTCATAAACCAACTACTTAATATTCAATCATGTTTTTTCAGTTTTTATGCACTCCGATTTTATACAACCGACCTTCTTATCCCACTTTTCCTGTTCGGCGAGCACTCGCTTCAGGTCGTCCACATCGTTGTGCTCGAAATAGTAGACCTTGGCGCGTGAGGAGAAGATGCCCTTCTGGATGGCAAAGTTGACGGCTGCAACCAACGAATAAATACTTGATTAACAAAAACAAAATCAAAAAATGATTTTTGACGAAACGTTATAGAATTACAGGTATCTAGATCACCAATCAATCACTAATCAAGTTAATCAGTCATCTAAACATTCAGTCAATAATCTAATCTAGTCAATCAGTCATCTAGACATGCAATCATCAAATCAATTAGTTATCTTTATCTAGACATCCAGTCAAACATTTAATCAATCAATCAGTTATCTAGGCATCTAGTCAATCAATCAGTTATCTAGATATCCAGTCAATTATTTAGCCAAACAACCAGTTATCTAGACATCCTGTCAATCATCTAGTCAATCAATCAGTTATCTAGACAACCAGTCACCAGTCAATCATCTAGTTAATCAATCCGTCAATCATTGCATCGAAACCTTTATCAGCAAAAATGACATCACCCCGTTTGGCATAGGCCGGAATGGCACTGGTTATGGTGGCAAACCCGTAACTATAAAGAGCCGACTCTTCGCAGTGCATAAAGTCGGCGATTTGCTTCTCCAGATCCAAATGTACATCTGCAACAGCAACAACAACGATTTGATGTGCCCTTCGGTTGTTATATGAACACAAACAATGACAGTTCATTTATATTAAGAAATACACTACTGTCATCGATTGAACTGGACGATAACGGTTACAGTTAATGATTTGGAAAATGATTTCGTTTATTGGGAAGAGCAACAACAACAACAACAATTATTATTATTTAAGTAAATTAAAAGTATAAGTACAAATGTGCAAGAACAATCATGGTGGTTGACTGATGCTCTAACACAAAATTAATAATTGAAAGAATGTTTAGCACCAATCTTAACTAACCGACGGTGCCATAAAAGCCACGCGGTCCGCAAGAGCCAACGCCGTACTTCAATATCGTTTGTTTAGCAACGTTCTGTAAAACAGTGAAGTTTATTTGATAACAATTTCTTGATTTAATTACTGCTACACTAATCAATAACCGCATGTCCAAAAGCCACATTTTGATACTCATGAAATTTTAGCTGAAACACATGATAATTCAATCAAACATTTTTGCTCTGTTTTTAACCGAAATCCAAAGATCACATATTGATACAGATCTTCCTTCAGATAACTTCAAACAACTGACCTCGATTCTTTCATTGCCGACGAGACCCAGAAAGTTCATCGTGGCCAGATTAAGCAGCTTTCGGTCATTAATCTGTACGTAGTGTCCCATTTTCCTGTAGTGATAAAAATCATGGAATCCCTCAGTTAAGTGGTGAATGAAATAAGAAAAGTTCAGGAACCGAATTTAGAATCAAAGGCGAAAAGGGAGATCTTTTCATTAGAAGTAAAAACGGAACGATATGGGAAAGCGGCTCGATCGCTGGATAACTTACCCCTGTACAACGTGGGAATTGAGGGCGTAATGAGATGCATCTGCGGGCGTGGCCAACGGTTCTGGGTTCCAGCTCGCTATCAGTTCGGCGATTTCCTGAATTTTGTTTGTGAGTGTAACTATTGCATTTTCAACAATTAATTCAATTACACGTTTGAAATTGAATGAATGGTCATTGATTAACAAAGTATACATTTTCAGAAATTTAATGAGTTCATTCTCACAAACAAACAACCAACTTGCTCTGAGGGCATTTCGAACTTTTCCTTTTCGTGTTTCTTCGAGGACTGACGACGCCGGTAGAAGAAGACGACCAGCGCGAATACGAACAGACCCTGAAACGATGGACAATTGTAAAGAATGTTACCATATTTATTGAATTCATCTGCAGTTACAACCTGAACTGAATGAGTAGAGTAGAAGAGGAGTGGGGTCACTGCCCGAAAGAATTAGTGAGTGAGTTAGGAGTGAATGAATGATTGAATGAGTTGAGTGAATAAGTGAGTGAATGAATAAGAGAGTGAGTGATTGAGTGACTGAGAGAGTAGGAATAAGAGAGTCAGTGAGTTGAGTAAGTGAGTGAGTGAGAGTGAGGAGTTGATGATTGATGGAATGAGTGAATAAATGGGTGAGTGATGATAAGTGAGTGAGTGAATCAGAAAGTGAGTGAGTGAGGGAATAAGTGACTGAGTGTGTGTCATAGTTTATGATGAGGGAGAGAGTGAGTGAGTGAGTGAGTGAGTGAGTGAGTGAGTGAGTGAGTAATGGAGTGAGTGAGTGAGTGAGTGAGTTTGTGAGTGAGTGAGTGAGTGAGTGAGAGAGAGAGTGAGTGAGTGAGTGATCAAGTGAGTGAGTGACTGAGTGAGTGAGTGAGTGTGTGAGTGAATGAGTGAGTGAGCGAGTGAGTGAGTGAGCGAGTGAGTGAGTGAGTGAGTGAGTGAGTGAGTGAGTGAGTGAGTGAGTGAGTGAGTGAGTGAGTGAGTGAGTGAATGAGTGCGTGAATGATGAGTGAGAGTGAATGAATGAGCGATTGAGTAAATAAACTCATAAAAAGAGTATTCTAACCGTTGGTATTGCATTCTGCTTCAAGAGGTAAACTGGCGAGAATGAGGTATCTTCCGCTGTTGTAGAGGTGGTCATTTTATTAAAACTGGATTTGAAATTACTAATATATATTTTTATTACTAATCAAACTACAAAAAAAACAATAAATTCCAATTTCAAGAATGTTCACTGAAATTTGAAAACAGAAACCAGCAACTTTTGTTCTGTAACATTTCCACCATTCAGTAAAAACACTAATTCAAATTTTTTTATACTATCTCAAAATTTGTTTAGCTGTTTTCACTTCTCTTTTCTTCTGCGAAAATTCCTGATCAGTTGCACTGAGAAACTACGGAGAAAGTTTATACAGTTATAGTTGAAGATGAATTTATGCACAGTGAAATTCTTTGGAACCCTTTTCTTTGCACCAACTTTTCAGCTAATTTCGGCACCTGCATTATAGAAATGAAATTCAATTTTACCCTAACTTTCGGCCCTCATTTATCTATTCGTAAATCATAACAGTAATAAGAAGTGGGTTAGATTATTTTTCAAAGAAGGAATAATCAAAACAACCAATTCATTGAACGGAAATCTTTGTATGTACGGGAATATAGGCCCCGTGCACGTCCAACGGCCGGCTCTCGAGGAGAGACCCGAGGGCTCTCCTCGAGAGCCGGCCGTTGGACGTGCACGGGGCCATAAACTCATTGACTAAAATATATCAATATCACGATCACTCACTCCGTTCCAAAGCTACCCCAAACGTTGTCTATAATGTGTCTGTAAAATTCTATGTGTATTATTTAGTCATCATGGGGTTGTTTGTGGCTGCGGATATAACACAT
Organism: Daptonema setosum; assembly: GCA_964036265.1. Lineage (NCBI taxonomy): Eukaryota > Metazoa > Nematoda > Chromadorea > Monhysterida > Xyalidae > Daptonema > Daptonema setosum. The sequence continues at coordinate 9,947,536 of OZ038445.1, forward strand.
GACGCTTACCTTTTACACACTCATCACGCTGTCAAAACCACCGCAAGATAAAATCTATAAATACTCGAACCTCATTATACAGACGTAAAAGAAGATAAGCGAAGTGAGTAAACAGTTTTTCTGATAAAAACAAAAACAACAACAACAGCAACAACAACAGCAACAACAGCAACAACAACAATAACAACAACAACAAAAACAACAACAACAACAACAACAACAAAAACAACAACAACAACAACAACAACAACAACAACAACAACAACAACAACAACAACAACAACAACAACAACAACAACAACAACAACAACAACAACAACAACAACAACAACAACAACAACAACAACAACAACAACAACAACAACAACAACAACAACAACAACAACAACAACAACAACAACAACAACTACAACAACAACAACAACAACAACAACAACAACAACAACAACGAAAACAACAACAACAACGGCTAAAACTGTGAAAAAAAATAATATTTCTGCGATGAAGCACATGTAAGTGAACTTCCGAAACAACAAGAATATAGAAAGAGTCAGATTTTCTATTTCTTAAAAAATATAGACAGAGTCAAGAAGAATTCATAGAAACACATTGATAGTGGTGTGATACTATTTATTGGATGCTGATATCAAACAGTAGACAAGTGAACTATTATGCAAAACTTGTTATTCGCGTCGCACAGCAGCGCATGCATTCCTTACGTCTTGAATAAAGTCATTTCCACAAGCAATCATGAATTACAGCGCAAACCGGTAATTTCTGGAATCACGAAAGCCGAAACCACGTAGCGAAATGAACATATCACGCCACTGTTTACTATTTATTTATGTACTGTACTATTTACATGTTATACAGTTGTATGATGCGGCATTTATTTACATAAAAATGACATTGCTGAAAACTAGCAGTTTGATTGGAATGTGACGATACTCACGTTAAGACATACAAACGAACTTGAATAACTTTATAAAATGATAACTGATTTTGTGACCACAAATCGTTGCTTTATCAAAACACGATAGATATAAATATCAATTAAGTTGAAAAAAATTAATAACTTCACTCACCATACATTCTGTTATAGTCTATTGTATCAGTAAGAAATTTCCATTTATACAAAAAATAAAACTCTATACATAAATGAAATGTTGGTGTGTTGACTTTGGGTTTAACTTGAACATTGACCCCGTAGATAATAATAGCAGGTGCTGTGATATTTCCAACTTTGCATGGTGAAAAATAGCAGAAAAAATCGAAAAACATGAACAATACTTACATGTCGATAGAAGACGTGATAATCATGACGAAGTAACTTTTTCCACACTTCAACTACTTTTACTTACTTGACTGATTGATCATTGATTAGTTGAATTTATAACACTCTTTTCGTATAAATCCCGTATGTTGTTTTTATTAACAAAATCATTGGACAAAACTTCTGATAATGAAACATCAGACACGCACATCAATCATCATCACCCTATGCTACACTGTGTTAAACTGTGGTGTCAACCGACTTGAGTTGAGGCTAGTGATGTATTATATCACTATTAGAAGTTTTGGACATTAGTTATGCTTGCAGAAACAACATATGTGCTTTATCTATAACTTAGAACTTGGTTTCTGTATTGTGTTGACACTGACAGTGTATAGGCCGAGTCAGTTATTTTTGGGACAACCGTAATTTGAAAAAAATGGGGGGTAAATAACAGTTTGCCCCAACACCAAAAAGCGCGGGGTAGTACGAAAACCCCGGGTCCCGGACCCCGGAGATGACATACGATTTCCCCGGGTCGACAAATGAAAATGTACGAAAACCCCCAGGAATTCCCCGGAGAAGTTGACTCCGCCCCCAAATCCCCGGGGTTTTCGTACATTTTTGTGCCAAACCGCGGAGATTTGGGGGCGGAGTCAACTTCTCCGGGGAATTCCTGGGGGGGTTTTCGTAAATTTTCATTTGTTGACCCGGGGAAATCGTATGTCATCTCCGGGGTCCGGGACCCGGGGTTTTCGTACTACCCAAAAGCGCGCGCTTTTAACGAGTTCAAAAATGTCTTCGCAACTTTTCTTCAATTCATGAAGAATTGATGGGAATTTATAAAATTTATATTTTTTGCAAAATAATTTCACTCGGGGGTTTTCTATAGCGGCCAGAACATGGCTGAATTTTTTTAATGTGAAAATCCATTTATTTTAGCTCAAATTGAAGAAGACAGAAAATTGAAGGCGGGCTGGATATCAGAGGCGGAGGCCGAGCACAGAGAGGCCTTTTTAACTAGAAAACATGTTGAGTGGGTTTATTGACCTCCTGAAAACATCTGTGAAGTTTTTTTACGCGAGAAACCTCTTATTTTTGAGTCAATCTGGTCGGCGCCGACCCGGATGTACCTAAAATTGATGCTGCACGCGTTATATCAGACGGGGGGGGGGGGGCATTGATAGGCTGAGCTGATGTTTCATGAGCACGCTAATTGGAGCGCCTTTTTATTTTTTTAATTTTATTTTCTGTGTTGGAATTTATTTTTTTATTTAAAAAAATTGTGAAAAAATTCAAATCGGCGTGTAGTGAAAATTCTATTTAGCTCATATACCGTAACGTTTGGGTTACGGTCAGTCCCAAAAATTTCTGACTCGGCCTATACACCTATTTAACTATGTACGGTATAATGAATGGTTTCTTCTGGTCAACTCTTTTTGAAATTTATTTCGTGCAAATTGATTTTTTTCGTGTCATTACTGTTTTAATACTCACTAAAATGACATCTTCATTGACACATCTATTTTTGTTTATTTTCAATACACAACGCACACGAGTTTTCGACGTACCGTGGTTGTGTGTTTTGCAATTTTCTTGCTTTTGTATAAACAATGCATTTCTTTGAAACTTCAAGACGATAAAGAATAATAAATCACTGAGATATTCTGAGAATTCCATTTAAATTCATCAATGAAAACCAACTCTTTGGTGATGCCGCGCATCAGACATGGGAACAAAAAGCCACCATCATACTGTAATTATAGCGTTTTCAATTCACATTGAAACGGATTTTAGATGAAATTTCTACTTAAACAAGTTTCTTTTAGTTCTTGTATCATTATTTAGTTCGCTCGATTAATTTAATATCTGATTAATATCTAAAACTAACTTATAAACATGATTTCTCTTCAAAATAATGACCCCGTTTAAAGACAGAAGTGAAAACGTCATGACCGTGTGGCCGGTGTGTGTTAGATATCCTATTGAAATTCTAGAGAAAATTAACTT
>OZ038445.1:9951018-9983518 GCA_964036265.1 Daptonema setosum
TGAGGCATGATTACAGACCCCACAGATTCTTTGTTTTGGTTTTTCTCTAGCAGCATTACTATTCCATGCAAAGCGTTACTGTCTGCCAGCCCCGATAACCTATCGTTAGTCGACGAAAAGCGCGTGAGCCCCGCAGAGGAGAATACAAATTTGTACCTGCACGTTTTGTAGCATGGGCACTGTGCTGTAGACAGCATGCGCGCGTAGTATCTATGCATGTAATGGTATCTACTGAACAGTTCTAAAACGTGTGGGTCCACGAGCGCAACCATTCCCGTAAAAATTATGAAAGATCCTGAATAAACACACAATACAATCCACCGTACTTCTATGACAAATTAAACAACTTTCTATGCATGTAATGGTATCTACTGAACAGTTCTAAAACGTGTGGGTCTACGAGCGCAACCATTCCTGTAAAAATTATGAACGATCCTGTATAAAAACACAATACAATCTACCGTACTTCTATGACAAATTAAACAACTTTCTATGCATGTAATGGTATCTACTGAACAGTTCTAAAACGTGCCAGTCCACGAGCGCAACTATTCCTGTAAAGAATGTGAAACATATTGTATAAACTCGCAATGCAGTCTACCGTAGTACTTTACAACAAAACAATAATTAACTTTCCATGTTATATACTAAGCCGTCCCCAAATGTGTGGGTCCACGAGCACAATCATTCACGTAAAGAGTGTGAAACATTATGTATAAACTCACAATGCAGTATACCGTAATACTATACAACAATAAATAACTTTCTACGCACGCATTGTTATATACTAAGCCGTTCTAAAACGGGTGGGTCCACGATCGCAACCATTCTTGTAAAGATTGTGAAACATCTTGTATAAACTCGCAAGGCAGTCTATAGTAGTTCTATACAACATTAGGTAACTTTCTATGCATGCATTTTTATATACTAAGCCGTCTCTAAATGTGTGGGTCCACGAGCACAACCATTCACGTAAAGAGTGTGAAACATTATGTATAAACTCAAAATGCAGTCTACCGTAATTCTATACAACAATAAATAACTTTCTACGCACGCATTGTTATATACTAAGCCGTTCTAAAACGGATGGGTCCACGAACGCAACCATTCCTGTAAAGATTGTGAAACATCTTGTATAAACTCGCAAGGCAGTCTACCTTAGTCTTATGCAACATTAGGTAACTTTCTATGCATGCATTGTTATATACTAAGCCGTTCCTAAATGTGTGGGTCCACGAGCACAACCATTCACGTAAAAAGTGTGAAACATTATGTATAAACTCACAATGCAGTCTACCGTATTACTATACAACATTAAGTAACTTTCTTCGCATGCATTGGTCTATAATAAGCGTTTCTTAAATGTGTGGGTCCACGAGCGCAACCATTCCCGTTTAGAAATTTGAAATTCGCGCCAAAACGTGGTAATTTTTTTATTATTTTTTTTGACTTTCATCACCCGGGGTTTTCGTACTTTTCCCGGACCCGGACGTAAACATGATGAAAAACCCCCATGCCCGGACCGGGGCCCGGGGTTTTCGTACATTTTCATCCGGGGAATCCCCGACCCCGGATAAAAATGTACGAAAACCCCGGGTTTTTTTACAACTTTTTGTTCATCCGGGCCCGGACGACCCGGGGTTTTCGTACATTTTTGTGCCAAACCGCGGAGATTTGGGGGCGGAGTCAACTTCTCCGGGGAATTCCTGGGGGTTTTCGTAAATTTTCATTTGTTGACCCGGGGAAATCGTATGTCATCTCCGGGGTCCGGGACCCGGGGTTTTCGTACTACCCAAAAGCGCGCGCTTTTAACGAGTTCAAAAATGTCTTCGCAACTTTTCTTCAATTCATGAAGAATTGATGGGAATTTATAAAAATTATATTTTTTGCAAAATAATTTCACTCGGGGGTTTTCTATAGCGGCCAGAACATGGCTGAATTTTTTTAATGTGAAAATCCATTTATTTTAGCTCAAATTGAAGAAGACAGAAAATTGAAGGCGGGCTGGATATCAGAGGCGGAGGCCGAGCACAGAGAGGCCTTTTTAACTAGAAAACATGTTGAGTGGGTTTATTGACCTCCTGAAAACATCTGTGAAGTTTTTTTACGCGAGAAACCTCTTATTTTTGAGTCAATCTGGTCGGCGCCGACCCGGATGTACCTAAAATTGATGCTGCACGCGTTATATCAGACGGGGGGGGGGGAGCATTGATAGGCTGAGCTGATGTTTCATGAGCACGCTAATTGGAGCGCCTTTTTATTTTTTTAATTTTATTTTCTGTGTTGGAATTTATTTTTTTATTTAAAAAAATTGTGAAAAAATTCAAATCGGCGTGTAGTGAAAATTCTATTTAGCCCATATACCGTAACGTTTGGGTTACGGTCAGTCCCAAAAATTTCTGACTCGGCCTATACACCTATTTAACTATGTACGGTATAATGAATGGTTTCTTCTGGTCAACTCTTTTTGAAGTTTATTTCGTGCAAATTGATTTTTTTCGTGTCATTACTGTTTTAATACTCACTAAAATGACATCTTCATTGACACATCTATTTTTGTTTATTTTCAATACACAACGCACACGAGTTTTCGACGTACCGTGGTTGTGTGTTTTGCAATTTTCTTGCTTTTGTATAAACAATGCATTTCTTTGAAACTTCAAGACGATAAAGAATAATAAATCACTGAGATATTCTGAGAATTCCATTTAAATTCATCAATGAAAACCAACTCTTTGGTGATGCCGCGCATCAGACATGGGAACAAAAAGCCACCATCATACTGTAATTATAGCGTTTTCAATTCACATTGAAACGGATTTTAGATGAAATTTCTACTTAAACAAGTTTCTTTTAGTTCTTGTATCATTATTTAGTTCGCTCGATTAATTTAATATCTGATTAATATCTAAAACTAACTTATAAACATGATTTCTCTTCAAAATAATGACCCCGTTTAAAGACAGAAGTGAAAACGTCATGACCGTGTGGCCGGTGTGTGTTAGATATCCTATTGAAATTCTAGAGAAAATTAACTTATTATGTTGATGAAATAACCTGCAAAACTTAAAGAAATTCACCAACCACAGCAAAAGTTATGGTCTCATAAAATCGCAGAGTTTTTTTTGGCCCACCATGTATAGCTTGGTCAGGATTTCTTGCTATTAAGAATAAGTTTTGTGGATTGACTACGCATATGCGATGAATCAAGCGCAATTTTCTTATCTTGTCCGAACACTTTATGAAAAAAAAACCCTCTCAAAAAATTGTAACCGCGTCAAAAACAAATTTGAATTCAAACTGCGCGCTAACAAGTTTTTTTGGCTAACAAGAAACCCTGGATATGCTTTACTGATCTGCATTGCGTTTCAGAACCAATGATGTAAAGCGCGTACATTGTTTCTGCAAGCAAAAGTATTGCCCAAAACGTCTGATAATGAAACATCACTAGCCTCAACTCAAATCGGTTGACATCATAGTTTAACACAGTGACGAATGGGGTGATGATGATTGATGTGCGTGTTAACACTGATTGTCTGATGTTTCATTATCAGACGTTTGGACCATACATTTGCTTGCAGAAACAACCTATGGCACAAGTTGGCATGGTCATTGATATACGAATCGACAGCCGCCGTAATCGCAGATAATTGAGTGAATAAGTGAGAGAGTGAGTGAGTGAGTGAGTGAGTGAGTGAGTGAGTGAGTGAGTGAGTGAATGAGTGAGTGAGTGAGTGAGTGAGTGAGTGAGTGAGTGAGTGAGTGAGTGAGTGAGTGGGTCCCTACCAAAATACCTAAAAGCCAAAATACCTAACTGGACAAAATCCATAACATGCCCAAAATCCAAAACGGGACGCCCATAATACATAAAAAGTCCAAAATACCTAAAAATTTGGATTTTGTACGTCCATAATCCAACAACAAATGTAATACCCATCCTCAGAGTACCCCCTCCCTCTTTGATATGGTTATGTCATATTGCAGTCAGTCACTGTTCTTTTATGCGTTATTAACCGAGATGTAATGGACATTTTCATTGGTCCGCCTTCACTGCTTTAATTATCATGAATGATAAAATGTGAAAGAAAATGTTTTGTAATAATAACCATAATAACCAAAAAATATCAATGGAAATTATAAGCAAACAACAAGTAAAGCACAGCAAAAACAATAGTAAATGAGGCGTAAACTATTTACAGTAAACATGCTATATACAACTCTATATTAGGAACAGATATAATACTGTAAGAATATGTTTTTATCCACGACAAGAAGTGAATTGAGGTATATAACAGGTGATTGGAAACAGTTGCTCTGTTGTCCCTTCGTTGCGAGCTGAGTAAGTGAGTGAGTGAGTGAGTGAGTGAGTGAGTGGGTGAGTGAATGAGTGAGTGAGTGAGTGAGTAAGTGGGTGAGCGAGTGGGTGAGTGAGTGAGTAAGTGGGTTAGAGGGTGGGTGAGTGAGTGAATGAGTGGGCGAGTAGGTGGGTGAGTGGGTGGGTGAGTGGGTGAGCCCGTGGGTTAGTGAGAGTATGTACCAACCTGACCAAGTCAGACAAAGTTTGTCCCACAGTTCGATGGGATTGTTGACCCATGCTTTCGACCGGTACCGTTTTTAACAGCAACCGCTACACTACGTTTACCATACGGTTAATATGCAATATCATTCCACATTGCAAGTAACTGTTACATGAATACTGTAAGGGTGGGGAAACAGGGGAGGGGTAACATTTGTTGTTTATGTTCTTTGGATTATGTAATTTGGGTGGACATAATCCAAAAAATATAAAAAATGCACTATATACCAAAATCCAACAATGGTCGTGTTGTATTTTGGGCGTGTTTTTAGGTATTTTGTCCAGTTAGGTATTTTGGCTTTTAGGTATTTTGGGATTCACCCTGAGTGGGTGAGTGAGTGAGTGAGTGAGTCCTTGTTAGATTTTTTTCAAATGCAGTAAAGGTTTACAAAGTCAGAAATTTGTTTTGCCGATTTATATTTTTCTCTGGCGAGTGAAAAGCGTGAAAATTGTGGCGTTTTGTGTTAACGATATGTGAATAAAAGCATCGACCAAATTGCACGTGAATAAAGGCACCGACCAAAAATTTGAGTTTGTCGTTTTGATGAATGACAATAGCTAGAGGTAATAAAAATAACTCTAATCATATGTTCTATGCAGCTACTAAAATACTTGATCATATTGGAGACAAATAAACTTATTTAGTTAGGTTTTTATTAGCTAAACACATGCAACCATTTTTGGTCGGTGCCTTTATTCACCGAGAAAAAGGTTACAAAAAAGTTTTTTTGAAATTGTCGTGTTTGTATTTTGAAGTAAAAATTTTACAACTAAACTGGGTAAAATTGTTTAGAACAACTGTGGGTTGACTTTTTATGACGAATTATTATTATAGTTAATCCACTCGCTCACTTACTCACTCGCTCATCCACTAACTCACTCATTCAATTTCTCACTCACTCATCCACTCATATACTTAAAGTCTGGTCAGAGTTTCTCGTTACTTCGAATTTTTTACCGTAATCCTTTTGGCGCGCATTAAAATTTTTGCGCGCATTCAAGTTTACTCAAAAATTTCAGCTGTTCGCACTACATGTGTACAACATATTATTAAACATGCCTAACTCATTAATTGTTTAGTATTAGGTTTTCAGGAAAATAATTAGTAACAAGATACCCTGACCAAGCTATACTCACTCCCGCATTTACTCACTCAGTCACTCACTCCTTCATTCACTCACTCACTCACTTACTCATTCACTCTTTCACTCACTCACTCAGTCACTCACTCACTCCCTCACTCATTCACTCAATCACTAATCACCTCAGACCTCACTCACTCACTCACTCACTCACTCACTCACTCACTCACTTACTCACTCACTCATTCACTCACTCACTCCATTATTCGGTCACTCACTCAATCACTGACCCCCTCAATTTATTCACTCATTCACTTACTCACTCACTCACTCATTCATTCTTTCACTCGAGCGCTCACTCAGTCACTGACCCCCTCACTCACTCACTCACTCATTCACTCACTCACTCATTCAGTAACTCAATACTCATTCCCTTTCTATTCACTCACTCAATCACTCAGTCACTCACTCATTCACTTACTCACTCACTCACTCACTCACTCACTCACTCACTCACTCACTCACTCTCTCACTCACTCACTCACTCATCCACTCACTGTCTCAATTACTCACTCAAATACTCACTCACCTTTTTTCTCACCCTCTCAATCAATAATCAATACCTTGCTCACTCAGTTTTAAAGCTGACTCACTCGCTAACTTACTCTTCAACTCAAAACACGTTCACTATTTTTCCCAATCACTCACTCACTAATTTACTACTCCCTCCCTCACATAACCATTAACTCACGTCTCACTCACTCACTTACTCACTCACTCACTCACACACACACACTCACACACTCACTCACTCAGTCACACACTCACAGACTCACTCACTTATCCACTCACTCAGTCATTCACTCACTCACTCTCACACTACCTCAATATTCACTCACTCACTTACCCAATCACTCATTCATTCAATCACTATACCACTCAATCACTCACTCACTCACACACTCACTCGCAAACTCACTCAATGGCCCCATACACGTCCAAAGCCTGACTAATCTAGATTAGCCTAGGCTAATCTAGATTAGTCAGGCTTTGGACGTGTATGGGGCCAATAGTTATTAATTTGTTCACTAACTGCTGAACCCCGGGACATTTTCTCCCTGTAAAACTTTTTCCATATCTGTCAAAAGGCATCGATCGAAACGAAACATCGAAACTATTCTTTTCGATATCGTTAACACAACGCACCAAAATTGTTTTTATTGCCACGTGATCAAAGAAATTTTAATAAAAAGGACTAAAAAACATAAAATAACAATTCTTCATCTGTATTCTTAGAGCAGAACAGTAGTCCAGCAGTCACCACCTTTAAAACAGAAAACAATGTCGCAAAACAGTGAACAAGAGGATGGCGAACTGCTTTCGCCGGTTCGGCCAATCACGAACCCGGCGCCGGAAAACCGACCGATGGGACATGCCGTTCATAAATTGGACAATCTTTTCATTCCTCGAAGTCCTTCGCCTGTATTTGAAAGCGCTCCTGCCCTGAAGAGTGCAGAGAACAACGATCGAATCTGTGGGATCGGTAGCGCCACTCGGTTGATTGAAGAACAGTCGGTTGGTTGAATGTTATTTTATTCAGTTAGATGATTAAAGTTGTTTTACAAAGATACCATGGTTTTTACCAGTCTTTTGTTGCAGTTTTGATAAATAACACTGCGTTGATTGTTGTTTTTAATCTTTTGTTTTCGATACACTACACCCATTGAAGTAGGTGATCTCTTCATTTCAGGCTACTCATTCACGTCCATCTGCTCCTTACGAGCGAAATTACCTGAACGAGGAATTTGTAAGAGAGGGGTTTTCAAGTGCGTTCCGAGCAGAGGCCACAAAAGATGTCGATATGCGAGTTAGTTGGAATACCATTTAGAAATGTTACTCGGTCGATGGGTCAGTCAGGGTAACCGTCTAAAGTCTACTTGTAAAATTTCGTATGTTTATTGACACATGACACACGTTTTTCAATAATTACAGCGCCCGCCTACATCAACAACTGCATGCGGTGTATTGCCACCACCACCGCCACCACCTCCATTGGGCAATCGAGGTAGAGTAGATGATTTACATCAAGAACGTGGTTTGTTATTTTTGTTTTTTTACTTGCGCTCCTTAATTGCTGTTTGAACTGGCAACTATCTGAAATTCATCTCGTACGTTTTGCTGCAGATTCCTTGTCATCGTTCTCTGAGTTGGCCAGTCAGAGTCAACGTCACCCATCTGGAGATTTACCGTTTTGTTACTCTGCCGCTCCGTCTAATAATGACATGCCCATGGGTCATCAGAATCGAAATGATTATAACTCGACTGTGCCGTCATCTTCAAATGTTGCTGTTACCAGTGTGCCTTTCACTTTCTCTTCCACATTTGCCGGTGCCCCTTTATATGCTGATACAGGTGGGTTGGGTAGTGCAGTCGGTACTATTTTTAGTTTGTATATTTTTGTTGCTGTATATCGAGTTAATTTGGATAGATTGTGCACCGATTTTCAATGAAATGAATGAACAAATGTGATTCACCTATTCGCATTAATGAATTTATTCCATATCAGGTAACACATCGTCATCTTCGTCCACACTTTCGCCATATGTCACCATCAGTGATTCGATAGCCGCTTCATTCGCGCCTTATAAGGCTTCGGTGATACCCGCCAAACCCGTTTATGCTCAGACTACATGTGCTGGCTTTGTCAATGTTTGTTATTTTCGAGTTACTTTCGATATCGTATTTTGTGTTGTTTAATCACTAATCAGAACTCTTGGGGTTTTACATTTTCGCTGACTCGCTGTCTGAGGCCATCGCGTTTTATGGAACTTCTCATTCACTCATTCGCCCATCCACCCACCCCCAATCATTCACTTACCCACCCAACTCCTCACCCACTCTTTCATCCACTCTCTCCCTCACTCACTGAGTTACTCACTCATCCACTCACATTTTTATTCAATCTGTAGACATTCATGAGTGTGCCATCAAACCCGACGGATTCGACAACGACATCGACCGCAGTACCACCCAAACAAACGGGTGTCGTTGAGTTTATCGACGCGCCCGCCAGTCCCAGTCCGGGTCTGAATGACGTGCAGTCTCCGCCTACCCAGGTTTGATTGTTTCGGAATTTTACTTTTCTGACCTGAAATTTGTCGTTGCTGATGTATGGTGATGAGTTTGAATCAACCTGCAGTTAACCAGTTAGAGTATAAAAGGTTGAATTAAAACTCCATTGAGATGCAGCATGGCATGTTTCATAAATAACATTTAAGGCAAAGATGTAATAGTTGTTGATATTATTTTTAATTAATGATTAATTTTATTTGCAGATCAAATCCATCCCGATCGATTCATGTAGTTTTATCAGTGATGCTGATGATTCGACTGCGATGGCACAACCTGAACGACTTCAAGGTCGTCAACCGGTGGTCGGCAATGAGCCGGATGAGTCGAAAACAACCGCTATCAAAGAAAATCAGAGCATTGATGATGGTTAGCAACTTTTATTTTTTGCATAAATATAATTCTTATTTTATTTATAAATCTTTAAAATTTTTGTCAACAAAGCATACCAGATCTCAATTGTGTGTTTTTTCGCGTCAATAGTCTCTGTTTTGTTTTGGATTTGTTTTCCTGGTATTTTCGTTTCTACCCAACGATGTATTATCAGGTTACTAATTAAGTGCTGCGTTACTAAATTATTTTTAAACTGGCAGTGGAAATCGAGCGCGAGATTGTTGGTCCAAGGAAATTTTTCTTTATTAGTTTAACATTCGAGACTAGACGATAACTTTGATAATTTTTATAAGATAACACAAATTAATTCACTATTCGTGTTTGTTGATAAATTTTCACTCTAAACCTTTTGCAGCAGACGAAATGGTCGACTCCGAGTTGTTAGAAATGCGACTGAGACTGGCAGCGATGGAGTCGACTATGCGCCGAACAACCAATCGAGCTCAGCAGCTGTTGGGTACTAGAAGATCGACTGAAGATGTTCATCAGAAAGGTGGGCTTTGGGGGAAAATATGAACCAACCTTTATATTTGCTTATAATATCTGATTTCAATGTGCGTCTTCGTTTTCGGATTTCTAGTCTCAAAATATATTTTGAAGTTCCCAGTAGTAATTCAGAGTTCTCTGTTTTTTTTCCTCAACTGGTTGAGAAAATCTATATAAGAATCAATATTGCATTTATACAGCCTTCTACCCAACTTCATTATACGTCTGGCAAAACAAGTCGTTAAAAATGAAAAAAATCAGATTTAAAAATTTTGATTGCTTGAATAAATTTGTTTTGCGATTGCAGAATCAGCCCAGGTTGGCAATGCGTCCGATAACAATGGTCGCGAGCTCCGGGAACTGCTCAGTCTGCTGGAGGATGGTGAAATTGTGGACGACAGTTCTTCGGACGAAGGAGACGACGCTGGAAAATCGGAGGAAGAAAATGACAATGAATCTATGGACAATGATAAAATGGTTGGCGTGCTTTGTGGCCTTTTTAATTCTGGGTGATTACAGTTTTACTCTAATACAATGTTAAATTTAACCAAAGTGTGCATAAAGAATGCAGTATATAAATATAAACGCATTACGTTATGATGCGCATTATGACTTTGTGAGCGTCGGTCACATTAATAATCAATCCGAAACGCATCTGAAGGGACGCTCACATTCTAATTTTTGCAGCCATTGAAAAATTCGGCGGATGATGAAAATGACTTGAACGATGGTCGAGTGAATGTGACCGAAACGGACGAGGAAGAAGCGGATGATGAACGCACGTTGGACGCATTGCAGCAGAGTTTGGACGGCATTGACGGGGGTGGCGAGCAGCTGGCAGTTGTCGATATATGGAGAGACGGAAAGAATGGTAATTTTTCATTGCTTATGTTTTGATGGATAGTTAGTTGAAAAAAATTAAACTTTTTTCTATACAATTTAAGAGGAATATGACGTGCTTTTGTCGCCTGTTTAGTCGATTTCGTAGGGCGACAGCCCAGAATACGATTCCTAAGCTCGAAACCTGACTTGAGACTGAAGGGTAGCTCTGGCTTTTGGGTTTCTGCTATTGCTCGTCAGTTTATTCAACCTCATGTTCACTCACTACAAATAAACCATTTTTATGGGGTATGTGAATGTTTTCATTGAATACAAAAGAGACTTGCTGTGCAATGAAGACGAATTTCACGTGATTTGTGTTCTTTCTTCAGAATTTGGATATTGGGGAACTCGAAAAAGAACTGAAAACTGTTTTAGATATTATAAAGTTCACTAAAATATTCTTTTGTATTTTAGATGTGCCGGCTACCACCGAATCCAAGGCCGCTGCCACACCTACTCGAAGTGAAAGTGGTACTCCGTCGAGGCAACGTCGGACCAAAAGTCGAACCTCGGAAGACGGTGGCAGTCGCGATCGTGAACATCGACGTCGTGACAACAGAGATCGAGCCTGCAGAGATGATGCGGATAAACCGAGGTTGATTATCCTGGTTTTGCATGATTATTATTTTTGTTCTGAGAATTGGAAAAGGTTTTTAATTTTTTCACTGAATATAGAAAGTTGAAAAGTCGTTGCTGTCATATCGTCGTTTACCTAGTCTAGTATGTAGGCCTGTAGGGCGTCAGCCTCGAAAAGACTAACAATTTAGCCGTCATAGCGTATTATGCAGATTTTTTTCATAAAACAGCAGATAAAACTTCAACAAATGTTAAGTTTTGAGAAATGAGATAAATTAAGTAAAAAAATACGTTGCAGCTCCCGGTCAACACGTTTCTCCACGCCAACCCCGGTATCGCCGAGTCGCCGTCGTCGCAACCCCGATATGACCAACAAAGATCAACCCTATAAAACCGGCATAAAAAGTCGATCGCGCTCAAAGTCGGTCGAGAATTCGTCAAAATCGTCGAAAAGTCGCCATCGGTCATCGCGTCATGGAAGAAAGTCGTCTAGAAAGGATAAGGACAAGCGCACGGAAAAACGTTTCAACGAATGGCAGCGCAAACAGAGGGATAAGATATTGAGGTCGGCTCTAGTTTCTCGTTTCTTTATGGGGTTTTTCTATTGCTTATCCGTTTGAAATTGGGAATGGAATTCTCGGCTGTCCTCCTAAACTCTTGGCTGTCCTCCTGTTATAGATGATCTTGGTAAGAAATTTGACTCAGATACAAGACACAGATTCTGACGTGTTGCTCTGGTGTTTCTGCCTTTGCCCGTCAGTTAATTCAACTTTTCTAGCCACTAGGAAAACACATTTTGTAGGATGTTTGTGTGCTCTGGTGGCTTGAATAAATGGGGGAGTCACAGTAAAAAGGCTTTGGCTCAATTGTAAAACCATGTTTGAATTGGTTTCCGACCCGACAGGATCATGGATTGCCAAAAAAAAATTCACACATTTTTTTTTTTTTTACAAATTTTTGGTATTCATTCAGGATCGACCATACATGTCCCAAATCATCAGTAGGGTACTCATTTAGATTTATTTAATGATTCTGATGACTTAGATAACAGTTTTGAGCCCAAATTCGTAAGGAATAATTGATTAAAGTAAGGTAAAGAACTGCCTGGAATTCAAGTGAAAAGTTGTAGTGTTAACTACTCCAACTTGTGAATCGTTACATAGCTGCAATGCAAGGCATAATGTATAAGGCATAATAATACCGAACGTAAGGCATAATAATACCGAAGGTTCAACAAAAAAATAATATCCAAATCCAATTCAACCATTATTCACAATATATTTATTTTTAATTTTACGCACAAACAACGGACAGCAAAAATAATTATAAAAAAATCAATTGCTGGTTGGCGCAAAATATGTGTTTGTAAAACTTTTACCACACTTCTGACATTTTATATAGTCGTTCTTGAAATACTTGTCTACTCCAGCATGCCCAAATTCTCTCTGTGATGTTTCAAATTTAAGGTCAAACACGACGAACAGGCAGCGCGCGAAATTCAAAAATAAAATAAGGAATTCGGAGAATTCGAAATGTCATCAACAATTTTATTTTTTATATATATTTTGTTGGCTTAGCAGTCTAATCCACTGCATTATTTTTTAGCGCGAGAATATGCTATGAAAAGCAAGAAACGTTCCGGTTATTCTTCATAGCACCACCGTATAATATTTTTGAATTCGCGCGCTTTCTGTTCGTCGTGTTTGACTTTCAAGTTGAAACATCACAGAGTTTTGTCCCTGCAAGGCGTTGGACAAGAATAAGAAGAACGACTATACTACACTTTAGAGATGTTATTAACGTATTACAGAAACATTTTCAAAACTTTGTAAAAAAAAAAAAAAAAAAAAAAAAAAAATAACCAAAAATTTTTTTTTCATTTTTTTTTTATTTTTTTTTTGGCAATTCATGGACAGGATGGCATTTTTCAGAGATTTACCGAATATCATGGTCATATTCACGTCATAGTCTTGATAAATGTGAAATTTGTGTTCAGAACTCGCGACCCGCAGAAACAAATGGAGGAATTCATTCGAATGTTGAGCACGCGCAAATCCGACGTCTATTCGATCGACCCGTCCACTTCGGGCAGTTCAAATGTTTTGGCGGGAAATTTGAAATTGGAACCGAAAACGCCGCCATCGATAACGAGACTGCGCAAGCAGTCGGACAATTATGAGGTGGAAGCGATGGATATTGATTCGGGTGCGTGGTTGCAACAGAATTTGTTCACTCTGTTTCTTCAATAAAGCATCAATAAAAACATTTCAATAAAACAGATAAATTTACCAATAAAACATTTAAATAAAGCAAGTCTATTCAATCACTTACTCACTGATCCACTCTCTCACTGTTTGACTCACTCACTCACTCTACTCACTATACTCACTCTTTTGGTGGCTCACGTCACGTGAAAATGGAAGCCCAACTGCAATCACAATTTCAAATTGTTGCAATCTAATTCAGAAAAAATCTATTTTTTCAGATGCGGACGACGCAACCCCATCGTCACAGCCGCTCGGTTTCGAAACTTGTGCACGCCGCAGCGTCCACCCGCCGTCCACGAGCAGCTATCCGTCCTCCTCGTTACCCCCGTTTATCGGCCATCCGTCCACAGCACGCCTGAACGCGTGGGGTGTCACCGTCCCACTTCACGTGAGATTTTTTTCTTTTTTCTAATGTTTTTTTTAACTTTTTTAGACGAATTGAAAGAATGAACCTGACCGTTTTCACTGTGTGTTTCGTTCGTTATTTTTCGACGATATTCGGGATAGAACTAATAGATTATTCGTCTTTGTTTGTTAGTGACGCTCCCATCAGTTGCATTTCATATTTTCTTAATACTTTAAAACGTTATTAATAGGGGTCCTTTTCTATCAGATTAGCTTCCTTGTTTTTGCAGCCGCTACCCCGACCGCATGCGTACTCTGTTGTGCTGGCTCCGCCTCCTCCGCCGCCACCGGTTTCGAGCTCTTTACCTGATTTTTCATTGGAATACCGACCTTATGGTCAGGCAAGGGTGCCGGGACAATACCATGAGGTGGACGCTTATGATCCAGAGGAATATGCGCCTGGTTGGTGGAGAATGCGAGCTGTTAAAAATGTTGAACTGCAGTCAAAATCGTTTTCGGAAAGTTTCAAAGAATTCTCGTAGGTAGTAAAACTTGCGGGATATGGCATAAAATTGTTCTAGTTTTTAACCCGGATTTCCGCCGAAAATTATATTATTATATTTTTAGTTTTTTTTGAAAGTTTCACAACAAAAAAGTTGAACACTTTCTAAAAATAAAAGCGACCACAGTGTGGTATTGATTTACTCGATAACCAGTATGATAAGAAAATTTTCATCAAATCCAATATAAAGTGGCGGTTGAGACAAACTATTTTTTTCAATAGATAATTACTATGACACTTGTTTTTCAGATTTTGGCGGTGATGACGGAATGAATATCGAGTACACACCTACGCCCATTGCTATGCGACACGGCACACAGGTTGAATGCAATTTTTCTAGGCTGTTTTCAGTGTTTGTTTATTTTTTATATTTAAATTTTAAAAAATTAATTACCTTTCAAAACACTACCATGCGACTTGAAGCTGCTATTTGTGCCCATGCTTTTAGTAGATTTTCGAGGTCTTCGATTTACGATCTATTTAGGACGAGAGGGTACACAATAATGTAAAAAAGTTCAATGTTCTAATAAAATGCAAAACTAAAAATCAAATTTATGAATTGAAAAAAAAGTTTTATATATTTCATTTCATCAGATTATTTTAGTTTTATTGATTTCAGCTCCCTGCAGTGGCCTCACCGTCATCGATACGATCCAGTCGTTCCAGCATAGTAGCATCCGAAGAAATGGCCCTGGAATCAAGCTCAGATCAAGATGATGATCGTGTACATGATGAGAAAGAAAATGTGGCCGATAAAGCAGAGGATGGTAAAGCGAGCGGTTCTGAGAATGATGACGACGAAGATGATATCATGGCATTGCGTGCCAAGTTGTTGGCCACCATACAGAAGAAGAAGGACGCTGCTGCTGCTAAGCCATCAGAGATTGAGCGGACCAAGGAGAGGAAGGATGATTCACGGGTTGGATTTCCTTCTCCCGTTCAAATTTTGTTTTTGTAACTCGAAAGATGTATTTTTCGTTATTTATGTTTTATAATAATGATTAGATAATAGCTTTTTAGTTTTAATTTTAGTCTCTTAAGGGCGGTGCTCACGCAACGAGAAACGTGGCCGATCAGCTGGCAGATGTGCTGAAGAACGTTCGGGCCAACGTGGAGGCCAAGCAGTCGTTGACTGATAAACACAAATGTTAGTGCAGAAATATATTATCTTATCTGATATGTCGGAGAATCATCCAATTAAGAAAAACATTCTGCAAATCATACATAGTTATGAAAAATGTTCCAGTATGTCGAGTGTCGCCTGTCGGCATCTGATTCAGATTAGGATGGGAGCTGATAGGATTAACTATGAACGTGATTAGTAAAAAAATTTACTTCGTCGGATGATGGATGATTATTTTAGAAATTTTTCAAGCTAATAATATTTTCCGAAAATCAATACGAACTTTATTTTGACCAAAGTTATTGTCAACGAAATACTGAGTAAGATGTTGATAAACAAAGTTATTTGATCTAATGACTTGTATTATAGCCCAGCATTCCTGGTCCACATCATCTTCAATCAGCTGCTCGCCCGTTCCACCGGTTCGTCTGCCGGCCGATCGACCAGAAATCGCTCGCGTTAAGCGCAGTTTTCCGTCGAAAAATCGCCACGGAACTCCTCCGAGTGGTTCGCCGGCTCATCTCAACAACAACAGTAGACCCACTTCAGCATTGTCTAGTGGTGGTGTGCGCATCAACAACAACAACAGTGATCTGAACAAAACTCTCGATGATGGGTCACCAACGATCAGTGCCAGCGGTGCCATTGTTGTGGATAGCAGTTCAGAAGATTACGTTGTTATCGACGAAGTCAGGGAGGATGACGTGGTTAACAACAGCAGCAGCAGCAACAACAACAACAACATCAACAACAACAACAACAACAACAACAACAACAACAACAATATGACACCGATCAAAACGGTAACCACGCAGAATTCGGGTAACCTCCGCGTCACCGTGTGTGATTCTCCGCCCGTGACGACCGCTTCTAATAATCCTGATGAAACATCTGCTTTCAGAGGAAACAGTAAAATAGTGCCACTGAAACCGGTGAATTTCGTCGAAGCTACTGCGATTCCCACGGAGGGTGAAATGGCGAAGTTGGAACCAAATGTGAGGATGAAAAACAATCCATTTGTTGAGAAAACGAAGTCACCGAAGCCGAAAGAAGCTGATTCGAAAATTGAGACTCTGAATTTGAAATCTGTGGTCTTGCCGCCAACGTCTAAAAAAGTGGAAGTAAGTCAAACATCGACTGGTGAACAGCGCGTGAGGAAGACACAGGTTTGTCAGGTTTCATCAGTGTCATTTGAGTGAGATGAGTTCAGAAAGGTTGAATTGAACGACAGGGAGTAGGGTACTCCCCCACTCTGAGGGCGGGGGTTACCCTACCACCTTGTCAGGTTTCTGTTGCTAGACCACATTCTACAACAACGGAAAAAATCTTTAAAAAAATTTATAGTTTTTATCCATTTTGAAGGAAGCGCTAACGGCACGTCTCGCCCGCGTCAAGACAGAAATGTCGGCCAAGGATGCACAGCTGGCCGAGTGTGCGCTGGTGGTGGCCGAGTCACGTCGATCCAACGAAGTGGCCAACATACGATTGACTGAAATGACGAAGAAACGCATGGAACTCGAACGACAGCTGCTATTGGTTGGTTTGGTTTTTAGGTTGAATTTATTTCCTCTTGGTTTTTTACTGAGACTTCTTCATCCCTGAAGTCTTAACGCTACCATAACAGAAATTATCTTCGATTATCACTTTACTCTACGACTAACTTGTGGTCAGTTTTTATTGCCCTCTCGTTGAAGGGTCATGATTCATGAAGGAAAATGAATTTGAAATTAACATTGACTGAACAGCTGGATTACCATATACATATTTACAAATTGTTGTATGTTGCAGCTGAACAAGTGCATCGAGGCGCAGACGCAGTCGTGCGAGGAGCATCGTAGCGAGCTGGACATTGCCGAGCAGAGATATGATCTACTCAGAAACGCCCAGGCGTCTTATCGGTTTGTCTCCAACTTTTTTTCTAAAAGAGTGAAACAACAAACCAACCAACAACACAATTATTGGGACTTATTCATCACTGAAGCCATTAAGGTCCTTACATTTAACGATTTTGTTGTGAACAGTGAAGTAGAACACCCATGTGGAATCATCGAACTCTATTCATTAGAAGTAGGCGGTATAGAGTGGTGTACTTGAATATTTTAAAGGTAATATAACTTTATATTTTTAACTAAAGGAATTTTATTGTCTTTTTTGCTTTCCGTTTTTTTCAAGGTTTTTGTCAGCTGTGATATTTTACTTTTAAAAGAATCATTTTTTGACGTGGTGTAATGCAATATCATAGATTATTTGCTTGTTCATTGATTATTGCTTGTTTTGCAGCCACCAGTGGGAGGAGATCCAGGATCTGCTAACGCGAACGTCGGCCCTGGCCAATCTGGGCAAGTCCAGCACAACACCGAATGCTGCCACCACTTCAATCAAGTCATCAACGCCCAGTACTCTACAGAAACCTATAGATCGAGGTTGGAATTAAAATTATAATTCGATAATTATAATTATGAGGTCTCAAATTCAAATTTATTCGGTCATTATACCTCAATACCAAATCACGTCGGTTTGTTTACAAATGCAACCACTTAACTTATTGAGTCTGAGAGTTCCAGTAGCTTCCGTTGTTGGTAAGAGAGAAAACCAATCCTCAGTTCACATTATAATATGGATAACTGTTTTTTTTATTATATTTTTGCATTATAATTATCTGTTTGAAAAATCCCGATAAAAATCTTCCACAGCAGTTCATCAACCTGATGTTCCGATGTGTCGTCGTCGTAAGTTCAAATTTTCAGTTGATGTATATTGTCGTCCTTATTTTACATTAATTATCCATGGAATGTTCCTAGGAGATTTTTTTATCTTATCTTGATTTTTTCAGAAGCCATACGTGCCCGCCTGAAATGGGTGCGACCGCGAGCCCAGCCAGTGGACAGAACGGCCGATTCCAACTCTGTGAGCACAAATCAGCTCCGTTGTAGAGCGGAGATTTCATTTTATTTTTTATTTCTAGCAAAGTTTGTCTTCATTCTTCACATTACTTTTATTGATTATAAGTTGAATTTGGCAATTCAACGAAACGTTTAAATATGATTGTTTTCAGGCTCTGCTGCCATTAATACCCGACAACCGTGACGCCGTCATCTCCACCAATGCGGCCGACCAGTCGTTCCATGCGTTTAATCGATCCTCTGTGCTGCACATACTGGACCAGCCCGTGGCGACACCCGACTGCTCCCGATTTCTCACGTCGATCAAGAGCTATCGGTTGGTTATTATAATTCATTCAGATTTTTTTGTATTTGAGTATGAAGAAGTTTTAGAGTTGAAATACAATTATCTGTTTTTTTTGTTCAGGCACAAAAGTAAAAAACAAATTATTGTTGGAATAGAACTTGATTGGTTGAGTAAACTTTCTGCGTGTTTATGAACCTATAGAGACGACTTAAATTTGTATAAACGTTATGGCAATTCTTGTATCAAGTTTCTGCGGCTGGAATATCAAACGTTTATTTCTAGTTAACTTTTGTTTTAGGGTGACGTCAAGTTTTCTGTATTCGCACCGGGTAACGAGCAGTTCGTTCAGTCACGCGATCGATGTCGACTGGCCGCTGTGTCCATGGGAGATCAACGGCATCTGCAAGGACACTACTTGTCAATGGTTAATCTCCGTTATATTTCAATATCGGTTGTCGCCTGATTAGTCTAGTCCGTAGAGCGTCAGCCTTGAAAACTGGTGGTCCTGGTTCGAAGCCTGACTTGAGACACAGACCCTGACGCGTTGCTCAGGGTTTCTGTCATTGCCAATCTGATATGGTGTTAGTGTGAGTGTGACGCTATGTCTTAAAAATAGAGGCCTTTTAGCTGGGACTTGCAAGTTTTTCACCATCATAGTTCCCTATGTGGAATGTGGTTGAGCCTTTTCACATCAGTTGGTTTCACACTGATAGCTAACTTGTATATTATTGAGTAGTAGCCGTAAATAATATGAAAGAAACTTCTCCTCTGTGGTGTTTCATATGTAACTTACCAAAGATTTTTTATATTTTGCTGTTTGCAAACATGGTTCCACGCAGGCAACACTTCACCGATTACCATTTGGATGGGACTGGTCTCATCCACGAGCTCCTCCAATACTACCCCGACCTGCTGCGCGAGAAATTCGGTCGAGAGGAAGCTGAAAGCAGGGAAATCTCCCCTCGTGGTTGGACAAAGATAGACAATATTACGTCATCTCTGGATGGTGACGTGTTTTGTCTTCTCAGTATTTTTTCATTAAACAGGAATTCAATCTAGTCTCCTAAGGTTCAAGTAGTTGCATCACATTAAGTTAGAAACAGGTTCAGAACGTAGAAACGCATGAACACAGTTTGAGAAATCAGCTTGAGTTTTTTTAATTTTTAATATAACTAGTGAGTAAAAGCTGGTGTTGTTTGAGTTCAGTGGAATCGGTCTGGTTTAATGAATGATTGGCTGCCGATGGGTGTTTGATTTGATTAACGGGTTGACTGGGTTTGGGTGCTGGCAATGATCAATCATAATCATCGGGTGTTTCAGGGGCGCACTCACACTTCATCTCTCTTTTCTCATACACCGCTTTTCACTGAAATAAACTGGTCACTATCTTTCTAAATCCAATTAAGAGCACAGAACAAGAAAACAAGTTTATCTAAAAAACGTGGGAAAAATACAAACCTCCAAGTAAGTTAACTACTGTCCTAAAAACATTTTACACGCGCCCTCCCTCTCACAGTTGCCGCCTACTGCTCCCAATTGCTGACGGATGTGGTGATGGATGGACTGACTGAGCAACAACAACAACAACAACAACAACAACAACAACAACAACCACGTCTATCAACCATTGACAAGGCGGTTATCCGAATGGTGAAGAATCAAGAGGGTAATTCGGCGAACTTTTTGTCGATTCTACGGCGCCGAATTGAGAGCCCGCCGCGCGCATTCAAAACCAAAATTCCCACGGGTAAGCGTAAACGAACGTGCGAATTGCCGGCGGTCAGATTCACGTCGCTGGTTGACTGGCGCACGGGCTGTGTTCGGTATTATATACCGGCGAAGAGAACTAAGGTGGAGGCCATTGAGGGGTAGTAGCAGGTTGAATATAATGGAGCACGAGGGAGAACGCATGTTTGTGTCAATATCTTACCGTATCCATGTATTTTCTTGTGAATTTTCAGACATCAATTTAGTTGGTTTTGCTGTAATTTTGATCTGTTCAACCGTGAGCGAAAACAGTTTTTGACAATAGATGATTAACTTTTCACTATTGATACATGTTTCGGTGAGTTGACAGTTGACACAGATATTAGTTCTACCCCAGCTGTTCCTAACGCGTTAATTTTCAGTTTTTTTCTGTGGTTCGTTGCTGATTGAATAATTTTTCTAGAGTCTTCCTAAATGAATTCGACTTAAATACAGTTTTTGATATTAAAATTTAGAACTCGATACTGAAGGATTTTGATCCTAAAAAACTCAGTAGATCCAACAGTTTTACTTCAATGAAAACTGGACGACTTGAGTGCGCGGAGTGTTTTTTGTACAGCTTTTGTTTCATTTGGGTGTTGTGTTGTGATCGTATTGTCTGCTTGTGAATTTAAGCTTGTCGTGTTTTGTCTCTACTTTCGTCAGATAAAGCTCACCACATCATAGGTGGAAGATTTTTCATCGATTAGATTCTTGAGGTATGAGACATTCACTTTTACTTCTTAACATTATTTAAATGATTTGTCACACCATTTGTGCCTGTTAAAATCCCATGTTGGTCTCTCAGCGCGTGCGCATTTTACTTCAGGAGACTACGCAATTCATAAAATAGTCACCACCTTTTATTTTTTGCATTACAGTTCCAAATAGCATGTTTTGGACACTATTGAAGTTTTCCTATATTATCTGTATTTATAAATTATATTATATTTGTTGTTGATTTTTCGGAACGCTTATATTGTTGTATCTACAGTGTGCTTTCATATGGAACTTAAAAAACCTTCGCAAAAAAGTCAAGAGAGCAACGAACCAGCCGAAGAAGAATGAAGAGAACGACAACCAATGGATGATGATGGTGACGATGATTCGATCAACGTTTCGTCGCGTTTAACCGATTGATGAAATCCGACGATTTCTCTGTCGACAATGATCAAATGGTCTGCTGATTCGTAAATAAGGAAGATATTATGAACCAGTGTATTATTATATCATGCCATTTCCATCTGTCGGTTTCTTCATGTCTTCTCTGGTTTCAACGGATATGTATGTATTATATGAGCTATTATTGGTTTCTATGTCAGCCATCTTGCTCCCCGGCCTTCCGTCCGATTTCAATGTGCTTTCAGATTTCGGAATTATTTTCGCAGTTAAGAAATTAATAACGAAAAATAATCGAGTGTCTTATTATTCTATGTCCTACAAGGATACCCCATTACATATCTTGCCCACCCCATGGTCCGCTTCGGCAAATACGAATAGTTTTTTCATTATTTTTATTTCATTGAGTCATGCTACTATTTAATTATGAAATTATATATAAATATGATATATTTTATGTATGCGTGTTCTGGAAACTTTGCTCACTTAACCAATAATGTGCGAAGTGAGAGAAAAGAATAATGAAATGATCAATCAAAATTTCTTGGTAAACTCGGCTTTGTTACCCACGGACTTGGTGCTTCCGCCGTTTGCATACGGTTTATCTTTAGTGGAAAGTTGTGCTATTTCGATAATTTAATTAGAAACTTATTTTTGTTTTGATGTTGATATAATGACTACGCTGACTAAGCTGTTTCTGTGTTAATAAATCCCTGAAAAGTTAATCAAATTGTGAGAGTGTTTCCGATTTCCTGGTGTGATTAAATTGCGATGTTTTCAGAGGTTCGCCTTTAGTTGGTAGTGCATGTTTAATTAGGTTGAAGTTTTTTGATCCAAATCTCTGCGGTTAGAATATGTACGTAGTCAACCATTGCAATTTGATAGTAACTAAATTGAAAATGATTGAACCAAGAACTCTATGAATAAAGCCTACTTTTGTGTCGTTCCTGTTGACTCAAGTTGGTGCTTATAGTACAGGCCTGGTGTTTTGTTTGAATGTGCCCTAACCACTGGCTAGCCCGGCCTGTGTCGATAAACTAAAGTCGTACCCATCAATTTTACGAAATAAATTTACTTATGACGCGTGGGTACGGGTACAAAGCAAATCTGTCTTCTTCAATTTTTAACGTCTTTTCCACTGATTACCGAAAACATGTGTTACGTCAGTCAACTTGACAGACAAAACTAGGATGAGTGAGAAAAAACTCCTGCAATCGAATGCTCCGCATTCATAAAAAATATTCATATAATTTTAATTATTACACAATCCACACTCACCATTAAAACTTTAGGTTTCGGCCCGCTAACTTTATTTTATATTCATGTATACAACTGGAAAAGAAGGACTACAGACGAAAAATACTGTCTGACGGAACTATATTTTTTGGCTTATCAGTAGTGGACCTAAGTGGAGTAGTGGCGTAATTTTTTTGCATTTGTCACGTATAAAAAATGTATTACAATTGATTTACAACAAATTATGGACTGCTAATCAACAAGTGCGCATGGAATTTGTGAAGCACAGTTTCCGTTTTAGAAACTTACTAATATATATATTTTCACCATTTCAGTTTCCTCACCCTGATTTTCACCATTTCAGTTTTGTTAAGGTTTTGCAAGAAAATTATTTGTTTTGCAGAGTTGTTATAAATTCTGGCAGTATCGTATGTTGGGTCGTATTCAGTCATCTGTTGTTCGTAGACTAGCTACCAGCAGCCAAGTACGTTCCATCCATAACTACACCTTCCGACAGCCATTAACGGTTCTCAACCAGTTCCAGGTGGGTTTTTTTCTAACTGATCTCGCGTTACATTATCTGTTTTCGAGGATTCTCTCGAGCTGTTTTATTCACTGTTAGACAACCCACACCTTGAAATTTCCTGAAATGACGAGTTTGCTATATGTACTTTTTCTCGTTCGACGTGACGTTCACTAGTGCATATCCATGCTCGAGGCTTGTTTCAGGAAATGAATTGAAAAGAATACATGAATTTCTCATATCAAAAAAAAGTAATGAGAAGCACCGCATGTTTGGGTATTGTACAGACTACCAACATTAACATCATTAAGCATTAACCGTCTAAGGATGGTACATGGTTGAATAATATACTCTGGTAGATCAGTTTTCCAGCAATTATTTCATTGGTTTTACATTTGTAACATTATTTAATAGTAGCAGTACATGCAGATAAGTTTTATTAGTGCAATATAAACAATAGTCAATCAATACATACGCCGATTGTGTATAACGTGAAATAATTTCCACGCCACGACAAACACCAGACCGACTGAATCAGGCCACTGTTTGGTGTTGTTTCCTTGCCAATTTATTGTACGTTGTATCAATGATATGATGATTCGTTGTTTTACTATATCGTAGTATTTTACTAGGCTGTAATCCATTCAGTATATTCGTTGGTGAAAATAATTCGGTTAAACCACTTATAATAAAAACTACTGTGTGTGTATTTTGTGTTAAATTAAGTAAAAAATATCTAGACAATAAAAAGTAAGTTTGGGTTTGCCGCTCTATAGTGTTCGAATGTTTTCAGTTTACCATGTTTTTATTAAACATTATGTTAATTAATAAGTATGGAGCACAAAATAAATGTCGAAAAATACATCACGCGATATTGTAAATAAACTTTCCGTCAATGATTATTGCATTCTCATTCAGGTATAAAGTGAGCGTCTACAAAGAAAAAAAGTTGACCCCGGTTATCTACTTGTACTGACTAAAAAACCTTGCTATGATGTGAAGTTTTATGATACTCTAGTACCACACACCACGTGTTGCTGATAACAATTATAATGGAAATGTACATTCATCATGGATCGCTTTATAGTTGTTGATGTTTTTCAATATAATCTTCAATATTCTCAGACTCGATATTAATGAATTAAATTAAATTTTATATTTTTCTGTATAACGTCATGGTGATCTCTTTTTCAAAAATATATCAGGTTTCAGTTTCACTACGAATTTGTTGGTAAACGTGAATAAAAAACGCGCAGCGACACAGGTGTTTTTTGTGTTATCGTTTGTCCTCGCTTCAAAAAGTTAGGCAATTTGATCCAGACTGGCATTGATGAATCAGGATATCGACTGATAGTGGGTTCGGGTATCAGTAGTTTAATTGAAAGATGGTCTGACTTCTTCTTAATGATAAGACAAGGGAATGGAGTACTGTTGACGAATTATTTATCCGCTCCGCTATCACTGACAAAATAAAATACAGAACTAAACTTTAGAATTTTTCACAAATTTGAATAAATATGGCGTCAATTTTAGTTACACACGTCATTAATCAGCGTTACTGATTAAATACAGTGCATACCTTTCAAACTTCGCACCAGTTTACAAATTTGAATATAAGTCGCGCCAATTTCAGTTACACATGTTATTAATCACAGCCAATCAGCGTTGAGAACTGACTAGATACAGAGTTACAAATTTCGCACCATTTTACAAACTTGAAATATAAATTTTCAATTTGGCGCCATTTTCAGTTACACCCGTCATTAATCAACCAATCAGCATTGAGAACAGCGAGCACAATGGCCGGCTTTGATCGTTCGTTCCACATACTGCCCAATGATACGCCCGTCTGCAAGATCGACTGCACCAACGCCTTTGCCAAGCTCACACCAAAAGGTTCAACTAGCAAGTTCAACATGAATAAGAATATCATTTGGCTAAAACTTAGATGCTTTTTTTGTTAAAGTAAGTAGCAGTGATAGAGTTGAGATGAAGATGGAACATCAAGTATTTCAACTCGTGAAATCCAACAACGAAACATTTCAGATGGAGCCCTGAATGCTAACTAGCTATTGAACACAAATTGAAGACAAGTAGTGAACTTGTCTTAAGTCGAGATTAGGATAATAATCAGTATGCTGTTGATTTATGTTCATGTATGAAATGCGTATTTAGAAAGTTCTGATGATTGAAGATTTTGCAGAGCAAAAATATGCCCACCATATGGCGCGCGCATGCTGGCTGGGCTCCCTGATTGTGTATCATCAGGTTGCATGTTCACTCATACTCACTCACCTACTGACTTACATTACTCACCCATCCACTCACTCACTCACTCACTTGTTTACCCATTCACTCACCTACCCATTCACTAACCCACTCACTCACTCAGTCACTCACTCGCTCACTCACTCCTCTAACCTACTGACTTACTCACCCATTTACTCACCCATTCACTCACCTACCCAGTCACTCACCTACTCACTCACACTCACTTACTCACTAACTCACCCATTCGCTCACTCACTCACTCAGTCACTCACCTACTCACTCATTCACTTCGCTCACTGATTGACTCACTGGCTCACTCACCCACTCACTCACTCACTCACATCCAGGTCTCACCGGAAGCACCTGCGCTGGCTGTCGTAGTTCATCGGCTGTTTTCCAGTCAGTCGTTTGAATCACTGAAAAAGCTGGCCGTCGAAGAATGCGGTTTCACAGAAGATGAATGGACGGTTGGTTGTCGTTTTCCGTTTTTTATATTTTCATTTTGTCATTCATTCATTCACTACATACGATTCTTTGTCAGTCTTTCATTCAGGAACGGATTCATTTTCCATTCATTCGTTTGTTCAACACACTGACATCTCGTATTCAGTCACTCAGTCAGTCACTCATCACGTCCCTCCCTCAGTCAGTCACTTATTACGTCCTTTTAGCCTTAGTCAGTCCCTCATTACGTCCCTCAGTCAGTCACTCATCACGTCCCTCATTAGCTTATTATTTACAGAACTGGACCGTTTTCGTGGCGGCCTTCATCCACAACAACGGCAACTACAAGGGATTCGGTGACACGAAATTTGTGCCCTGCGTTCAGTCGGTTCGGAAAAAAATTTGTCTTTTTAGTGTAAAACATCAAAACTCAGTTTCATTTCATATCGGATAATATATTACACCGTCGGTGTATTTCGTAACTTTTTAGGGAGATAGAAGTATGCACACATCAAGCCAAAGACTCATCACTGGTGGCCAATATCACTTCAAACTCTGATAAATTTTACCAGAATACTTTTCTAGTCAGAGAAAGACACTTTAAAGGCAAAGCTCGACGAGCTGGTGTCATCATCGGAGGCGGGTAAAGCCGACGCAAAGTTCATCGACTTGTGGAAGTCGATCAGTGAAGCCGTTTTCAATCTGGATGAGAAGCAGCGACTACTGGCGTTGCCGGCTAAGGTAGGTTGATGATGATGTTTTTGTGGTTGTTGTTGTTGTTTATGTTGTTGTTGTTGTTGTTTCTATCAAACCAGTAAAATAATTGCCGACAGAGGTGGGCCGCAGGGGGGGGTAGGGGGGTTTACCCCCCCACTTTTCAGGGTCGGCGGGTAGCCTACCCCTCCCCCCTAGACAAAAATTTAGGTCGCCTACCCCCTCCCCCCCCCCCTACTCGAAATTTTTGAGAAAATCGGCCTCAAAACCTCGATTTTGAGGCTCATTTTTCAAAATTTTCTGGCTGTAAGATTTTTTTTTCGAAGAAACACGTTTTCTGGGTTAATTTTCTTGGTTAAAACCTGAAAAAAACGGTATATGTGATGTTTATACCATATAATAGAAGATTTTTTAGCAAAAACAAGCGTTTTATGCGAAAAAAAATTTTTTCTACCCCCCCCCCCCTACCCGACCTTACCCCCCCCCCACTTTTCGGACAGGTCGGGTAAAATGGGATTTTCTGTCGGCTACCCCCCCCCCCCACCCCCTGCAAAGTGCCAAAAAACCCGGCCCACCCCTGATTGCCGAACTGCCGTAGACAAATCTATCAAAACAGCGTGTGAAACGTGAACGATATGGTTGCACTTATAATCCAAATCTTTTTTATTCTAGATCAACGCAGTTTTCAAAAGTTTTAATTTTGTTGGACATACATATTTGCTTGCTCATCATCACGTTCTCACTCACTCACTTTTCATTCAGGGCACGACCACTTACCATTCCTCCAACATAACTCAATCCGATACCAAGCTGATTGATCGGTTCTTCAAGAAGTCTGGACTGGAAGCCTGGAATACTCGATTGTTCAAACACGACGATAAACATTTTGAGATTCGCTTTGCCAGTGTGGAGCAGGGAGGTGAGTGAGTGAGTGAGCGAGTGAGTGGGTGAGTGGGTGAGTAAATATATTATAGTAGGAAGTTTTTTTGACTTTCAGAATACCAGAAATCCCAGGATTTCGACGGCGTGAAAATTGACCTGGTGAGGGGAGATTATTCGGAGCTGTTGAAGCGCGTCAATGAGGAGTTGCTGAAAGCCAAAGTTAGTCAACCGTACATAAGAGGAAGTGAGTTAATAATGGAGTTAAGTTGAGTGAGTATGTGAGTTGAAAGAGTGAGTAAGAGTAATTAACTTCCAGGAGCATGCTGCCAACGATCACGAAGTGAAAATGATCGAAGACTATGTCAAACACTTCAACACTGGTTCTCTGGCTGCACATAAGGACGGATCAAGACACTGGATCAGGAATGTTGGACCGGCCGTTGAGACGTTGGTGCTCACTCACTCACTCACTCACTCACTCACTCACTCACTCACTCACTCACTCACTCACTTATTCACTCACTCACTCGTTCACTTCTCACTCATACACTTCTCATACACTTCTCATTCACTTTTTTTATTCACTCACTTTTTTATTCACTCACTTTTTCCTCGCTCATTCATTCACTCACTCACCGTAGTTATTCAAGTTTTGACCGAATTACCCCCAACATTGTTAATTTTAAAAAAATTGCTTTACTCACTCGGTCACTCATCCACCTTTTTTCTCACTCACCCATTCACTCACTAACTCACTCACTCGCCTATTCACTCACTTACTCTTAACTCAATCCAGTTACATCGGTTTCATCGAAAATTATCGCGATCCGATTGGCGCTCGGTCAGAGTTCGAGGGATTTGTTGCCTGCGTGGACAAGGACACTTCGAGAAAGTTTAACGATCTGGTCGGTAAAGCGGAGGAGATTCTGCCACGTCTACCATGGGGAAAGGATTATGAAAAGGTAGGTTGTTTTAGAAGTTGTTCGTTGTTGATGTTGTTGTTTTTGTTGTTGTTGTTGTTTTCGTAGTGGTGGTGGTGATGCCGGTACTGAAGATGATGATTTTTTGGTGAGATACGTATTGATTAAGCCAGGATTCTATAAATTGCAATCTAATAGTGAAGATATGATAAAACATGCTCGTGAAACGTGAATGGAACGCTTTTTATCTACAAAAAACATACTGGTAAACATTTTCATCTTCATTTCTGCGTGCGTTTTTGTTTCATTTGCCAGAAGTGTTATGTAATTTTTTGCTCAAGAACTCGGTTTCAGGATAAATTCTTGCGACCTGACTTCACGAGTCTAGATGTGCTCGCATTTGGCAGCAGTGGTCCGCCGGCTGGTATCAACATTCCCAACTGTTGGTTTGTGGTTGTTGTTGTTGTTGTTGTTGTTGATATCTGATTTTTATTGTGGTTGCTGTTGTTGTAGTTGTTGTTTCATCAATTAATTTATTCGGAGTTGATGAAACAACAGTTATCCTTATCCACAAAAACAGTAATCAACAGTATTTTTTACGTTAATTAAGTGGAGATTTATCCTTATCAGATTATGATGCCTTTATTTTGCCTTTGTTGTTGGCTGTTTTATTTCAATTTTTTTCGATGATTTTAATCAAATCAGGATTTTTTCAGACGATGAAATCCGTCAGAACGAAGGTTTCAAGAACGTCTCCCTGGGCAATGTAATCGCTGCCATGCCAGATCGCCCGATCAGCTTTTTGAGTGATCCGGATCAGGTGATATACTATTTTTTCGAATGTATCAGTCTGTTTTTACTTAGACTGTCAGTCAGTTATTTAGTAAGGAAGTGAGTCAGTCACTCAGATTTCAGTCATGATGTTCATTAATAAGTTGTATTTTGCGCTTCCACATACTGTAAATGAAGTCCAGCTGTAACTGTCGGTTATAGCCATGCTGGTGTCACTCAGTCAGTCCGTAAATCAGTCAGTCAATCAGTCAGTCAGTCGCTACATAAGTCAGCTGTATTTTAACCTACTGTACGTTACGTCCAACTGTAATAAATAATGCAACTCGTATGTTCCAGGTGCTCTTCAAAAAGTACTACAAGGACTCGTTCGAAGTGCAGGTGGGTCTGCACGAGCTGCTCGGTCACGGCAGTGGCAAACTCTTCATCAAGAAGGCAGACGGATCGTACAACTTTGACTATGAGAATGTCAAGGATTTGGAGACCGGTGAAAAGGTCGATTACTTGGTTGACTCATTTATTGGCAGTTTTCTATAGAAATTTAGAGATATTTCCTGAAAAATAGTTTATAATTTTTTAATGATAATTCATTTTATTTCGGAAAGTGTGTGCCAGTAAGGAGCACAAGAAAAGCAAATAAACCATGTACATTTGTGGTATCGCATTGAATCACTCATATCACTAGTTCTGCATACAGAAGCATTCATTGTGACCCTGAGTAAAAATAATAAACACACTTTTATTGACATGTGTCCTTTGACATTCTGCGAGACTTGGAAAAAAAAATTCTACAGACGCTTGATGGTTTACGATTAAATCATCATTATTTTCTCAATTAAGGTGACTTCGTGGTACAACGAAGGTGAGACCTGGGCCACCCAATTCGGACGACTGGCCAGCGCATACGAGGAGTGTCGGGCTGAGGCCGTTGGGTACTTCCTCTGCTGCTTCCCGGATGTATTGAAGTTGGTTTTGTTGTTGTTGTGGTGGTTGTTGTTGTTGTTGTTGTTTTTGTGGTTGTTGTAGTTTTCACGCACAGTTTAGGTTGTTGTTGGTAATGTTGGTGGTTGCTGTTTGTGATATTTTGTTAGTTTCCTTATTACGCTCTGCCTTGTTGTCGACGAATAGAAGTTTTTTTATGAATTGATAACTTGGCACGCATTCCGAACGTGATATATTTTGTACCTTATGTTTGCAGAATTTTCGGTTACGAGGGCGAGACAGCGGATAATGTCAAATATGTGAATTGGCTGTCGGAGATTCGCGCCGGTTTGATCTCGATGGAAATGTATAACCCGGATAAATCTGCTTGGGGTCAGGTTGGTGGGTGTCAGCCAGTCAGTCATTCATTCACCTTGTCATTCAGTAAATTAGTCAGTCATTGAAAGTTAATGTTGTTGTTGTTGTTGTTGTTGTTGATGATGATGATGATGATGATGATATTGATAGACCTGAAATGTTCCGTCTTTCAGTTCAATTAGGTTGTTCTTTGTGAGTTTCATACGTTTAAGGTAGATTCCTCAGGATTTATTTTTTTTTGCTAAGTCAATTGCTATCTAAGCTACTTGATTCACTCTCTCATTCATTGCAGGCACACTCATGGGCACGTCATGTCCTGCTGCGAGTCTGCCAGGAACGCGGTGGTGACTTCATCAAGATTGAGGAACTGAAGAACGATAAAGACGGAAAACCAGATTTGCTGTTCACGTTGGATCGGTCCAAGATTGATTCGGTCGGCAAACCGGCCATTTTCGACTTTCTGAAGCTGTTGCAGGTCTGTCGTTTGTTGTTGTTACTGTTGTTGTTGTTATTGTTGTTGTTGTTGTTGTTGTTGTTGTTGTTGTTGTTGTTGTTGTCACAAACTGCAAGTTTTGTTTGTTGTTGTTGCAGTTGTACAAGAGCACGGCTGATTTCGACAAGGCCACGGCCCTCTTTGACAAGTACAGCTCGATGGATGATTACTGGCTGAGAATTCGTCAGATCGTTGTTGATCGGCGACAGCCACGTCGGTTGAACGTACAGCCGAACACGACAGTCAAGGATGACGGTGAGTGACGCGAGTGAGTGAGTGAGTGAGTGAGTGAGTGAGTGAGTGAGTGAGACAGGGAGTCAGTGCTTGATTAACCGGGTGACTGACAAACGACTGACTCGAAAAAGTGAGTGAGACACTGACAGGTTGAGTTAGTAAGTGAGTAAACGGATCTTTGAGCTCATTATAAATCTACTCAGGTTCGATCGCCCTGGTCAACTATGCCGAGTCTCCGGCCGGCGTCATCGAATCGCACGTCGCCCGATTCTCGGTTGATCCGAGCCTGTGGTCGGACATGCTGGCCATTGCCGAACGCGATGCCAAACATTGGAAGTGATCATTGCACTAGCCGACGAGAAGTGGAATTCCCCCCTCTTTTGGTGGTTTCAAAAAGTAGAATATGTTTCCTAAAGTGTAGGTATAAGTACTTATTTTCTGCGAATTCCCCTCCCTCTGGAGGTTTGTGTCGTCTGCCAGTATCGCATAGATATTTTAACTTAAGGCGCCTTCATAGTCAGTTAACGGAAACATTGCGATAAAAATTAACTCGGAATTAAAACAGAAGCTTTTTGCAACTGTTTTTACCACTGACTGTGACCGACTGTGTTCAGAAGGCAGTCTTCCAACACCAATTGTTAAAATGTAGGCAACCGTTATATCTTATGACTTAAGTGAAGCGTAAAATTCGCCCAATCTAATTGTTTTTTATCGCTCACGGAATTTTTTTCGTTAAGTATTTAGTTTACTTTTGTGAAAAGATTATGATCAAATTTGATTATGACTTTGTGGAGGCCAGTGAGTCTCAGTTCATCATTTTGTTGTTTTTTTTGTGAATTGTGGGATATTCTCGTTTCTTATACTTTTATTTCATTGTTATCTTGTCAATCTATTCCTTAATAATGTGTTTTATTAGTTCTCGAAAATTCATGAAGTATTTTGTGTACTGATTTTTTGGTGCCTCGTGGTGATACATCTGTTCCGGTGATTTATGCACCTTGATTGATTTTAGGATTTCGCATTTGAAGAAAATAAATTCTAAATTTATGTTTGAAGGTGGGATTGTTTGATGCTATTTGGTTGTTCCCGATATCTAGAAAAAATATACATTAACACTTCGACTAGCAAACCTTATATAAATAACGTCTAATGAAACCTTTGAAGCAACTTCTCCTCAAACTACTATGTTCTCAACTCTTACTATAACCTATAATCTCAAC
>OZ038445.1:9992020-10022020 GCA_964036265.1 Daptonema setosum
TTACTTATTCTGCACATAACAGTGCATAACCTCTATTTGTGTTGTTGCAGTCTGGACAACGATGTGATCAAGTTCGGTCGCAACCCCGAACAGTGTGCAGGTGATTCTGCATTCCCGATTCTACAGCAACATGATCTCGCGAGAGCACGCCGAAATCAGACGACTTCGCAACACGGATGGGACCATCGCCTACTATCTGATCGACCATTTCGCTCAATGGCACCTACGTTAATGACGTACGCGCCAGGGTGAGTTTCGTTGTTATTTTGGAATGGTTGAATTTGGATATCACAAACGTTTATACAAATTTGTTTAAAAACTGTTCGTTTTTCCTGCTATTTTGGTTATGAATGACAAGTCGATGAAAATAAATACATAAGTGGATTAGTTTATACTTGACACATTTTGTGTCAGTGTCAGACCAGGAAATTTGCATCTAATGTTTTGTTCTATATTCAGGTTCAGTGTCACGTTTTGTTATAAATGGCTAATTTATTTACTCCCGATTTATTTTGAAACCTAACGAATAAATGTGCCTGCCATTGCACAAAATGAGTCTGGAATAAAAAATCGACTATAGTTTATTTGGAAATTTATAAGTAACCTTCTTCAGCAAAAAGAGCAAATGCTGTTACATCCGGGCGTGCAAATCAAATTTGGCCACGTAAATGGTGCCGCCATCAACCCTGGACAACATGCGCCACAACCACAGGCCGAATTCACCTATCAGGTAGCTGCCTCAATCACTATTTATTCTGTTTATGAAAGTTTTAGACAACCTGTCCGAAACCAAATATGACCAACAAAACACCATTAGTGTGTGTGTGATATTCATGTACGCTCCGGTGCAGATGTTTGCGAAAACCAGTAAAACCACCCTGAAAAATCCTAAATGCTACATTGTTTCTTTTTCAGTTCGAAAAAGTGACGCGGGCTGTTTCACAGCAGTCGGCAACAGCCACGTCCAATGCCGCGGTCGTCTCGCAGGCCAGCGTCGCCATGCAACAGCAAGCTCAACAACAACAGCAACAACAACAGTTGCAACATCAACAACAACTGCAGCAACAACAACAACAGCTGCAACACCAGCAACAACTACAACAACAACAGCAACACTATGCGCAACAGTTGCGACCGCACTCGACCGCTTATCCGAGTGTGTCGCAGTATGCGTCGTTTGATACTGGTTGGTAGAGTTGGAGTTTGATGAAATTAAAATTGTGTTACCATGGTAAACTATGTAGTCTAGATGGTTTCAGATTATGATTGTTTGATGGTAGATCCACATTGTAACATAGGAGAGTGCAATTGCTCGACAGACCTGCCCACCCACGTAAAAATCAAAAAGAGTGCCCCCACCCCGAAGCTTAGCTGAATGTCGTAAAACAAGTCAGACAAATCTAAGAATCCGTTGAACCTTTTCTCCTTCATTTCTTCAATATTTTTTTCACTTGAATAAACTTCTAAACGAATAAATTACTAATAATTTTTTATTTAACATTTGAGCAGCGGCATCACAAGCGCAACGACAGGGTCTATCGGCCGTACAACAAAGTGTGCAATCAGCCTACAATCAACAGGCGGGCGTCCGAGCAGCCGGTGCCGGTAGTGCGCTCAGCAGTGCGTTTGCTGCCGCGGCTAATCCCTTTTCACATTCGGCGCTCTACCAACAGGTTCGCTGTTGTGGCATCATATTGTACCCTGATTGATGAGATTAGAAAATGAATTCGAGTTGAGTTGGGTTATTCAGTGTTAATACTGAATAAGAGACCACAAAAGTATTTTAGTGAATATAGTCGTGCGTGCTTATTGTACAAGAGAAGAGAAAGTGAAACATACGAGAAAGTAAAACTAAGTTCCAATGTAGTTTAGAAGGAGATAAACGGAAAGGCAAACGACTAGTAAATGATCAAATCGATATTTGCAAAGGTTTACACTGAAATAATTGAATGATAAGAAACTGTGAATTCCCTATATTTTGAGGCGGCCCAGTTCTTCCCGGGAGCCGCCGCCCACTCAGCGTACGCCGCATTGTACGGTGCCCATAACAGTTTGTACAGAAGTCCTCAACAGGTTAGAGTTTGTTTGAATATTCTTGTAAATATATTTTTTTCTCCAGCTTTTTATGCATATATTCACTTGAAACACTGAAACTTTGACCGCATATTAGTTATTAGAAAAGTTCGCGTCTATTTGCAGACACCTGTTTCTGGTGCTACTGGTGTGAACACAGCCGATGCAGTTGCAATGCAGCGCAGTCAACAATTGTGGCAGGCAACGCAGCTCGCTCAGGTTGCTTAATTTATTATGTAAATAGTTGAACATTTTTTATAGCAGAAAGGTAGGTTTTCACTCTTTCTATTAGCCACTCTTAATGCTAGGGAACCGTTTATTTTAGCAACAACAACAACAGCAGCAACAACAACAGCAACATCAGCAGCAATTGCAACAACAGCAGCAACTGCAACAACAACAGCAGCTACAACAACAGCAGCAACAACAACAGCAGCAACAACAACAGTTGCAGCAGCACTCCACAACGCTATCTTCCAGTCTTCCCGTCTCGTCCGCTCAGGCCGTGCTCGCCTCTATGCAAGGTAAAAATGTTATAGATTCAGGATTTAGAAGGTGATAAAGATAGCCCATTCCAATGAAACCACGCTCGAAAGTTTTCATTATTGAATGTGTGTTTTCAGGTGTTCCTCCGCAACATCATACTATGACTGCACTGCAACAGCAGCAGCAACAAGTTTGTAATTTTTTGTTTCTTTACTAAATAAAAAAATCGCATAATTTTTTTGAATATTTTATGTGCAACATTTTATTTCTTTAGGCTCAAGCGGCCGCTGCTGCAGCCGCCGCCGCTGCCGCGCAACAACAACAATTGCAACAAGCGCAACAACAACAGCTGCAACAACAACAAGAGCGAGAACGACTACGTCAACAACAACTATTGGCGACTCAACAGCAGCAGCAGCAGCAGCAGCAACAACAACAACAACAACAACAACAACAGCAACAACCTCAACAACATGCGCAACAACCACACCAAAACAGTTCAATGTTATCACTGCAACAACAACTGTTGCATTCGCCACCCCATTCACAAGCGCAAACAACTCAACCGCAACAACAACAACAACAACAACAACAACAACAACATCATGTGCACCAGCAACACGGTGTGATTGTCAACTCTGCTGGTTTGTTGAGACAATTAGAATTGTTTTTCTGGCTCAAGTTGTCATATTTGTTAAATTATGAGAGAAAATTCAAATCAGTTACCGAGGAATGTGCTTCTTTATTTCGTATTTAGGAAGTTGATTCAAATTCATGATTATTTAATTAACTAACTCTTGCAGCCATCGACACCGACCAGCAGGTGAAGCGAATGGAGTGCGACAGCTCGGTGCCCAGTCCACCCCGTGGTCGGACGCCCACACAAGATTGTTAGTTTTTTTGATGAAAAAATTTCATTTTGAAGTTTGATTTTCTTAAAATCGTTTGTTATGCTTATGTTCTCAAGTCAGATATGATAAACTAGCTTGTATTTTGCAGTTCCGTATTTCACAATAGGTTTTTGCTTCATTATCTGTCTGTTAATAAGAGCTGAGCGAATTTTTAACTTGTAGTGTATAACACAAAGTGAAAGTATAAATGCCCATCGTCATTGGTTAATGCTTACGTTTCAGCATTATCACTCGATTTGCGCGCTTTGGCGGAAACGGCCGCTGAAAACTCGAGGCTCATCTATAATCAAAGGTTTATAGCTAAACTAAACTTATGAGTTTATAAATGGGTGCTCTATGCACAGTTGAATGATTACAGGCTCCGTTCCAGCCAGATTTAACTAATTAGTAAGTTAACGTTAAATACGAAATATATGATTATTTATAGCCCGAGAGGTAGAGGTAGTGAGAAGATTGATCATCAGTTGTAAACCGTAAAAATTTGTAAATATTGCCAAGCTTAATAAAGAAGGTTACCATTTATAGTATAGATAAGGTACGTGAAACAATCAATGCATATGCAACACATGGACCTAAGTTTTCCGATGAATTGTTCGTAATAATTTAAATAACAGTAAAACTTCTACCTGCAGTCCGGACGATCTGTTATTCACCACGCGCGAGGGTGATGATATAAAAGAAGAACCGAAGACGAAAACCGCCTCCGAATCCACAATCACCGACAAACAGTCGACACCCGGGGCGCCTCAAACACAATTGCAGTCACCTAAATCACCCAATGGTTAGTAAATAAAGTATTTTTTATAATAGAGGAGATAAATTGCAGCGAAGAAAAAAAGAGCTCAAGGAATGCTAATTAATTTATGATCGTCTATCTTCATGTTATAATAAAAAAAATAGGTCGAAGCGTATAATCCGTAGATGAGTTTCTTCTTAGTAAATGTGTGTTGTAACCAATGAAATGGTCAACCAACAGATTGTCGTTGATCTGTCATCATGGATTGCCAAAAAAATTTTTTTTTCATTTTTTCTTTTTTTTTTACAAATTTCTGGTATCCACCCAGGATCGACCATACATGTCTCAAATCATCAGTAGGGTACTCATTTAGATTTATTTAATGATTCTGATGACTTAGATAACAGTTTTGAGCCCAAACTCGTAAGGAATAATTGATTAAAGTAAGGTAAAGAACTGCCTGGAATTCAAGTGAAAAGTTGTAGTGTTAACTACTCCAACTTGTGAATCGTTACATAGCTGCATCAAATGAAAGAGAAGGTGATGCACAGTAGTCGACTGTGCGACTCAACTCAACCCAACAGCTGTATGCTATAACATGCAATCATCATGTTCAGTGGGTGTTACCCGGGTTGGACAAGTTAACGTGTCATTTTTTCACTTGAATCTCAAGAAGCTCTTTAGCTCGGGCTGGAGATTGAGCAGATCACCGTAGGCTTGCACCATCATGTCTGACACGTGTAGGTATGACCCGTGTGAGCGCTGGCCATGACTGAATATGAAAATTAATTCATTTGGCGGCTTAGCATATTGACTGGAGAAGACGGCATTTTGTCCCCATTTATGAAATGGGGACAAAATGTGTTCCTCGTTTAGTGGGCAAAATGTGTTTTTAGAACTTTTCTCACACTTCTGATATTTTATATTACACTTTAGAGGTGTTATTAACGTATTACAAAAACAATTTCAAAACTTAGTAAAAAAAATTACCAAATTTTTTTTATCAATTTTTTTTAATTTTTTTCGGCAATTTATGTTTGTCATGTACTATTGATATTAATACTTTCAACTTCTCTTACTGCAGATTCACCCAAAGTCGACGTTTTGGAGACATCACCAAAGAAAGAAGAATCCTCGACGACCACGCCATCCCATCAACCGCCGGCACAGAAATCGGCGTCTTCGTTGTCTTCACCCAAGATGTCCCGTGAACACGCCAATGTACCGGCCAGACGATCCAGCCATGACAGGCCGGGTAACTCCAAGCGCAAAACCAATGAACTGGGCAGATTGCTGTCCGATTTGACCGAAGGTTGGCGCCATAAAAGTTGCTTACTGAACAAGAAGTCAATGCTTCGGAGCAGGGGTGGGCCGGGTTTTTTGGCGTTTTGCAGGGGGTGGGGGGGGGGGTAGCCGACAGAAAAACCCATTTTACCCGACCTGTCCGAAAAGTGGGGGGGGGGTAAGGTCGGGTAGGGGGGGGTAGGAAAATATTTTTTCCGCAAAAAAGCTTCGTTTTTTGTTCGTTTTTGCTAAAAAAATCTTCTATTATAGGGTATAAACATTACATGTACCGGGTTTTTCAGGTTTTAACCAATAAAATTGACCCAGAAAACGTGTTTGTTCGAAAAAAAATTCTCACGGCCAAAAATTTATG
Organism: Daptonema setosum; assembly: GCA_964036265.1. NCBI lineage: Eukaryota > Metazoa > Nematoda > Chromadorea > Monhysterida > Xyalidae > Daptonema > Daptonema setosum. Next base: position 9,997,884 of record OZ038445.1, read on the forward strand.
AAAAATGAGCCTCAAAATCGAGGTTTTGAGGCCGATTTTCTCAAAAATTTCGAGTAGGGGGGGGAGGGGGTAGGCGACCTAAATTTTTGTCTAGGGGGGAGGGTAGGCTACCCGCCGACCCTGAAAAGTGGGGGGGGGGGGTAACCCACCCCAACCCCCCCCCCCCCCAGCGGCCCACCCCTGCTTCGGAGTCAAGTCAAGAAATCAATTGAGTGACTATACTACAAAATTTCGACTTTATTACAGATCGAAATTATCCGACGTGACTTCACCTAAAAAATTTCAAGTTTTCTTTCAACTCAAAAATGGCATTTGTTCGTTACTTTTATCGCTTTTTTTGCTTTACGGAACGACTCAATCGTCATGCAGTTTTTGTTCTCACAGGCGATTTACGCCATACGGCGGGACCGAGTACAGCTTCTCTTATTCAGCTTCAAATCAAATAAATAAGAATACAACAAGTTGTGAAATACCAAGTTTACAAAGAAAATCATCGAAATTCGTATCAGAATAAATACACAACCTGCAAAAAAGAGTATAAACCTTTTCTATGTTTGATGCAGGCATCTTCATGGTGGAAGTACGACGACCACCGCGTAATATGAAGGATGGCCCACCTGGTCCTGGTGGACCGCCGGCTGGACCGGACAAAGCCGGATCGGCCGTACCAACGCCAACCACCGGTGAATCACCCACCAACGCTGAGTCGGATAAATCGGAGGATAAAGGTTGGTGGTATTTACATGATCTTTGTTTCGTTGATGTTAAATTGAGTGAGTAAGTTGACAGTTTATGTTTATGTTTTCTCTGGCGCCCAGGAGCGCGCTGTGTAAGAAAAAGTTTATTTGATGTTAGCTTTATTGTGATTTATCTGTTGATTTGTGCTTTATATTGCGTTATCGTCTGATACTGATAGGTTATTTTCCCTCGAAGATAAATTGGTAATCTCATATTGGCAAAAAATATGTAACATGAAGTGTTGGAGTCTTGTAATTTGTACTTTATGTGTATTGGTTTTTTTTCAGATGACAAGGATGACGCCCGTCGTTCACACACCAACTCGCGCCAGTCCAACACCAAATCAAAACGAGGTTTGTCGAATAAATGTTTCTATTGTATTATAATAACTCAACTCCAACTTTGGGAATGGAATCAGTGAGTATGATCAGCAAATAAGCAATATAAAAAATAAATGTTTAATGGTCGAGGAGATCATCGAAATGTGAACCTTTTCAGGCAACAGTCGTTCGACGGTGAGTCGTAAGTCGTCCACGGCCAGCAAATCGGGCGTCCGAGCACCGAAGAAGGCGAGAACGCGATCGCCAGCCGCCACGATCGGCGGTGGTGGTGGTGGCAGCCGGAATCGCCGACAGAGTCGATCCAGTCGCAGTTCGAGTGGCAACACTTCGGATTCGGATGATGACGACGTGGCAGAGACAAAAAGTTGGTGGGGAAGTTATGCTTACATATCCGAGAAAAAATTGATTTTCGCAATTTATGTGTTTGTAAATTATTGGTTAACACAAACTCATGCATATTCAATTTGTGGCCGGTGCGTAGGTCGCTAGCCTCTTCGAAAACTGGTGGTTCTGGCTCGAAACCTCACTTGAGACGCGACACATATCCTGGGGTTTCCAGTTCTCAGTTTAATCAGCATATTAGCCAGTCCCATGTCCTTAGCCATTACAGATACACCATTCTGGTATTGTAATAGTGTGCCTTCAGCAATCAACAAGTCCCGCTAAAAAGTACGGTAGGCAACGTTGATAGTAAAGTCTTCTCCTCTCCTAATTGAAATTCTTCTCACTGAAGACTTTTTGGGGTAAGAAATTTTCTCAGGCGTTAAAGGTGAATTTAACAGCACACCAAAAGATTGTTATACTCAATACAACAAATAGTCGTGTTATAGATTAATCGGTCAATCTAAATATATGTTTTTCAGAATTGGCCGTTAAATCGCCGGCGTCCAGCAGCAGCAAAGCCGACAGTGTGCCACCACAGCCGCCAACCAAAAGAGAGATTGTTAAGGTTGGAAAATAGATGGAATCTGTGGTAAAAAAAATATTAAATTCATTTGGTTATTGTGCCATAATAACAAATTTAGACACGGAGGCATTGAAATATTTTAATAATGGGAACCCTGTATACAAATGATCGCTAGTATTACTGATCAACAACATCGTTTTCAAGAGAAGTGTCCTTCCCGGGCTATAAACCAGGACCATACCCTTAGTTGTTACATTGACGTATGATTTTCTGTGGAAATGACTGGATTATCAATCAAGTGATTCGGGATTTTTTTATATGTTTTTCATTGTTTTCAGCCTCTGAAGAAGCGATCCGGGGTGCGAAGAGCCGCGGCCGCCGCTGCCAACTCCACCGCCTCCGACTCAGAAGATAACAAGAAAAAGGCGGACCCGCCGATCGCACGCCGAAATGCGGCGCAGACCCGAACTGGTGGGTCTTTTTGATTTTATAAAAAGTGTTTTGGGTCGATTTATTTTACACGTCAGCATCAAATTAGGAACATCATATCTCATGAATAATAGTCAATCTTCACCTACTTTGAGTTTTATCCATTTCGAATTCAATTATGGTATGTGAACACCAATGAAAATGAGGTTTTCGGTCTTTGGTAACTAGAGTGAGTCCGATTCAAAGTACTTGATTCAAGCTGATTTGTCGCTTGGATGTGAATTTTCAATAACTGAACGTTTTCATCATTTAGTAAAATGATGAATAAAATGTGATAAATAATATAATAAAACGTTAAAAACTTTAGCCCGTACACGATCGTCGTCCTCGTCGTCTTCATCCAACGATTCGGATGACTCGGATCGTCCGTTGCGATCGGCCAAGCCAAAACCGACGTCGGCTAATCGATTGGGTGAGTCAGATAATTCAATATTATAATCATTCATTTTTATTTAAAAATTAATTCAATGTATAGTAAACAGTTTTAATGTGAAGTTTGATTTATTAAAAGCCTGTGTTGTTGCAGGTCGTCCGCCCGGTACCTCATCCTCAGCCAAGTCGACCACCGGCTCAACCACGATTAACAAAAAGTCTTCCACCACTACGTCGTCTTCACGGCTGCTGCCAAAACGCGGCGTCAACACGTCAAAAGACGTCAAGAAGAAGAAGACGTCGGCACCCGTGGTACAGAAAAAGAAGCGTGGTGGTCCGAAGAAACGTCAGGATGGATCGGAATCGCCCGTTTCGTCGGATGACGATCTGTTGACGTCGTTCCATTCGCCGCCTCCACCGTCCCAACTGCCGCCCACCATGGGAGGCAATAAGAATGTTGGTGACCGTTCGGTTTCTCATCTTTTTGAATAAGTTTTTAGAAAAAGTCTAATTTAATCAAAATAATTTTATAATATATCGTATTATTATGCTTTGAGAAATATATATTAATTCAAACGTCACTAGTCATTTAACCCAAGAACGTACCGTTTGCAGGAGATTCTATCTGAACAGCCAGCAATCGTGATCGACGACCCGTGGTCCTTCCACGACCAGAACGCCGAATGCAACGCCCGACTGAGGTGCCAGAAGCCGCAGGATCAGAACGTCACTTGGGTTATTTAACTTTTAACTTTAATGTGTTAATATGATATGTTTGTGATTTTATTCCTGCTCGCTCGCTCGCTCACTCAATCACTCACTCGCTCACTCACTCACTCACTCGCTCACACCCTCACTCACTCACTCACTCACTCACTCACTCACTCACTCACTCACTCACTCATTAACTCAAACACTCACTCACCCACACCACTCACTCAGCAACTTTTTTTTATTTGCAGATTTGCTGCGAGGACTGCGACGAGTGGTATCATGTCATCTGTCGTGATGACGTCACCGAAGAGCAGGCCGCCGATGACACGTATCAGTTCCATTGCGGATGCGATGAGGAGACGGTCGACAAGAATGTGACGGTCAACGTTGAACAGGTCAGGGGTAACTTTTCAAATTGGAGATACTTATTGTAAGATTCCGCGTTCTATCTGTGCGGGAGTGTATCAGTTTATTGTAATAAAAAAGTACGTGTGATAAATGAGGAGAACCGCATCTGCACATATCAGGTGTAAAAAGATTCTAATATGTATTCTATTATATTCTACTATTCTATTGTGTAATCTATTATTTAATGCATGACCTCATTTTGGGTCAGGTCAATGAGTTTCAAGGAATCATCAGGTTTAGTGAATTGACAGGTTTTAATACAAACCCGGACGAACCGACGTATTCTACTTTGCGGAAAACGGGGCAGTGATAGAATGATTTATGATTACTCAGACTCAGAGTGGGACTTCAATTGATATGTTAACCTTTACCTAATTATCTTCAATTCTCCTTCAGGTCGCCGACTCGAAGGACGGCAAGAAGAAACCAGCGGCAGTCGCTACGTCATCATCGGCCAAAGACGTCATAAAGTCTGCAACGTCGACGTCAACGTCATCGACAAAGTCACCGGCAAAGTTGACGAAAAAGTCGTTGGTTTTAGACAGTAAAAAGTCGCCACCCCCGACGGCCGCCATCAAAACGCGGCAGAGTCTTTTGAAACGACTGAAGAAACGATGACGCGTTTTTATACATTTATTTTAATTTTTTCATCCATTCAGATGAATAAGATGCTGAAAATGTCCGCTTATTTCTTAGAATCTATTATAGTGTTGTTGGTTTCTCAGATTGCTGAAGAATACTATCGTTCATCGGTGGATGTTCATCACACTTCTTGATTTATTGACAAGTATTTTCAGGCTCATCTTGTTCTATTTACGTCTAATGGTTTTTTTCTGTAATTTTTTGGCCGTAAATACGTTAATCTATCGTGTCATCGTCGCTTCTTAATGTTTTAATGTTGATATATTCTCCCTCAATAACTCTTACTCTGATCTGTAAGCTGTCTGTGATACTTGCTAATGTCCGTTTATTGTGCTTCTTTTGTAGTATGTTTCTGTAGCAGTAATCATCAAATTTTTTTCGTATTTCATTTTTGTTCTTTTATAGTGCAACTTTTTGCAGTGTTTCACAACCGCTGAACTTTTTGTATTGTTGTTGTTAATGTATTGTCGTCAAACAGCCAGTCAATACGGAATTCATTTTATTTTATCTCTATGCCGCGATTCTTCATCGTTGTCCAATTTTTTGAATCACGAAAAAAAGTAATCAAAATTAGTGCTACAAATTTTGCCACATTTGTATCTCGCAGAACTCCTGTTGGTACAAAGTTAAATTCTGCTATGCTGTAATGTCGCTTTTCTATTTAGTCCTAGCTTTTAGGATTCACAATTATCTAGATTCGATTTGGCGTATTTTGCTGTGTTTTTTACAATATTTTACACAAAATAACTTTTTTATGTTCCTAATTTTCGCACGTTTTTTCATTTTGTTTTAAGTTTGCGTATCACCGGTGGTTATTGTCGTCCTCTCTCTATATAAATATGATTTTGTAATAATTGATTTGCTTTTTAGTTATCCAGCTAGACTATCGCACTTTTATATATCAGTACCCCCTGTATGTCGTGTGAAAGCTGGCTTTCGTGTGTAACTTATGATTACCTGTCGCCTGTCCAATATGTAGTGATATTTTAGGCACCAAACTGCTATGAACTCTGAAAACTTTACATTTGACAGTCTCAAAAAGTTTTGTGAACTAGAATTATAATTTGTAATTAACTGGCATGAGAAAGTTGTAAGTTTGTGATTTTGAAGTAGTTTTGATTGATCAGTGTTTTCTGTGCATCTTTTAACAAATTTATATTTTGGTAAACTTTTTTCAATGATATTTATTTGATATTGACTTTTGAGTGTAGATTTTGCGTGTTTATGTGTTTATTGAACTTCCCTCATGGCAAACAATACATTTACATTTGAAAACATTGCATCAGTATTTTTTTTTGGCATAGAGTTCTATTTTGTTATTGTGGTGGTGGCTGTAATATTCGTGGTGTTTATCAGCAAATTAACTGCTTGTCGTCTAGAAGTTAACATTTCAGGAATTTTCTTTAAATGAGAAGATAATTAACTTCCTGATCACATAAAGCTATTTTTCATCAGGTCATATCATGAGTTTTTTCACCATAAGTTCTGTGTCAGTCAATTTCAGTCTATCAATCCATATTTATCATCGTCTACTTACACATATAATCTATCACGCGCCATTTTTTCATTTGCAATTTTGTTCGCCAAATTTGTCATATTTTCTTTAATTTCAATTGTAATTAGAAAAACGTTTGAAGCATTCTTTATATCAATTAAAAGCTAGTTTTATTCCCTTACACCTGAACCTGAAGTCTGATAATGTGAACGTTTTTCGTGCAAAACGTAGCCACATGAGGTTTTTGTGTGTATTTTAACTGGATTTTACTGCTCGTTTCGCTGCTTCACAGAACCGCCTTTGAAGACGTTAGATTTCTCTCTTTAACGGACGATGTAACGATTTTGTGTCAACAAATCAGAAACATCATTGCAGTCATTGAGATTTTTATTTACTCACGTGTAGTTTAACGTTGACGAATCGCTTGTGATTATCGCCGAATACATTCTTCGATTTTTTGCCCTGGTTATTATATTTCAAAAGATATCTTCGAAAATCACAGAATTTTACCCGTCATTGTCGAAAAATGCGTTGACAGAGAACCGTACTGATTCCAGGCAAAATATAGGTGCCATGTAGCAGCAAGCGCGCAGTACTGTATTTTGGTCACCTCATCAGTTTCACGTTTCAGTTTCAGTTTATTTGCTTTTCAGGAAATCCGATTCATTAAATTATTTGGCCACCTTCGTTTGATTGAAAAGCTAGCAGATTTTTCATATTTTGAACCGTGCTTATGATCGTTGAACGCATGCCATTGAAACCGGGGGTACAACAAGGGCACAACTTCTGCATTTCACACTAATATGTAGGTATTTTAATTGAAATATAATGTGCTCGGAAATAACATTCAAATCGATAAGAAATTTTTACTTTGCGATTCTTATTATAAAATATATGAACTACATGTGTAGGGAAAATATTAGGTTGAAATTTTTTACATGGCATGCGTTTTCGATTGCATTTCATCCATCTAGAACGATAATCGATCGCATCAGTTCATATTCTTCATACATTTAATCGTTATACATACAAACTCGACCGCATGTGATTATAGGCATTGCATTTTGATTTACCTCCAGAAATTCTTATGAAATATTATTATAGCAAACAAATTTCATATAATTTACCCAGTCGCTCGCCACGCCTGTATAATTTCCTATGAATAGTGCAAATTTTCATTTCTGCTGCGGGAAAACAATTGTTTCCCGGATTTTTTTGCTTTTCCACTGAAATCAAGCAGTTACAAGAAGTACACGTGCTCCTCATTTTTGTGTTTCATAGTTTTTTGTTATTGTGTATATTGTATATTTCGCTGATTTTAATACGCTAATGTCACTGTGAATCATGTTTATTCACCACTCCCATAAGATATATAATTTTTATATTATCATGTGAATATAAAACTCTTTGTGTATGTCATTTATATCGTGTGTTTCTGCGTGATCAATCCATATAACGATAACTAGGGCTATGTTATCTATTAATAAAGTATTAATATAATAACTATGATATGGTTAGGAATAATTGAATCATAAGAGGTTGATTACCTCCTGCGAACCTGACTTGAACTGGTTTGTTATCTAAAACTAAGTTTGTGTATTTCTGATAACAATGAATGTTCATTAGTAAAAGGCTTATATGAAGTGTGTAAAACCTCGATAGCTTTATGAAGTCTGTAAATTTGCTTCCTTACTTTTACATACCTAGTTTGGTTAATTTGTTTCATTACATTAATTTCATGATCTTGATCATCAGAACTTGAGTAACCTACGATTGGTCTGCTCATTTTATTCCTCTATAATAATTTGCATGACTCAGTCAGGCATTAACACCACTCGAAACTAGGATTTTCAGATAAATAGAATTGTCCAAACATTTGTGCTTATGCTTAGTAATACAAGCTATACGTATCTTGAACCGACCAGACTTTGCAGTTTTTGATTCTGGAATGAAAGCGTAAGGGATGCTATACTTGTCAGCTTAGATAGCAACATTAGCGGACTATGTAGAATTTGTTGCTCAAAACGTAGGTAAATGGTCTCGAAACTGCTAGTTCCCCCTCTTTGGAAAAATTCCTCTCCCTTTGGAGTATCGGCTCGTCCGCCAGTGGTTTGGGGTGTTATACTTTTGAGCATAAATTAAGATAGATGGTAGTATATGTGAAACTGACTCATCCACATCAATTGATATCATGATATAATCACAACACAATGACACCAGTTGGGCTTCCAAGGTCATATTGATCAATAATAAGCTTATGGCGGTAGCACGGCCATCTGTTCTTTGATCAATCATTCGTGATATAAAATTACTATTCTATTCTATTATACTAGGGACTGCAGCCCGGTATTGGGCCCGGGGATTCTGCTCGAGTTGTGCTTCTGTGCGCGCTGCGCGCGCTTTACCGGGTATTCTGCCGAGAATTAGGGCCGAGTTTTGTAACTCAGGTTGCGGTGTTCAGGGTTATCATGTCATTGATTGAGATGTGTCTGAATGAAATTGAGGGCTCAATAGTCACTAACTATTAACTGACTCGTTATACATTGAGCCCATGTCCCGTTATACATTGAGGATGATTGTGCTTTGTTGTTTACTTTGTAAATGAAACAATTTTTTCTTTGATGACTTGCCTCGGTATTAATTTTAACATTGTTTGCGGATTCACAATCCCGTTGCAATGAATATCCCGTGGAAATAATCTATTGAGCCATTTTGAAGCTTCCCGTGGAAAGTAATCTATTACCGTTGCGTTGATCATTGCATGTAAAAATATTATTTAAAAAAATATTACTTTCAGTATTGGATATATCCCGTGGACACTAAAATCAGATTAATTTAGCATATGAATAATCTATTGAGCCATTAGGAACTTCCCGTGGAAAGTAATCGATTGCCGTTGCAATGAATATCCCGTGGAAATAATATATTGAGCCATTAGGAACCTTCCGTGGAAAGTAATCTATTGCCGTTGCAATGAATATCCCGTGGAAATAATCTATTGAGCCATTTTGAAGCTTCCCGTGGAAAGTAATCTATAACCGTTGCGTTGATCATTGCATGTAAAAATACTATTTAAAAAAGTATTACTTTCAGTATTGGATATGTCCCGTGGACACTAAAATCAGATTAATTTAGCATATGAATAATCTATTCAGCCATTAGGAACTTCCCGTGGAAAGTAATCGATTGCCGTTGCAATGAATATCCCGTGGAAATAATATATTGAGCCATTAGGAACCTTCCGTGGAAAGTAATCTATTGCCGTTGCAATGAATATCCCGTGGAAATAATCTATTGAGCCATTTTGAAGCTTCCCGTGGAAAGTAATCTATTACCGTTGCGTTGATCATTGCATATAAAAATATTATTTAAAAAAATATTACTTTCAGTATTGGATATATCCCGTGGACACTAAAATCAGATTAATTTAGCATATGAATAATCTATTGAGCCATTAGGAACTTCCCGTGGAAAGTAATCGATTGCCGTTGCAATGAATATCCCGTGGAAATAATCTATTGAGCCATTTTGAAGCTTCCCGTGGAAAGTAATCTATTACCGTTGCGTTGATCATTGCATGTAAAAATATTATTTAAAAAAATATTACTTCCAGTATTGGATATATCCCGTGGACACTAAAATCAGATTAATTTAGCATATGTATGAATAATCTATTGAGCCATTAGGAACTTCCCGTGGAAAGTAATCGATTGCCGTTGCAATGAATATCCCGTGGAAATAATCTATTGAGCCATTTTGAAGCTTCCCGTGGAAAGTAATCTATTACCGTTGCGTTGATCATTGCATGTAAAAATATTATTTAAAAAAATATTACTTTCAGTATTGGATATATCCCGTGGACACTAAAATCAGATTAATTTAGCATATGAATAATCTATTGAGCCATTAGGAACTTCCCGTGGAAAGTAATCGATTGCCGTTGCAATGAATATCCCGTGGAAATAATCTATTGAGCCATTTTGAAGCTTCCCGTGGAAAGTAATCTATTGCCGTTGCAATGAATATCCTGTGGAAATATTCTATTGTGCCATTTTGAAGCTTCCCGTGGAAAGTAATCTATTACCGAACTAAACAGGTTTTTGTCCCCATTTATTAAAATGGGGACAGATGTTAAAACAGGCTTTTGTCCCATTTCATAAAATGGGGACATACGTGAAAACAGGCTTTTGTCCCCATTTATTTAAATGGGGACAGTTGTGAAAACAGTCCACTGGTCGCTACTGAAACATTAGCTCGTTTAGACTCTTGAAACATTAACCCATTTATAACTTTGATGTATGAAACATTAGCTCGTTTTGACGTTAATATAATAAACTGCGTTTTGTCCCCATTTATTAAAATGGGACATCAGTTTTCTACTGAAACATTAGCTCGTGAAACATTAACCCACTATCGGACTGAAACATTAGCTCGTGAAACATTAACCTACTATCGGCCTACTCCAGACTGCTATTGCTGCACAATACGTGAAAACAGTGCTCGTCGCTGATTGGCTGTGGTTGCCCGTAGCAACTGTGGTAACCGGGCTGGCGTTAACTGTGGTAAACCGGGCTAGCGTTACAGACGCACACTGTTTCATTATAGTATTAGATGGTATACTAGGGACTGCAGCCCGGTATTGGGCCCGGGGATTCTGCTCGAGTTGTGCTTCTGTGCGCGCTGCGCGCGCTTTACCGGGTATTCTGCCGAGTATTCTGCCGAGAATTAGGGCCGAGTTTTGTAACTCAGGTTGCGGTGTTCAGGGTTATCATGTCATTGATTGAGATGTGTCTGAATGAAATTGAGGGCTCAATAGTCACTAACTATTAACTGACTCGTTATACATTGAGCCCATGTCCCGTTATACATTGAGGATGATTGTGCTTTGTTGTTTACTTTGTAAATGAAACAATTTTTTCTTTGATGACTTGCCTCGGTATTAATTTTAACATTGTTTGCGGATTCACAATCCCGTTGCAATTAATATCCCGTGGAAATAATCTATTGAGCCATTTTGAAGCTTCCCGTGGAAAGTAATCTATTACCGTTGCGTTGATCATTGCATGTAAAAATATTATTTAAAAAAATATTACTTTCAGTATTGGATATATCCCGTGGACACTAAAATCAGATTAATTTAGCATATGAATAATCTATTGAGCCATTAGGAACTTCCCGTGGAAAGTAATCGATTGCCGTTGCAATGAATATCCCGTGGAAACAATCTATTGAGCCATTTTGAAGCTTCCCGTGGAAAGTAATCTATTACCGTTGCGTTGATCATTGCATGTAAAAATACTATTTAAAAAAGTATTACTTTCAGTATTGGATATATCCCGTGGACACTAAAATCAGATTAATTTAGCATATGAATAATCTATTCAGCCATTAGGAACTTCCCGTGGAAAGTAATCGATTGCCGTTACAATGAATATCCCGTGGAAATAATATATTGAGCCATTAGGAACCTTCCGTGGAAAGTAATCTATTGCCGTTGCAATGAATATCCCGTGGAAATAATCTATTGAGCCATTTTGAAGCTTCCCGTGGAAAGTAATCTATTACCGTTGCGTTGATCATTGCATGTAAAAATATTATTTAAAAAAATATTACTTTCAGTATTGGATATATCCCGTGGACACTAAAATCAGATTAATTTAGCATATGAATAATCTATTGAGCCATTAGGAACTTCCCGTGGAAAGTAATCGATTGCCGTTGCAATGAATATCCCGTGGAAATAATCTATTGAGCCATTTTGAAGCTTCCCGTGGAAAGTAATCTATTACCGTTGCGTTGATCATTGCATGTAAAAATATTATTTAAAAAAAGTATTACTTTCAGTATTGGATATATCCCGTGGACACTAAAATCAGATTAATTTAGCATATGAATAATCTATTCAGCCATTAGGAACTTCCACTCAGATTAATTTAGCATATGAATAATCTATTCAGCCATTAGGAACTTCCCGTGGAAAGTAATCGATTGCCGTTGCAATGAATATCCCGTGGAAATAATATATTGAGCCATTAGGAACCTTCCGTGGAAAGTAATCTATTGCCGTTGCAATGAATATCCCGTGGAAATAATCTATTGAGCCATTTTGAAGCTTCCCGTGGAAAGTAATCTATTACCGTTGCGTTGATCATTGCATGTAAAAATATTATTTAAAAAAATATTACTTTCAGTATTTGATATATCCCGTGGACACTAAAATCAGATTAATTTAGCATATGAATAATCTATTGAGCCATTAGGAACTTCCCGTGGAAAGTAATCGATTGCCGTTGCAATGAATATCCCGTGGAAATAATCTATTGAGCCATTTTGAAGCTTCCCGTGGAAAGTAATCTATTACCGTTGCGTTGATCATTGCATGTAAAAATATTATTTAAAAAAAGTATTACTTTCAGTATTGGATATATCCCGTGGACACTAAAATCAGATTAATTTAGCATATGAATAATATATTCAGCCATTAGGAACTTCCCGTGGAAAGTAATCGATTGCCGTTGCAATGAATATCCCGTGGAAATAATATATTGAGCCATTTTGAAGCTTCCCGTGGAAAGTAATCTATTACCGTTGCGTTGATCATTGCATGTAAAAATATTATTAAAAAAAAGTATTACTTTCAGTATTGGATATATCCCGTGGACACTAAAATCAGATTAATTTAGCATATGAATAATATATTCAGCCATTAGGAACTTCCCGTGGAAAGTAATCGATTGCCGTTGCAATGAATATCCCGTGGAAATAATATATTGAGCCATTAGGAACCTTCCGTGGAAAGTAATCTATTGCCGTTGCAATGAATATCCCGTGGAAATAATCTATTGAGCCATTTTGAAGCTTCCCGTGGAAAGTAATCTATTACCGTTGCGTTGATCATTGCATGTAAAAATATTATTTAAAAAAATATTACTTTCAGTATTTGATATATCCCGTGGACACTAAAATCAGATTAATTTAGCATATGAATAATCTATTGAGCCATTAGGAACTTCCCGTGGAAAGTAATCGATTGCCGTTGCAATGAATATCCCGTGGAAATAATCTATTGAGCCATTTTGAAGCTTCCCGTGGAAAGTAATCTATTACCGTTGCGTTGATCATTGCATGTAAAAATATTATTTAAAAAAAGTATTACTTTCAGTATTGGATATATCCCGTGGACACTAAAATCAGATTAATTTAGCATATGAATAATATATTCAGCCATTAGGAACTTCCCGTGGAAAGTAATCGATTGCCGTTGCAATGAATATCCCGTGGAAATAATACAGGGTGGGCCAAAAAAAACTCCGCGATTTTGTGAGACCATAACTTTTGCAGTGAACCATGAATTTCTTTGAAATTTGCAGGATATTTCAATAACATGTTAACTTAATTTTCTCTAAAATTTCAATGAGATATCTATCACACACCGGCCACACCATCAGGATACATGAAATTTTCAGTTTTTCCTTTAAACCGCGTCATTGTTTTAAAGAGAAATCATGTGCATACGTAACTTATTAGCATCAATTTGTTTATGAATTGAACGAATGAATTAAATAATGGTTCAAAAAATGAAAGATAAGTGGTTGATTAATAAAAAAGTTTTATTGCTAAGCCTTTCTTGCAATAACGCGATAGTTCCGGTGCTAAACTGTTTTTCATGTCTGTTACCGGCTGATGAGTTCCTCCTCAGCGACATTTCGTTTCAAATACGTTGATTTTTTCCTCAAAACTTCAAATTCAATAAATAAAAGTTCAAGATTTATGAAAAACATGCTTGTTCTGTCCATACGTCAATGTTTTTTGGGGAACGTTAGTCGGCGCGGTTCAAGCTTGATAAAGCTGGTTATGGCAAATATTGAGTTTCCCACGTAGCGTGGTTGATTATTTCGCAAGTTTCATGCGTGTAAGCATTGCATGTCTTTGAAATTTCAAGAAGATAAAAAAATTTTAAATCAATGAGATATTCTGAGAATTTAATTCAAATTCATCAATAAAAACCAACTCTAAGGTAATGCCGTTTATCAGACAAGGGAACAACAAGCAAGCATCCTACTGTAAGAGTTTTCCATTAACATTGAAACTAAATTTAGACTGAATTGCTACTTAAACAACTTTCTTTTAATCCTTGTAATACTAGTTAGTTCACTCGTTCAATTCAATAATAGATTAATACCTAAAACCAATTTATACACATGATTTCTCTTTAAAACAATGACGCGGTTTAAAGGAAAAACTGAAATTTTCATGTATCCTGATGGTGTGGCCGGTGTGTGTTAGATATCTCATTGAAATTTTAGAGAAAATTAAGTTTATATGTTATTGAAATAACCTGCAAATTTCAAAGAAATTCATCGTTCACTGCAAAAGTTATGGTCTCACAAAATCGCGGAGTTTTTTTTGGCCCACCCTGTATATTGAGCCATTTTGAAGCTTCCCGTGGAAAGTAATCTATTACCGTTGCGTTGATCATTGCATGTAAAAATATTATTTAAAAAAAGTATTACTTTCAGTATTGGATTTATCCCGTGGACACTAAAATCAGATTAATTTAGCATATGAATAATATATTCAGCCATTAGGAACTTCCCGTGGAAAGTAATCGATTGCCGTTGCAATGAATATCCCGTGGAAATAATATATTGAGCCATTAGGAACCTTCCGTGGAAAGTAATCTATTGCCGTTGCAATGAATATCCTGTCTAAATAATCTATTGTGCCATTTTGAAGCTTCCCGTGGAAAGTAATCTATTACCGAACTAAACAGGTTTTTGTCCCCATTTATTAAAATGGGGACAGATGTTAAAACAGGCTTTTGTCCCATTTCATAAAATGGGGACATACGTGAAAACAGGCTTTTGTCCCCATTTATTTAAATGGGGACAGTTGTGAAAACAGGCCACTGGTCGCTACTGAAACATTAGCTCGTTAGACTCTTGAAACATTAACTCATTTATAACTTTGATGTATGAAACATTAGCTCGTTTTGACGTTAATATAATAAACTGCGTTTTGTCCCCATTTCTTAAAATGGGACATCAGTTTTCTACTGAAACATTAGCTCGTGAAACATTAACCCACTATCGGACGGAAACATTAGCTCGTGAAACATTAACCCATTTATAACTTTGATGTATGAAACATTAGCTCGTTTTGACGTTAATATAATAAACTGCGTTTTGTCCCCATTTCTTAAAATGGGACATCAGTTTTCTACTGAAACATTAGCTCGTGAAACATTAACCCACTATCGGACTGAAACATTAGCTCGTGAAACATTAACCTACTATCGGCCTACTCCAGACTGCTATTGCTGCTATGGCTGTGGTTAACCGGGCTGGCGTTAACTGTGGTAAACCGGGCTGGCGTTACAGACAGACAGACGGACGCACACTGTTTCTTTATAGTATTAGATATCGCTCGGCATCTGAGTACTTTTTCGCTAAAGTGATTGCGATTCTTAGTTCGTGACTTAGTCAGATTTTGAGTCACACCTTATTGTGATGGTTCAAAATTATATGAATACCAACATTGACGAAATTGGTTTGGCACTTTTACGTTTATTAACTCACTCGCTGGTTTGTTCTCCAGCTCAAAGAAAAATGCCGTGTTCTAGTAGGCCACCATCGTATTTACCCAACTGAATTATTTGTCGTTATTTACCGAACACATTCATCGCCAAGTCATCGGCAGTATATTGGTTCAGGATGTTGACTTTGACTTGGTTTATATTCGTTCAATGTTTACCCTTTCTCTACCAGTACCATGTCATGTTGTTGTGTTCATGTCTTCAAAGCATGAATAACTATTTTAGATCTCAATAGTTCCTAATTTCTGTTCAAATTTGAGTTTGATAAAGAGGAAAAGCGCTTATGCCGCTTCACTGCGGTTGAACAGTTGACTTGGCGGGCACGGCCACGGAATATGTCAGATTTACATAACTATGTTTTCGACCTTATTTTCTATTAAAAACAATTTTCAGTAAAGTGTGGATGTTTTTCACAAATCCTCTACTTAACTTTCTCAAGTCATGAGATGATTTTTGCGCTGGTGTGCGGACGAGTAGATAGGAAGAGAATGGGAGGTAGAGGTAATTATATTCTTCTCAGGTCTTCAAAATAGCTAGTTATTTAATGTAAACTATATATTTTTTTTAATTTACCACAAGGAGGAAATTTCATTTCTCCTATTTCTCTGGAGTGCTTACATATGGGCAGCCGGCAATCGATAAGTCTCATGCATACGCGTGCATTGGCGGACGAGTAACATGGGGGAAAACGAAGTTTTATTTTTCATTCGCTATCCTGAAAAGTGGAATATATTCCCGACCGATTGGGAAAAAAGCCTTTTTAATTGAGGTTACCATTTTTTATAATCAAACATATTCTTATAAAGAATTGGTATTCCGCCAACATGCGGACATGCGTGCATGCAGCTGCATGCATTTATGTATGCGCTAGAGCACTAGCGGACGAGGGAATGGGCGGAAAAGTGGAATTCCCCCTCCTTTGGCAGTTTTGAAAAGAAAATTATTTCTTCAAGGTGAAGGTGAAATGACCCGAAAACTGCTGATTCCACTGTTATAAAAAAAATTATACGCTTTGGTGGGTTGACTCGTCCGCAAGTGAGCGCATGCATGCAGTATGCACCAGCGGACGAGCAAGGAATGAAACAGTAGGAATCTTCAAGTTTTGGCAGTTCCAAGAAGTAAAAATTTTCCCTTAAAGTGGAGACGAAACAACCTCAAAACTGCTCATTCATTCCTTTTTGAGAGAAAATTCCAAACTTTGGTGGAATAGGTTGTCCGCAGTACGCGCTAGGGCATGCATGCAGAATGTTGTATGTATGTATGTATGTGCGCGTGCTAGCTCGTGATAAGCGTAGTTTTTTTACTCGCCTAATGTCTCTCTTCATTTCATGTCAGATTTTTTCGTCACATTGTAAATCACTTATATTGTTGTTGCTGTTGGTTTAGATCAGGGAAATTATTGTTTTATGGTTAGCAAGTAATCAGCATACAGCATACAACTAGAAGCAACAAAATTGTTAGAAAATTTCTTTCGCTCAGTTTTGGATTTCGTCTCGCGATATAATTTTTATCAAGTTTATTCACATAATTGCCTTAACCGATAGACGTTTTATTCATTCACGTCTGCAGCACGGTCCAACGTAAGTCTTGTGTGGTGTCTGTTTCTATTCTTATTCCATTATCCATAGTGTCTTTCATGAACCTATAAAACTGTAATTCTTATGAATATTATATTTTTTTATTTATCTCAGATATTCTTTCATCATTTACTTCCTTCCTGTGGCCTGTGGGAGTCCGTGTACTTTTGTTTAAACAGTACTGGTTTCAACTAGTCTATTTGAAACCCAGCCTGGTAATGTAAACAAGTCTACGCTGTAATTTGTTTAGGGGCATGCTTCTTCATGGTAGCAATTTAATTATTGTTCAGCTTTTTCAAGTACCGTCTCTGGCCCACTAACAAGCAAGCGAGGAACGAGTAAGTGGAACGCCCCCCCCCCCCTTTTTGCAGTTCCAAAACGTTGAATTTTTCAGTTAAAGTGTAGATAAAATGGTCTTAAAACTGTTAATTCTTTTACTTTGGTTAAAAAAATCCCAGCCTTTGGTGGATTAGCTCGTCCACCAGTGGTGCTGTGAGCAAAATTAGTGCGAGTCCTATGGGTCACAAAGTTTCAAACTCAGCTCGGCTGTTCCAGTGCACATACACGGTCGCCACCGTCGCAGTAGCTGACAATAACGACAATGAAATTTATTTTCCCCATTCTCACTTTTGGACCGCTTGAAAGAAAATTCGTGTTTTTTGCAGTTTGAGTTTATTCGTGTACAGAACGGCCACAGAATCTCGACTTTACGTATTTTTGAATGAAGTTAGATCAGCCACACCCGTAACATGAGACACTTGCGGACGAAAAGGGATGGGAAAAGTGGAATCCCCCCTCTTCAACGAAGTTGAATTTGTCCCCTAAAGTGTAGGTAAAATGGCATGATAACTGCGATTTCCCATCTTCGCACAGTTCCCCTCCCTTTGGATGATTAGCTCATCCGCCACTGAGTCACACCCGTAGCATGAGATAAATCTTCCTTTACGTTACGACATGAACAGCCAGGATGTTGAAATAAAAAATAACATAGCGGTCGCGGTGCGGTGACTATGCAACATATTTTCACTAATAAACATGTTCTTTTAACGAAAATTTATATTATCATTCTTGATCACTGACCTAAGCTAAAAACACTCACAAACAACCTTCATATTAAAAAATCATCCAGAGAAAATTAGTGCAATTATGATTTAACAAATTTGTGAATTCATGTCATTGAAAAATAATCACACGAACGAACACTGCATTGTCATATAGTAGTTACCTGGAACGTTCGTCGCAACCTTGTATGTTATTCAAAATGTATAACGCATGTACAGAAGTTTTTTTATTATGCACTGTTCGCGTTGAATTGAACTTACTAGTAAACCATGATGGCCTGATAAATAACTATAGTTGTTCTGGTGTTTTTTGGCGCTGTTTGATGTTTGTTGTGGTTGTAATATATGTATGTTGTTGTTGTTGTTGTTTTCTGTTGTTGTTGCTGTTGTTGCTGTTGTTGTTGTTGCTGTTGTTGTTGTTGTTGTTGTTGTTGCTGTTGTTGTTGTTGCTGTTGTTGCTTTCTGTTGTGGTTGGAATATATGTTCTCTTCGTTGTGATGGTTGTTTTTTTAATAAATTTATTTATCATCAACGAAATTCATCGGAGAAAATCCGTTGTCTGCTGAAATATGCAAATATTTTCTGGGTACTTACTCTTAGAGCAACCATTAGTTTCTTATAGGATAAAAAAAATTGTGACTGCTATTCTATTTGGGAACGTGTTTTATTCAAAAATAGTGTTTACACACGTTACATTTTCGTTCATCTTTTCAGATTTTTTTACAATAATTTGCACTAATCGACACATAAAGGAGGCAGTACCCTCTGTTCGCATCCCATGCGCTGGGTTAACCAATGCAGTGACTGGATCATGGGAAACTGTCTGCCGTTGATACATCATAATCAGGTTGTCGGCGTTAACTTTGCTTAAGACTTGGATTTCTATTAAGTTGCTATTTATAAAAATTTCACATCTATATATTGGTAGTATAAGTGTTCGTGAAAAAGTAGAATTTTACCCCCTTTATTCCACGTAAAATTTTGGTTGTTTCTAGCTTTCATAAAATGTTATCAAAGTTATTTATTTAATTAAGTAATACAATTCCGAATGTTACAATGATGTTTTGTTTCAGCAGGAGGGTGGTGAGGACGAGTACGTGATCTCGGGCAATGATCAACAACCGCTGGCCGCTCGACGCCGATCTTCAGGTAAATGGCAGCACTAGCGGATGAGAAGGGGTGGGAAAAGTGGGATTCCCCCTCGTTGGCGTTTTTTAAGTAGAATTTGTTCCCGTGTAGAAGAATTAGGTAAAATATGCTCAGAACTGCTCATTCCCCCCTCTTTGAGAAAATTCCCCTCCTTATAGAGGATTAGCTCGTCCGCCAGTGTGTCAGAGACTCATCCTGCTTTCATTATTGTTTAATTCTTATAAACGTCAAAACTTTTTAACTTTAAATAGTGGTCAAAACTAGCAAATTATTGAAATGTTCATATGAAAAAGTAAATTCACATGAATTAACGAATAAAACCAGTGAAGATTTGAACCGGGGAGATGGATAGGCTACCCACCCAAGTGGGGGAATACGACACCTACCCCTGTGGTTTGCCCCAATTCATTAGTAGTGAGTTAACAACTAATCAGAATTAAAAACTGTGAAACTTGAAGTCATAAATGTGAAACTATATATTGTCAGTTCAGTTCATAAATGTGAAACTAAGTTATTGTGAGTGAGCTAGAGCATCGGTATTAAGCATTGCTTATTGGGTTTACATTGAAGTTTATTCAGGTAGCAGTAATGGATCTTCGTCACGCGTTTCGTCGCACTCCAACCCCAGCCATGTACAGTCACCGGCTCATTCTCAACAGATGGCACCAGCCGCTGTTCAGGTTAGCATTTTTATATATAAAATTTAAAAAAAGGTATTGTTGTTGGTAAATTTTTTAAACAAAATTTACCAATTTTTTACGTTTTAACGTATTATGTATTTCCAAATAAGTTGTATTTTGTATTATTTATTTTGAATTAGGGAACTTTTGGTCACCTAACATCATTCGTTGTGTGCTTTGCATATTCATAAAATAAGTTGCAAAGTAAAAATCTGATTGCTAAATTGCAGTTCAGAAAAATTCATGTTAATTGATTATAAAAATAACGTGTTTTTATAAATGATTATAATAAGTACTAAAATTATATATTTTAGAGCGGCTCCCGCGGATCATCGCAATCGAATGCGTCTATGCAACAACGCGAACACGAGCAGATAATGCAGACCCGACGTCTCACACTCATCCACCAACTTCCCACTGATGTTTATGTGGAGGGTGGCAAGGGCGATCCCGAGTTCGTTGATTCAGTTACTTGATCAGTTTCATAGTGAGTCACTTCGTTGAGTCAGGCGCTCAGTCAGTCAGCCACTCAATCCGTCACTCATGAGTTCAGTTACTCAGTCTCATAGTCAAAGCCAAACTGACTCACCGATTGTAGTTACTCATTACAGATTGCACCAATAACCACTTCACTTTGATTCTCATTTCTGATTTTTGACTCACTCATTCCACTCATCTACTCACTCACCCACTCGCTCACTCACTAACTCACTCATCTACTCACTCGCTCACTCACTCACTCACTCACTCATTCACTCACTCACTCACTCGCTAACTCACTCACCCACCCACTCGCTCACTCACTCATTCACTCACTCACTCACTCACTCACTCACTCACTCACTCACTCACTCGCTAACTCACTCACCCACTCGCTCACTCACTCATTCATTCACTCACTCACTCGCTCACCCACCCACTCGCTCACTCACTCACTCATTCACTCACTCACTCACTCACTCACTCTTCAGATGCATCATCTGCATGATCGACTTGGTGGACGGGGATCGTGTCCGTTTCCTGCCATGTCTTCATTCTTACCACGTCGAATGCATTGACGACTGGCTGACCAGGAAGTTCACCTGCCCCTCCTGTATGGAACCGGTCGAAACCGGATTGTTATCCAGTTATACCGCCGCCGAGTTAAGTCTGGATCAGATTTTATCCTCATCGGCTAATTCCGGCAGCAACAACCTCAATAATTTGAACACCCAATCCGCGTCGAGCAGTGGCCTCGGTCCGCGTGACATCGGCGAAAAGAAACAGCAATGATTTTTTTAGTTTGAATTTGAATTTTTGGCGCGCGCGGGAAGTTTGTATAATAAGTTAATTTTGGTTTCAATGGATGAGTTGAGTATGAAAACAAGGGAACGTGATGTGAGTTAGGAGTTTCTGTTTCTTCTATAGATATCAGCTATTCTGGAAGGGATTTTTTGAAGGTTTCGTGCCAGTTTTGTATTTTATCCATCGTGAAAAATGGAGATTTCGTGTCGTGTAAATAAGTCGAAGTTTGGAAGTAAGAAATTCGTTTCAATAACATGGAATTTTTCCTTAAAGTAACGTATTATTCTCTTGTTTTGTCGGCATAGTACACCGGCTGAGAGTTAGTGATGGTAAAATTTCGTGTTATTCATTCCGTTCGTCAGTTTTGTCGGTTTCTGTGTGATACCATACATTACAATTAGCTTTCTTACCTTGTCTGCTAAAATAGTCAACATTCATACACATGTGTTAACAACCCGGATTAACTCACGAAGTCAGTTTCATGACATTCGATTGTTTAACTTGTTTACTAATTTGCACTAATATATTTGTAGCCAATTAGCATCCAACATTTTAAATAAAAAATCATGTTTTTAAATTCTTCCATGTTTAATTCATGATACTACATTTTCAACTAGCAAATCGCATCAACAGCTCTGTACATAATTTGTGGTCATTATTTTAACAATATTAGGATTTGCCATTGTTTGGAAATTCGAACTGAATTATTAACCATTAGCCGGGTTCAAGCGATTATAATTAGATTCTTACGTTTACTTCTCTTAAATTAATAACATTGTTTCATAAAATAATCTCCCACTAAAACACCACTAATATGCAGTATACCATATCTTTGCGCAACCCTACTCTTGTAGTGAGTCTAATCGATTCATGTTGTCAGAGAATTCTAAAATTTACATTTCATTTTATATATTAATACTTAAACTTGTGAACAATGGTCATTATTGTTGTTTTGAACTTATTTAGCGAAATTCAACAACAATATAATCATTTTCACGTTTCACCTTGTACATTAATTGAAGTTCGTTCTTTCATCTACCATATTACAATTAGTCCCACTCGTTTTGTGATTGACTCCATTGTGGATATTGATTTTTAAATTATCATTTTAATGTTCATCATTGTAATTCTTTGGATGCTTTTCTGCTCCAGATGTCATGAATTCAAAATTGTACATTTCTCTGAATAAAACGTTCGTTTTTTCAAGTGTGAGTTTGATGCCGCCACGCTGATCACTGATTGAATGTAAGGTGTACATTGATTGAATGTAAGGTGTACATTGATTGAATGTAAGGTGTACATTGAATGAATGTAAGGTGTACATTGATTGAGTGTAAGGTGTACATTGATTGAATGTAAGGTGTACATTGGTTGAATGTAAGGTGTACATTGGTTGAATGTAAGGTGTACATTGATTGAATGTAAGGTGTACATTGGTTGAATGTAAGGTGTACATTGGTTGAATGTAAGGTGTACATTGGTTGAATGTAAGGTGTACATTGATTGAATGTAAGGTGTACATTGATTGAATGTAAGGTGTACATTGATTGAATGTAAGGTGTACATTGATTGAATGTAAGGTGTACATTGAATGTATAAAACTTTCGTTTTTTTGGTATGTTTGCATGGGTTTCAACATAAAACGTTACTGAAATGTCATTCTTTCTTACAGTACAGTGACCAAACCCAACCGGTTAACCAACAGCAGATATGACTTACTACTGGGGAAAAGTCCCGGTACATATCAATGTAAACGATTTCCCAGCAAACGGGGTGTTGGTTCAAATATAGTGTCATATATAGATAGTTGATGTTGATGGTTATACTTCATGGCAACTGCGCCAACCAACCAGCGAATCCCAGTCAAAACATAGTACATAGTTATGTATAAACACTGACCGATTGATTGAATCATCGACATTGACATATTTTCATACCATCCATCTGACTCAAATGATTTCACTTTCTGACTCACTTAAAAACTCACCATCTGACTCATATGAACTCACCATCTGACTCTGATGAATTCACCATCTGACTCATGAACTCACTATCTGACTCACATAAACTCACCATCTGAATCACATTAATCACCATCTGACTCATATAAACTCACCATCTGACTCATATGAACTCACCATCTGACTCACATCAACTCACCATCTGACTCACATCAATTCACCATCTGACTCACATCCACTCACCATCTGATTCATATGAGCTCACCATCTGACTCACACCACCTCACCATCTGACTCACATCAACTCACCATCTGACTCACATCCACTCACCATCTGATTCATATGAGCTCACCATCTGACTCACACCAACTCACCATCTGACTAATATGAACTCACCATCTGACTCACACCAACTCACCATCTGACTCACATCAACTCATTCTCTGACTAATATGAACTCACCATCTGACTAATTAATATGAACTCACCATCTGATTAGTATGAACTTACCATCTGACTCACATCAATTCACCAATCAACCAACCCATTAAAATCCGACTGGTCATGGTCTTTCTGTAGTGAAAAAGTACTCACAGTTTGCAGTCAGTCAACGATCTGTACAAACAAGAATGAAGCAGCCGTGTATGCCAAAATCCCAGTCAAAACATAACCAATACTAAACATACGAATATTGTTGGTCTATGGAGTGGTGTGTGAGATTTT
>OZ038445.1:10024520-10027020 GCA_964036265.1 Daptonema setosum
AAAGTAAAATGCTCTATAATATCTATGTGTGTATTTTCAAATTCATCAGTACATGAATCATATAACTATAACAAAAACTTTATAAGTGGAATATAATTAGTGGTAACCTTTGAATCAAATCAAAGTGACCCTGTATCCTTTGTCCGCAACCCTGTATAATAAAATCCGTCTGTAAGATATCCGAATGACTGCCATTCGGACTGTCGATTCAACGACTGAAAGCGGTCGAATCGCTCCAAATAACGGTGGCTCACCGGCGGACGAAAATTCAGATATAACACAGTTTGTTGTTGAACGATATTGGGAAAAGTATAACGGTATCGAATTGAAATACAACGGTCCGTTAAAGTGCACTTTCTTTAGCGGATTACTTTGTGTTGGCAAAGTTTGATCATCCGATTTCTAAAAGTGGCCTAGCTTGTATACAGTACATTCATGCATGTACATATGTATGTACATAGGTACTGTAGGTGCAATCCTTGGTCAGCAGGAAACTTCAGGAGGTCAGGTCACCAAGTCCATCCGGCGAGGAATGCTTGATTCGAAGATAAGCTGCTGCTTCAAGGCATGGAATCGGTGAAATCTCTGTGAATCACAAGAATCCCAAAATGGTCGTCACTCTTCAGTAATCATGGTGACGTCCACTGTACTTTATGTTTTGCACCGAAAACGATCAATTTATGTAATTACTCCAATTCGAAGAATTTACATCTGTAAATACATACATAAATACGAACAGAACATATAAATTATGTATTATATTTTTGTCTTTGTTCCTTATCCACCACTGTAAAATAAGCCAAAAAATGTTTGTCTCGACCTTAGCACGCGTGCTTCCAGATGCTTATTTTGTAATTTCGCCAGCGTTCACCGACCGCCAATATGAAGAACGAACATTAATACATATCCTTGGACAGTTTTCGATAATTTATGTACTCTAAGTTCGCCTTTGATCATAGTGCAACCGCTGTGTAATCAGACAAATTTATAGTCACCATAAAAATGTGTGTTACACGTCATTATGAGAACATTGGAGCCCACGACAATTTCATCGACAGCTAGGCTCTGCTTTGTATAATGACAACCACTAGCAGCTGTGGTGTATGTAGTTCAGAGAACTTAGTTCAAATATTAATTTTACCGGCTATACCTAAACCTAAGCAAGCCTGCTTTCATATATTCTATATACTGTATTTGCAATTTCGGCAGCTTCCTCCAACCAATATGCACTAACGCACCATTAATCATCGCACCATAAACGCGTGCTCATTTATTATTCGGGTGATAAAAATTCCGTCCCGGCCGCGATTGCTTCTCTGTAAAACCATTGCCCGGCAGCAAATGATGGGCGGGCGGGTTATTGGTTTGCAAAAGATATATCTCTGGTATAAAACAGCTATTTGTTCTAAGACAGCGATTTTCCACACATTTCGAGTTCAGATAGGAGAAATCTAAAATGTGAGAAATTACATTTCAAAATTTATTAAATCACTCGCTCGCTCTATATCATGGTTTCTATACTTTATTTTTCGTCATTCAGTGATTGCGTTACTTATTATGATAGTTTACGTCGCCGCTGTCTGAGTCGGCCACTGTACGGGTGGCGTCCGTGCTTGCTGGACCACATGCTGAGTCAGTCAGCTATAGCCAGATCCAGTCAACTCAGTCCGTCTGTTTGTCAGTCAATCAGTTGGTCAATCAGTCAGTCAACATGTCAGTCAGTCAATCAACAAGTTAACAGTAGTCTATTAGTTGATTAATGGGAGACATTGCAGGTGGCCTTAATCAGTTTGTCAGTTGATTAAGTGAGTCAGTCAGTCCGTCCGTCCAACAGTTATTCGGTCAGTCAATCATTCAGTCAGTGAGTCAGTGAGTTAGTGAGTCATTCAGCGAAGGAATGAACAGGTTGCTAAGTTGTTACTTACAATTAGCCTGCAATAATCTGAACTGTCAGTCAAGTGAGTAAGATTTTTCTTATTAAACCATTCACGAGAAATTGTTTCATGATGCTTTAGTTTATCACGTTAATAAAAACCGTATATGTAGGTCTAATATTATAAACATTACTTCAACAAGCTCCCGCTGTGCATTGGAGAAATCTTACTGACGCTGTTTTAATGCAAATGCCCGTTGAGTTACACCAGTTGCAACTAACCAGTAATTTATGTATGTATGTAGAAAGACACAGATTGTTCTCATAAACTCTTGTTATCTTTTCATGTAATCGTTGTGAAAATGGTCAGAATTTAAATAAACGTTTCATGCAAACGTATTTTAAGTTCTATAAATCAGCATGTAAGAGTATTTTTGAAACCAAGTGACTGTATAAAAGTTTTTATATCAAAGTAAGGTTAGGTCTCAACAGATAATATACACTGTAAGCATGTTTTTTTTTGTTTCTGATGTTGAGTGACTGATATTGAAACATCAGACCACCAGCGATAATGAGACATACAGGCTTCACTAATTTTCATTCGTTAGACAGTCTGGTTTGGTGGAA
>OZ038445.1:10029520-10044520 GCA_964036265.1 Daptonema setosum
TGAGTGAGTGAGTGACTGAGTAAGTGAGTGAGTGACTGAGTGACTGAATGAGACGCTTTGGTGTCTCTTATTAAAATACGTTTGGAAAAGTGCATTTCTGATCGGCACAAAGTTTAATTCAGTCTCAGATTCACCAACTAATTTTTATTTATAAACGAAAATTGTATGCGGTTGAAGTTTAGTAGGCGGCAAATCATAGGCTAGTGAAACAAAAGTAGTGTCATGCTTTTTCATATCTTTTAGTTATCGGCGAGAATTGTTTCCCGTTTAAAGAAACCACACTCCGTTTGAACACTGAATAGAGTGGTTGTGAGCCCAGAGTGACGGCGGGCATGCAAATTCAGTGTACTAACTGACGAGAAGGGGTTGGAAAAGTGGAATTCCCCATCTTTGGCGTTTTGAAAGAGTATAATTTGTTCCCTGAGGTGTAGGTAAACCTCCAATTACCCTCTCTTTAACGGAACTCCCCTCGCTTTAGAGGATTATCTCGTCCGCCAGTGATCCAGTCTCGTAATCAACTACATACCTGAGGGTGTAAAGTCTGAACCGAACTATGATACTTGTGATTCTAATCATGTGGCTTCGATTAGATTTAATATTCAGTGGAGCGTACAGAGTGACTAACTAGAAACTCGGTGTATAAAAAGGCTTACGTGGAATATGATTGCATATATAGGTATATAAGTTCAGATAACACCCTCTGCATAATTAGTTCTCGTTCCTGTCGTCTCGTCTTAAGTTGATCGTCAGTATGTATAAGGCATTCGTTATAAGTTTGTTAAAGTACAAATTGGTTACTCGGCATAACCTTTAGTGTATCAAGATATTCTTTCACTATTGCCCTAGATAGTCTAAATTTATGTGCATGAAAACAGTCTTTTTGATTACATCGATTAACCTGAATATGTAGATGAAAGTACATTTTTTCCAATGTACAATCATGATATTTCAGTATCATAAATATGTGGCAACACTTTTGGCAAAAAATTTCACGTGAACTAATCTTAATTTAGTTATGAATAGGACCTTTTTTATATCGGATGTAATTGACACCGTGGTTATTTCAACCACCCTGTATTATTCACTTTTTCATAGTATCATTCCACTATGTCAATGTTGGTGTGAAGTGAATTGAAAACAGGTAAATTGATACTTTTCATCCACAATTGTATTCGAATCCGTGCATGAGTCCGGGAAAATGCTATAATTTTGATAATCGATCATGAAAAAGCAGTGCATTAAATGCATTATACTTATACATTAATTTCACACGAAAAAAATATTCGTAATAAATTTCGAATCTGGGTAATGCATGGTTTCACGCTTCGTCGGCCTCCCTTGATCTAGTTGAATCAGTCCTAATATTTTTTGTAGTATCGAAGTTTTTATTCTTTCCACTGATAAAATCCGGTCGCCAACACTATGGAAAAGAAAAAACTTAGATTTCAGTGAATCATAAATATTTAATTGAAATCATTTATTCAATGGTCAGCATAATGAGCTGATATTTGTGGGTATAGAAAAGTTGATGTCGATATAAGGATGTCGAGAAAACGCCTTTTAATCTTCTAGATCATGCTGAGTTTTAAATATGTAACTTCGTTTTTTTCAGGTTTCTAGCTTTTGAATAACCTGACTACGTACATATCATCACAGCGATCACACAATCTCATTCCCATTTTTGTGCCAACGTGTCATTTACGAGTAAATACGTTTGTTCACACGAGATAAAAACTATCCGGTTCAGTTCAGCGATCTCTTTGACCCCGAGCTTACCGGATTCATTCACTGAAGTCACCCATGCCACGGCAGCAATCAGGGGTAGTAAGAGTGTCAGCGAGGGTCGTAAAGTCTGCGAATGCCCACCCTCCTGACCTGTAATCTCAGGCATTCTTGGCCCGTGTCTTGCATACATCAAGCACGGATCGCATCATCGGATAGCGAATGAACGGTAAACTTAATTCTCCCCTTTAAGTGAAATAGAAAAAATCTGTTTTTTTTTCGTAAGGTATTTCTAACAGGCCCACATAATTGCTGATTTCACGTTTGTTCAAGGATAATCTCCTTTGAAGGGAGTTCCTCTCACGCTGGTGTGATTCGATCCATGTGACTGGCAAGGTTGTCGCTCTTTCCGTGAATTAGACAGTGAGTTTCGTGCCATCAATCTCTACGTTTTACCATGTGCACCATCGAAAAATGTGGTACAGATTTAGCCGAAACCAAATCACATATGACTGGGGAATGTTTTGTTCAACAATTTCAATTCATCCGTATGTGAACAATTTTCCTTGGCGAATTTCAGGGCTATTGATATGTAACTTTTCTATGATTTGTGATATTCTGTGATCTTTTGCAGACATAAATTCTGTGTGCATTGTCCACTGAAATTATTGTTGTGCTATTCGAACGGGAATTTTGGGTGTGGAGACCTTCCCCGGATTGGTTCGTTTCTCGAAATATCCTAGCCCCACCCTATTATTAGCGTAATCAAATGCGACTGTATCATTTGCGTCATCCGGTCCTGTAGGATCAAACCGCGGAGTCATATAAATAATATTATCAGTTACAGTCAGTCCTGTTCACCGTGAAACTTTAAAATGTGCCTCTCTGGGAGTTTTTTGTAGTTTCACAACTTCGAGCATTGTCATAGATTTGGACTCTACGCTTTGAGTCAAGGGAACTTCACGAACTCAACGAACTTCACAAAACTTACGAACATTGAATGCTTTTTGCGAAGTTCAGCGGAAAACGCCAACTTGACTGGGGCCGATTTCGTGTGACGCACATTTGGGAGTTTCCGTCAGTGAGTTCCTCGGAATGTCGAAAATTAGAGTCTGATTGAGTTTGGTGTGGTCGGGTGGGTGGGTGGGTGCGGGGGTGGATGTCTTATGGATCGATTTATGCCCAGATTTCATCTACAGCATGGCGTAGTTGGTTAACACGTTTCTTTGTGAGAGCGTAGGTAATGAGTTCGAATCTCTCATTGTGTTGCTTGACATTCCTCGAGTAAACCGGCTGATTAGAATCTAGGACTCGGTAGACTTGCACCTGAGGCTTTTTCATGTTCCCAAAAACTTTCTGTTTCTCTTTTCAGGTGAATCGATATGCATACTTGAAGAAACAGTCCGAATCTTTGATGTTTTCTTTTTTTCATGGACATATTGTGATTTATATGGTCCTTTCCAACTCGGATGTATCCGGGAGAAAAACATAATTTGTTGATGATGCGTGGGGATGAGGTGTTTATGGTAATCGTAAAATGAGCTGCATCTCATTTCCTTGGGTATCATATGAATCACGTACTCCCACCGTTTAGGTATTTGATTACAATTACGTGAAAATCGCATCTGGTACATACATAACGAGTTCCCTATGCTAATGAACAATTAACACGGTAAGTTTCACCACCCGGGCAACACCGACTAAGTTGAGGTGAGTCGAGGAGTCGTCAGCCAATCATCACCTCATATTAGATGCAGCTGATGTTTCACATTTGGAACTTGGAAGAGTTGATAACTAAAAAAGTGAAAAAAACTATGGAAAGCACTACCACTACTTTCCATCCGTCTGGATTTTGTTAATAACTCGTTATATGTACCTAGCTATTGTACATATTAACTGTAGAAGATTAATATCCGTGGAATACGTACTCTACGATTCACTGATTCCAATATCAGAAAGTTTGCTTCCATAATCCAGCTAGTACAGTCGGTGCAGCGGGTTATGTCTTGCAAAAATGTTGCTATTCCCATCCTAAAACTGCTTTTTCTCGGGTTATAACGGGAATATGATGATGAAAATTGATAGAGATATGTTATAGGGTCTGGCGCGCCTTTTCAGTCAGCAAGAATATCAAAAAAGTCGTTCCTTCGTCGTTTTTTACTATCTGTCGAACTGAAAAGGTGCGCCATTTTCTATTCCATATCCCCACCAATTTTTATCATCATAATCCTGTTATAATTAGAGAAAAACTCAATTTTAGGATGTGAATGGCAACAGTTTTACAAGATAAACCCGCTGCACCGACTGTACATACTGTATGTATCAGTCCGATGGCCTTGGGCTGAGTATCTTCAGGCTTTTACGTCATGAAGCAACGGCCAAGGCAACAGCCGCAAGTCAACCAAAATCATCAGATCATGTCATCTCTTGGGAAGAAAAACCATGAGTCTCGACAAGATGTCTGTCACCAGCGAACGAGGGAAGAACGAAGAAGTAAAAATCCCTCTCTTTGTCAGTACCAAAAATGTAGAGTACCTTAATTTGTGGGTAGAACAGCTTGAAAACTGCAAACTCCCCCTCTTCGGCAAACTTCCCCT
The DNA here is from genome assembly GCA_964036265.1 of Daptonema setosum. Classification (NCBI taxonomy): domain Eukaryota; kingdom Metazoa; phylum Nematoda; class Chromadorea; order Monhysterida; family Xyalidae; genus Daptonema; species Daptonema setosum. The sequence goes on from OZ038445.1 coordinate 10,033,840, forward strand.
TCCTTTGAAGGATTATCTCGTCCGCCAGTGCCGCCCGTACATGTACATGAGAAGAGTACGTCAGGCTTCATTTTTAGTCGATTGAAGTCGGCAGCAAATCAGTCTTTCGACGAATTCATGTAGGTCGTCCGTCAAGTTTATTATTAGCGTGCTCGATGGATGGAAGGAAGGAAGGAAGCCCCCTTCACACGGCCCAACAACGCTCGGTGTAGTTTTTCGTCGTGGCGCATAGACCTTTATATAGTGGAATCATCGGGTGAGAAGGGGAGGGAAAAGGGAAATTTCCCCTCTTTTATGAGTTAGGAATATGCAAGTTGGTTAAGTGCAATTCATTCGTCATGCCACTTAAGCATTCTTCATTGATGAAAAGAAGGAATTTGACAGTGCGCCAATTTTCAGACTGTAAGATTTTTCGCAGTCATGGTGTTCGAAGCTCAAATTAAGTTAAAAACTCCTGTTTTGTAAACGATGGCTTCTAATGCAAAAATATTTTTGTAAGGCACACACATGAAATAATTTCTTCTTTGTTACACACAGTAGTTCATACCTACGTACAAACAAACAGTACATACATGTACATATGTACATAAAAGTGATCCATTCACTGTCGATTTGAATCGCGTTCCACGTGTGTCGTAGAGTTTCACAAGTGAACTTAGTATTTTGTGGTGGAGAGGAACTATGAGATTACAGTTCTCTTGAGAAATTTTTTCCCAAGAGTTATCCGATGGAAGTAACATTCAGAGCCAGTATACATTACTGTCCTGTACTTGTCCTAATTTTAATGTTCATGCTTTAGTCTTTAATGTTCATACTCATGGATGAATCGCTCGGTTTTTGACCCACACGCATTTTCGCAAACATTAAAGCGTGGTGGCCGCTGTGATTGTCCGATCACCTTGGTTTTTATATTTATTTAATGTAGTATGTTGATAATAATACCTGAAACTTTCATTCAAATCTGATCTATGTGCCGAGAGTTATTCAGCTTCAAAGTGTTGTCATTTTTTTGGACCACCTGTACCAAGAAGATGTACTTCGGGCGGAACTACATGGAATTTTTACTGAAAACGTGCATGCTTGTTGTTTATAATCAATCAGAAAATAATTCAGTATCCATACTTGAATTCATTATTTTATTATTTTTTATATAAACCAGTGGATTCACGTCGACCACTTTGCCCACGCAGTCAGTACCTTCAGAGTCACGTTTGAGTGGCAGATAAAAACGATGCCGCGAGTATGGTTTTCGATGATTCGATTACCCCTGAGGAGAAGCACATGCCAAGTACGGTGAATGAGAATCTGACTTTGACATGTGTACGTGGAATACATATCTATGTATGTGTTTATGTATTTATATGTATGCATTAGTAAACAAATTATAATCCTACCAAGAAACTGAAAAATTATCCTAAAGTATCCTGGTAGGATTCGAACCCACGACCTTCTGTTTCATGTTTGTGTAGGTACCAATATAATTAGATTATAAAAAATATATAAGTTTTTGAGAAAATATTGAAACGGCGAAATTAAGTGCAGATCTGATCTGAACTACTTTTGGACAGAAGTTGGTGACTGCTTACAACTAACATAAGGCATGCAGGTTTTTGCTTAAAAGTACATGGTTCCACTGAAGCACATTTTTTCAGATTCAATGGAGTAGAATCTGTATAATATATATCCTGGATCCAAATGTTCGGCCCAGATATCTATGGTAAAATACGTTCGGAAATGCTGAGATGGTCAATCGTTGTGAAATGTGATTTGTTCCATTTATAAGGCAGTCCGATAGAATTACGGTCGGAAGCTCGGAAGCAGACTCTCAAACCGTTGTTTGTATTGAAGCATGGTTTATTGGCTCCGAATCAATGGAGTATAACATGACGATTATGTATCCTGGATCTGAATATTCATCCCAGATACATACATATATGTATGATATAGACGGAAATACTGTAACTGACGGCTCGGAAATGGCTAATCGTTGGGAAACGTAAACTGTTCCGTTTATAAGTCAATCCCATAGAATTATGTACTGTCAGACTGGCAGAAGCCCATACTCAACCTCTTGTTTGTTTTGTGGAGAAATCTGACTCATGCTTGTTTGTCATTGATTTTTTTCTTTGAAGCCATTTCACTGAATCATATTTGTCATATAAATTTTCTAAACCACATTAACTTTCTAAAGTTCAACCTAGAAACGCATAAATTTATGCTTTTGACGTATTCAGGGTTTCTTATTACTCATAATTAATCGGGTAATCCGTTCCACGGTCAACAATTCATTGGCAGCCGTTGAAAACGTTTGCCTTCTCCAGTTATTTCACACCCGCAAAAAACGGATGAGTGTGTGGAATTAAAACTTTGTCATAACTTTTCCAAGACGACTGTATACGTACATAATTGCACCCTTACTGTTGAACATTTCATATTGAATCAGCGTCAGTATTAAACTCTGCTCTGTCATTGAACACATTCCAATATAAAACGTCTGAAACGATTAAACGTTTGGTGACATATTGTGCCACAATAAATTTTTCTTTAATATCATCACAGATTATTCACCTGTGAAACGATTTTTTCCTATTGTGGATATCACATTATATTTCGTAGTTTGTATGTAACTTTTTATCAGTGATCATCTTTTTTTATCTATCTACTTTCATTTTTTCGGTAAATACTAGGCTGCATTAACTTTTCTTGTATTTTAACACAGAGATCGCCGCATCAGCGTATTCACCAATTCCCCCCGTTTTGTTTTTGAGTGAAACGTGAATTGAAATCGGATCCGTTGCAGTGCACGGACCTGGACGGCGTCAGTTTGTGGATAGTGCGGCCAAAAATTAGTCTTTTTTGTGCGTCTGTGAGAACATCTGCTTATTTGCTGCAATAATAATGTTGCAATAATAATTAAGGTTGCAAAAGTAATAACATCTGCTCATTTTTTGCAATAATAATGTTGCAATAATAACAATGATGCAGAAATAATAACATCTGCTTTTTTGTTGCAATAATGTTGGAAAGAATATGACAATTACATTGCATTTTTTTGTTTTCATATTTCATTTGTTTGTCATAAATTCCATGATATATCTAAGAGTTCTTCATAACAACATATGGATGTCAGGCGAGTTGTCTGAGAAAAAACCTTTATGAAGGGTTCAAGCGAACTTCGGGTGATGGGACAGTTGGCACCCGTTTTGTTTCCGCTGCTTCGAATAAGAAAAATAATTCAGTAATTAGTTATACTCTGAAATTTCACTTCAAAAATATCTTTGATGTCCAGGTCTAATCATTGTCAGCAAAAAATGTTTTCGCACTCTGATATCGTTCAACCGTTGTTAACGATTTACCTCGAAACTTCAAATTTCAGTTTCATTCTCATTCCATCATAACCTGCATAACCATCATAATTCGTCATCCATTGGACGCCCGTGAAACGCATTCCCAAGTACAGTAACCCGGTGCGGTCGTCGAAGGTGTCGTCGAAGGATCTGCCGAATCCACCGTAACCCGAACGAGAATACGGTAGCCAATATGGATTTACACGGAACCCTACGCGGGGTTGGTTGAAATATAGTAACAACGTTTTGATCATAACAACACATTCCTAGGATATCAGGAGAAGATTATTCAGAAGCTGGTCATTTTAGTGATCCGTGCACCTTCAAAAATATAGTCTTTAAAGCAAACGAGGTCTCCTAATCTTATATGGAAAAGTTATGAAACGTTATGAAAAGTACATGCACATTATTCTCATGTCCGAAACGAGTTACACAAACACATAACTGCCCAGATACTTGACACAGTGAGGATGTCAAATACATAACTACATACATAACGCAGCTTTCAAGTTGATGTTCTGTACCATGCAATTCATTTTTATCACACATTATTATTTTCAGACACCCGTGGGCCGTGATCAGAGTAACCTATAATTTCTTTTCAAAGCCATGTTGTGTCGTGAGGGTCCTCTTTGCCAGTGTATAATTCGCATTTCCAAATACCGGATATTGCCGTTTGTATGTTCACAGACCCCACCTATTCAATTACCTTCAACTGTCGACTTTTCTGAAATACAAAATACATACTTTATTTCAGAAATGTACATATTTCACCGGTTTTTTAAAATTTTCATGAACTTACCTTTATTATTTTTCACAATCATTTGAAAGTCCACGTTTATGCGAATCATGCAGAATCTTAGCCCTCCCCCCTTAATATAGAATAGCGTTTCCCATGTAGACCAAAAATGAGTGTCCAACATTTTGTTGAGCTCTGTTTTAAATGCAACAATCATATATTTTCATGCTCAGGTTTTCGTTCTGTGAAATGACTTTTTGTATTACCTAAACTTGAGCGGAAATGATCAGTTAACTCAGTAGGGCAGCATTGATAGACGAATTCTATTGCAATCAAGAAAGTGAACAATTTCAAGTTCCTGGTATGCTCGACTCCAACACAGACCAATCATCATATCATGTAGCCAGATGTGATGTTTCAAATGAAGATGAGAAACCTAGATTATCGTTCGATCATCATTGCAATTTACTGCGTTAAGTTTAGGTTCGCTTAGAGGAAATGTTTACGTGTCTGCCCTCTCTGCAAAACTCGAACCCGTAGCTGCTGTAGTTTCACATTTCAGCCTCTTACTCACTGTGCTACGAAGCTGATTTTGTCGCTAGTCAACCTGTCATGAGATATGCCCATGTACATATGATTCCATTAAAAACCTGACAGCGTCAAAAGCTCTGGGGCTGGCTGACTGGCCTGGTACATTATGGTCGTGAGAAACTGCATATACAGGGTGTCTGCAATAGTACACCATTTACAGGGTGTCTGGAAACCTCTACTCCAATGGCGATTTTAATGAAAGCAATAAGCAGAGCAGACATTCTTAAGCTTGTTTCTGCATAATTTGCAAAGTTATCAGAAATCGCGGTCTTGTATTTCAGATTTTTTTCAGAACATATTAACTAAAAGAAAGAACTTTCAATTGGCGTCTAGAACTTTCACCGAAAGGTAACTCATCAATTTATTCAATCAACTTTCAAACTGTGCTCTCATCCAACCAATATTAATAACGATATGATTTTTCCTACCTGTATTTGCATACATGCGTAGAAAAAAACTGAACATACATTTTTATAGCCTGCAATGTATTTATTTAATCAAGCAATGTTTATGTCCGAAAACGGCCGGTTTCCAACGAAAGAGATGAATGCGCGCACTAAACTCACATAACGCTAGACAGATTACAGGGTGTACCCTATTTTGTAACCTATTAGATCCCATAAGAAATACCGAGTTTCAATGGAATCGCAAGTGTTTGTTTGTGGAAAAGAAATTTACAGAAAGACTATAGGACAAACTTTACCGGTTGAACTATAGAAATGTGGAAAACATATTCCTCATGGTAATGTTTGTACAGTACACACCTTGGTCTGTGTTTCTTGGCTTATGTTCACCGCAGGGCATATCCCCTATAATGCGAAGTGTCATGGAATTTTTAGTTAAGTTGAGAGAAGGTGATGATTGAGTTATGTGAGCTTGATGTGGTTTTTAAAGTTTAGTTGAGACTACATGTACAGCGTCCCATCATCAGAACCTATCATTTTTTGGAAAACTTTTCCCGTTCATAAGGGGAAATCGCCTCCTTCGGAATGAATTCCGGTAATACAGCCTGGTCAGCATTTATTTTTATCAAAAATATTTATGCACCCGTTACACCATATACAGTGAAGTAGGCGAAACTTTATTATTTTGTCTAATTTTAATGTAAAAATAGATTTTTTACAGAACATTTTGAACTCGCGCCAAAAGCAGTTATCATTTTTAACTACGTGCCAAAAACTTTCTGCGTTACATTACAAGAAACCTTAACCAAGCTACATATTCCAAATTTTTATCCATTACGGTATCATAACTCGGATTAAAATTTTTGCATAACAAAAACATTAAATTTTCGCATAACGAAAGCATTATCGCCAAAATTGGCGATGCATGCAAATTCAAACCATGAGATCCAGCCGAATAAAATGCATAATCTCACTTTATCATGCCATGATGGTTGAGCCATGATGCGAGACTCATTATCTGTTCAGATTCTGGTATTTTCCAGCTAAAAGAGCTGTTTGGTAATGATGTGGTTTGACCGACGGGCAGACAATCATAAATCAAATATACCTTTATTTTAGCGATATTTGTTGGTATCTAATGGCACTGATTTCAGGTAGTTATTTGTTGCTGATGCTTAAATTTGTTGGCTCATTTTGCGCGGAAGTATTCGATTAGTAAGATGGTCATACATACATTAGAATAAACCGGAGTTTGTATCACACACATTTGTAAGTTTTACCAAGATCTGAACAACGGCCAACTTAAAATTTAGTTTCGCGATCCATTTATAATGCATTTTAACAGCAGCTAATGTCTGTTTTAAATGCAGTGTTTATTATGATATGACACTTTGCAACGTGTTTACATATGTACATAAATACATACATTTATGGTTGCCCATCGCCCATCATTACTATTTTGATTGCCTGAATGCGAATGGTTGCCAAAATGCCGTATTGTTCACATAGCTTTCAGAGTTCAGAGTGAAGTGATAAAGAAATGAAAATAACCCATTTGTGACCTTTTTGGCCTGAACATTCACAGTTTTTCTCGTGGAGTGGAGAAAAACTTTTTTTCGTGACAAGTTTTCCGGATTGTTTATATTTTTTCTTTTTTATACGTTTTTGTGTAGTTTCCAAAAATTGGTGCGATGTATTATTATATACAGGAAAAATACCATCATTAGCCGATAATTCGACTGTCAGTTTATGTTGCATTTGTATCAATTAGCATACCAATTTTTTTTATCCTAGTCCCATTTCTGTCAGTATTTGTAGATTGTAAGGACCTAAGGTAAACCCTGATATGCTACTGAAATTTGAAAAACTTGGTAAACCCTAATCGAGAACTCAAAATTCGCCATGTTTGGGTCAGAAATTAGTCGAAGCACAAAATTTGGCATGTTTGGGTCAGTGCATACAATAGGTCCATTAAAAAGAGCATCATTATTGCGGCCCCATACCTGCGCTTGTCAGAACGCGTTGCACGAATTAGGCACTTGATGTTTACGATAAGCCCGATTTAATGTATCAATTTGTGCAAAAATGAACTCCACAGAGAGGATTTTTCCGAATCTCAAAACCAGTTAACTTGAGAATACATAAATATTTAGATTACCAAAGAGGGTGAAATAGCCGCCATTGATTCCAGCTATCGTCCGTCCAGTGTTGTGTAATTCGGGTATCGCGCATCATTACATCTGCCACAATAAAGCCAGTCAGCGGATGGAACAGAAAAATAAAATGTTCCATTCATATAATCAAGCAAAAAAGCGAACTTTTTTATTTGAAAAAATTACATGAAATGTATGTAGGTAACGATCAATGACATGGTGGTGGTTGTCATTTTTGCCTTGTCGAAGAAAGCAACTATCTTTTTGGAAAGCTACAAACTTTCGCCGCAGTGGAGTACGTTTCCAGTATGCTCATAGCTGTCAAAAGTATGAAGCAATCTTAAAGAGTTTCAATTAATCAAAAAGTATTTATAAAAGTTTTAAATTAGCATAATTTTAGTTCTGCATAATCATTTTTCGTCATGTACTTGTCCGCCACTATGTAGTTTCATGATTCCAACGTACATACAGTAAGTATATACTTGATGTAATTGACATGCCTATTGTTTCCATCATCTATTTGGTTATTTGTATATCTATGCTGATATATCGACAGTGGAATTCAGTTTTTATTAGCGTATGGAGTTTGCACTTTTTATGGACATATATTGAAATCAATTTGGGCTTGAAATCGTATTAGATTTTCATAGGATGTGAGCCCGTGGTATTGTTCGTTCTGATCGTGTGCCTTAACCATCCGGCCACGGGTCATTTAGTGGGCGATAATGATAGTGAACAATGTGCCTTTATTTTAAAACCTTATTTTATCTTCATATGCTAATTGCTAGTGGCGGTTGCATACACCTCGTTCTCCATGGTACAACAACCATGATCCTCAACCATTTGGTTAATAAAAAAATCCCATGGACTTTGCGTTAATTCAACGTTCATCTGGAATGAGTCTGCGTGAGTTAAAAAGAGGAATTTTGAGGAAAACTCGCTTTAGGAGATGAAATATAATACATCTATTTATTGGCTATGGTGTTGAAATCCATGATTGAAGTTTGGTAGGAAAGTGGTAGTTTCATCAGTGGCAAAAAGCATGAAAATCAGGGGCGCCCGAAAATTGCTAAACATATGATGGTCACCTATGTTTGTAGTGAGAAATTGTCAAACTGACTTAATTTCTGCTATATGTCTCTTACATATTCATCTTAAGCAAATTTCCCTCATATCTGGTAAACTAAAATTTTCAAAGAATATACACATTGAAAACCTTATACGATTCAAATAAACGTGTGTCGATGTGAAATACTACCGGTTCTGGCTGGATGGTGCCTAATTGAGAATAGTATACATACTATTTACCTATGTACCATGATACGTATTTACTACATGTACGCACGTAAACCAAATGTATATATTTAGACCATGATGCGACATACTTGATGCCACTCAATTAGAGCGATAGTTAGCAGCAGTTTTTTCTATAAACTGTGATGACATATGTATGTAGACGGGTTATAAAAATGTTCATAATCCATGTTTTTCATGTGAGGATAAGTCCATAAGTATAGTGTTCTTGGATGATTTTCTGGGCTTTAGTTAGACATTTCAGCATTTTAATTTTGTGAAGAGAAAAACGTTCAGAAAATAGTTATATACCACATTTTTAAGTTTAAAATATTTTTATATACAATAGTTGATAATACAAATAAATAATACTAACGAATAGTTAATAATATACAAAAAATGTTAATAATAAACAATGCGGGAGGGCATCTAATGATTTTAAGGCCAAGGTCCGGCAGGGCTTCAAGCAGAGGTCCGGACATCCCGTCAGTGGTTCCTGCAGAAGGATTATCCTGCTCACCTATTATTATCTGCAAGTTGGGTTGTGTAGTAGATTGTTGGAACATTCTCATACAAAATATAAACGTAAGCATTTGTTTATTTTTCTACTCGGATTTCTTCGTTATCTGAAGCCATCAAGGCACACTAATACCATCAGGATGGTGCTTCGTAGTGGTAAGATATATGTGATTTTTATACTGACGAGCAATGGCAGAAGAGCAAAGCGTCAGGATCTCTGTCACAAGTCAGGTTTCGAACTTAGGACCGCCGGTTCCCTAGAATAATAGGCAGGAGTAGAACGCTTGCCATGGGTTTTGTGCGCTGTTGGATTTTTTAAGCTGTTGAAACAAGGTGGTTCATGAAATTTATTGGCTTCGTTGCAACTAATTAATTGAAACAAATCGGTAGCGTAGTCAATTATGTATATAAATGAGCAGAGCAAGGGTTCGAAAGTGTTCTAATTTAGCACACGGTGTCTCTTAATTTGAAGGCCGAACGCTTATATATTACTTATAAATTATGTTTCTTAATACATACTTGAAAAACTTTCAAAGTGTTAATAGGACGGACGAACGGTTTCATCTGTTCGTATGGTGATAATTGTGCAATCATCTGAAACGTGAACGCACTAGCGGACGAGAAGAGGAGGGAAAAGTGAAGTTCCCCCTTCTTTGGTGGTTTCAAAGCGTAGAGTTGCTCCGTAAGGTGTAGGTGGAATGCCCGATTTTCTGCAAATTCCTCTCTCTTTGGGAAGATTCCCCTCCTTTGGAAGATTGGCTGTACCGCCGAAACCGTGAATGTATATTTAGTCTAGTGATGACGTAATTTGTACATAAAGGGAACGGCACTATCGTACTTCCGTCACATGGATAAACTGCTGGACCAGCCAAAATGAGGGGGAATTTCGTAAAAAAATGACAGTTTTGAGGTACAGTTTTACCTACATTTTAAAGTTTAAATTTTCGAAACATCTAAAGAGGGTAGAATTCAATTTTTCGCTTCCTTTCTCGGAATCTCGTCCGCTAATGCATGGGTATTCGGTTAATCGGAGAACTGTTGACTGGCAAACAGCTGCTTCAGAAATAACCATTCATGCCAAAGAGAACCTTTATTTAGAAAAGTAAGGTAAACTGAGTTTTAGAGGATTGCAAAAGAAGTACTTAGAAGTCAGAAACTTTAAAGTTCGGTTAGACTATATATGTAACCTGGATAGGTGCACTATCATTCAAGAGATACCCGCCATCAAAGACCCACCACATACAGTAAAATTGGCCTGAAATCTGTGAAAGACTTGTGTCAGACAATTATAGCTGACGAGTGACGATAGTGCTAGTCACAATTACCTGAACCTGAATAAAATAATTTTTTATGTCTTATTTTTTCAGTGACATTTGAAACCATCCAAATTATGTATAGACCTTCAAAAACCTAAATTTTATTCCATGAGGAAAATCCGCTTGAAAACTTCCTGGCCGTCCTAAAACTAACCAAATGTCATACCATAGAGTTGGGTACTGTTGGTACCTTTACCCCGGATGGGATTCAAAAGATTTCATTTCATCCTTCTTTTGTAAACTGTTGGTTCTTGACTTTTTTACGCATAAACTTTTGTTCATTCATGAAAAAAATTTCTTGTAATGAACTGTGAATGCT
>OZ038445.1:10047020-10059520 GCA_964036265.1 Daptonema setosum
TGAATGCTATTCGTTTTTATTTCATTCTCATAATCTTCTTCGACTGTAAATTCAACATCACAAGTTTTTTTTCGTAAAATCTCTATATCACCCCAAACCTATGCACTTCAATGACAGAAGGAGCCAATTCGATCATGTCAAATCAGATGGTTTTCAACTATTATAAATTAATTTATCACAATCAACGGAAAAACATGAACCGGATTTGAGCGTAAGGGAAAGGTTTTAGCTGAAACGCACTATATATATTTACTACGATCCGACTGTTCCTTACAGCCGAAACGAGTACAATGAACTAAACGTTCAATAAATTGGCTTTTTCGAGACTTGTTACTAGAGACAAGATTCATGATTCAAATAAAAATTATGACCACAAATTCATGAATTCTCATTGCTTGGCAACCCGAACCAACATATATTTCGACACATAAGTTTCCCACCTGGAATCCCACTGAATGACTCACAGTTGGTATTGTTCTGGAACCGCATGACTTCTCTTTGTAACAGTTATAAGTAACTCATTTTCTAACATCTATAAGTAACAACATCACGTTAATTCCTTTATGATTAGACTTTTTTTCAAGTGTAATCCATTTCGTATCCCAGCTGTGTTGTATTATATCAGTCAGGTGTTGCAAAGTGTTCTATACCAAAATGCTTTTTCTAAAGTAAAACCGCCGTTTCTTGCAATTTATGGTGTCTGCCAGAGTCCCGATGTATATAGTCCAGGTTACCGGCTTTTATACCCAAGTCCGTTATGTTAAGACCTTGTATGACCCTCATAATCGACGAAACACGGCCAACCTGCACACTCGTTTTGTGTATTCAACAAAACAGCCTCTCATAATACCACTTTATGCGTAAGTAGTCTAGTCACGGGCTTGTTAACATAAAGTTTGCTTGTTAAAGAACTCATTGCAACCAAAATCTAACGCTGCAACAATGAATTACAGATCTAGGCGGTGGATAGCTTAAGTCTAGAGTTACATTTACATGTCTTTCTTCTTTTTTCATTAGATAACATTAAGTTGTATTTAGTTTAACATGAAGTAAAATGCTGGCACATTCGTCATCCATGGTGAACTGGCTATACACCGGTGTATAGACCTTCTACAGGCCACGTATATAATAGAATCCCTGGCTGTCACCTTTCAAAAGTAGAGGTCTCCATATTTACCCCTCCTTTCATGAGCTCGATGCAATCAGTGGATGGTTATCCCTGAAATTTCGCACTCTCCGGTAAATGTAAATAAAAAATCTTCTCACAAGTTGATATATAAATCTTGGTGATTAACTGAATAAAGGTATGTGTTTTATGCTTTATTGGAGTCACCAAATCCGCCATTTATGGAGAGGCTTTTAGCGCCACCGAAAAATCATATGCCAAATCAGGCTGACCTTACACCGGCGACTCCTGGACGTGTATAAGTATATAACGCGTGCCAATAAGCTTTTATCGTTGATGCATGGTTCTGATGTTTGGCACATATTTCTGCATAACGTACGATATTGTATTGTTAACGGGTAAACACTGGCGGACGAGAAGTGGAGGGAAAAGAGGAATTACCCCCTCTTTGGCAGTTCCAGAAAGTGAAATTCGTTTCTTAAGGTGCAGGATAAGTGACCACGATACTGCTAAGTCCTTCCTATTCCCAACCCTTTGGAGGATTGGGTCATCCGCCAGTGGTTAACGGGTAAATACGGTAAGAACAGATAAACACAAATATAAGCTCGCCACAAGGGATAATTTTATTTCGTCCTTTTCCTTCCGGAATCACAGAGTTAGTTGTAATCAGTGAAAGAAATGAAATCAAGTGGTACGGTTAATGTATGGACATGGTTTCCAGTCGACGATCAGTGCCATAATGTATTGTTAAGAGCATGGTGCTGCTGTCTGGGCTTGATAAACGGTGGGACAGTCAAACCCAAACCCAAACTCCTTTATCTAAACATCTGATTTCCGTTGCCTGGGCTTGGCAATGTTTTACGTGTTCCGTTCCATATTAACATAACTCAGATTTTATCTTACGTTGCTGAGCTGACGTACTTTATGGCACTTACCTAATTTCCTGCCAATTTATACTCGGAAATACCTAGTTTTTTGTCATTCCGCTACGGTAAGATGTTGGGTATGTTTATGCAGCACATGTTTGACGACATTTGTTTCATGACAAAGCATGAATCCGAATCTGATGTGATTTTGTTAGACTTTTATTGAGGATGTGATCCCATTCGGAACGCTCAACATTGCTGCATCACCATCTTCAAATTTGTGACATTCTGCGAGCGAGCCAATCATTCGCTCATATTATCAACTGTTCTTACGGTTTACTTATGAATTTTTTTCATGACGACGCTCAATGATTTCAATGGAGTCTTTTCAGAACCTTCGGTTAAGATATTGACTGAAAAAACGGGGGATATTAATTAAAAATAAAAATAAACTCACCGGTGGTAAAGTTAACGCGCGCAACTACACAAGTATCTGTATAACGAAGAACACGCTTTAACTCTGTGAACGTGGGATGAAGATATAGAGAGATTACGCTGCAGAACATTTACATACATATGATTCTGATAAACTCCATTGTGTTCAGGCGTTCCATCCTCAGTAGATCACTGAAAAGTTCGGAGTTCTATTCAGTATGGTGTTTAGAAACGCGGAATACGGTCGGATACAAGCTCAATAAGGTAATCCGTTACGTGAGTACAGGATATCAGTGAAATATAGACAGCACACGCGGACGGAATAACCCAATATCTAAGATGGATTTCTGTAATCTGCTTCAGCCATGTCGCCATTGTCCGTCGATAGCTGCAGTCCACATGATGATATATTTATTACTTGTGTTCCCTACATAGCTCATAATAGAGCTCTCTAAATTATGTGGCGTAGAACTTTTTATGCGTCTTAATTGATGACTTACTGTAGAGACGAAACATAATTCTTTCTAAGTTAGAAAGCTCACCCTAACTGTACATTATGGTTTCTTTCTATTCAGCATTTTGTTCCTTTATGGATGTTTACTCTTTTTATCTTAGCTTTTCTAATCACATACTGCAGCTGTGGCTCGATGAACTAATAAAAAATTTGCAAATCGGTTCTGCCTAATATCTTATCATGTTGTTTTAACATCACATGAAGTTTTTACATAGTACACAAAAATGTGAACGTATTGTTTGATGTATACAATAATTGATTGTCATGTTGTTCTACCCTTTTCCATACAGATATTTTTGTTTTTATTTTTAACTTTTTGCAATCATTGGTTCTAACCCATTCGCTCTAATATCAGCACCCGATCTCTACAACCGACATGCGCTCACGGAAAAAAAAGTGCCCAATCAAACAACAGTGAATTTGAAGATTATCTCTTCGCTAGTGATCGCCAATCAACATAAATTACCAGTTAACACAAACGTGCGGCAGCGACTCCGGACTCCATTCTCATTTGAAAGCATCGAATCTTCAAATATGCTTACGTGTCGCCCGTTTGGCTGAACCGATTGCGAAAAAACGCTGGAGAGAACGAAGTAAACACGAAGTGTAGACGAATTATACATCAAGTGCAAACGAATTATACCAGGAAATGGCTTCGAACAACCAAGTGGACACCGTGATCAGGCAAACAGCCACTGGTACAGTATGTCAATCACCAGGAGGAACACGCTACAAGACCACCCAACCTACGGAGCCTTCGAACCCCGTTAGAATGCTTACTGGAATGTTTACGTCACTGTTCATGCAGTTTCTCTGTTCACTTCATACTTTTCTTCACATCATTTCCGTTTCACTGATTATGATGTTTTTGCCGTGTTTTCCATACCACTTGTGTGTATCACCATATTTCATTCAATGATTGTATTGTGACCTTCATATTTTTCATCCACGCCTCTTTGTGATTGATTCCCTCATCTTCTTTCAAGTACAGAAATCCCTTCGTATTCTATCTCACAACGCACATTACGCAAACTTAGTTAGTTTCTTTAGCGATTTTACAGAGGAGTCGTTATGAGTGCTTGCCTGCCTTCAAACGCACTATTCAAGATGTTTTTCAAAATGCAACATTTCGCAAATGAACGAAAATATTATAAGAAAACAACATTTAAATACTGATTATGAACAATGAAACAAGATATGAGATAAGCTTTGCATATAAATTAATTTCAAGACTCGTTCGATGAAATCCACTTTTTATATGTACAAACAATTTTCACTTGCACCGTCCACTCTCCCTGAGCACATAAACGTTCTGCAGCACATAAATCTGCAACTGCATAAACGTTCTACGCATTTCAGCTCTGCAGCTGGCTCAAAAGGAATCTGCTGCTGCTGTTGACGATTTTGGCCGTGTTCTTCGGTGCCGTGTTTGGAGTGGCCTTACGGAGTGCCCAGTTGAGTCAACAATCGATCGTTCTACTGACATTCCCCGGCGAGATTCTAATGAACATGCTGAAGTGTATGATCCTACCACTCATTATATCTTCGCTGATTGCTGGTTAGTCAGTGAGTGAGAGAGTGAGCGAGTGAGTGAGTAAGTGAGTGAGTGAGTGTGTGAGTGAGTGAGTGAGTGAGTGAGTGAGTGGGTGAGTGAGTGAGTGAGTGAGTGAGTGAGTGAGTGAGTGAGTGAGTGAGTGAGTGAGTGAGTGAGTGAGTGAGTGAGTGAGTGAGTGAGTGAGTGAGTGAGTGAGTGAGTGAGTGAGTGAGTGAGTGAGTGAGTGAGTGAGTGAGTGAGTGAGTGAGTGAGTGAGTGAGTGAGTGAGTGAGTGAGTGAGTGAGTGAGTGAGTGAGTGAGTGAGTGAGTGAGTGAGTCATTACCGTTTTACAGGTTTGGCTCAGCTGGACGCCAAATCTTCAGGGCGAATGGGCTCGTTGGCCGTTGCCTACTATTTCGCCACAACGGTCATTGCCGCCTGTGTTAGTGAATAAAAGCTTGACTTACTGATTAAAATGACTGTCTGAGTGACTGACTGAGTGACGGTCTATCTGGCTGAACGACTGATTTACAGACGGGCATTGCTATGGTGCTCATGATTCACCCCGGTGACCCAAACACGAAAAAAGATTTTGGTGAGACGCTGGACAACAATGAGCGAGAAGTGGATACAATGGATACGCTAATGGATCTGGTCAGGTGAGCTAGCAAAGCTTGAACGTTTACTCACTCACTCGCTCACTAACTCAACTATAGTATACGTTTTGCAAAATAATACTAAATTTTGGCTTTTTATTATAGAAATATGTTCCCTAATAATTTGATGGAAGCCACATTCCGTCAAACTCAGACCAAATACGTTAAAATAAAGCCGACCACAATCGGACAAAACTACTCGAACGAGGTTAGTGAATGATTCAGACAGTTATTCAACCAGTCAGTTAGTCAACCTGTCAGTCAGTAGGTCAGTCATTCCGTCAGTCAGTCAGTCAGTCAATCAGCCAGTCAGTCAGTCATTCCGTCAGTCAGCCTCCTGTCAGTCATTCAACCAGTCAGTTAGTTAACTATATTAATAGTACTTAATTCTTTCAGGAACTTGAAGCGATCGCCAACGGCACCAAGTTCATTCTCCGATCGACAACCGAGATGAAGGACGGTCTGAACGTGCTTGGTTAGTGAGTAAGTGAACATTTGAGTAAGTGAGTGAGCGAGTGAGTGAGCGATTGAAGAACCGAGTGAGTGAGCAGGTCTATATATAAATGATTGAGGATCGTAATGATTTGAAGGTCTCATCGTGTTTTGTATCGCGTTCGGTATCACGATTGGTCAGATGGAGGAGCGCGGCCGTATCATGGTCCAGTTCTTTGCCACACTCGACGAAATCATCATGCGTCTCGTGTCACTGATCATGTGGTTAGTGACCGAACACGTTGAAAATGATCAATTTCCAATCTTCAGTTTATTTCAAAAAACCCTTTTGTTAGTAAAGTAAAATCCAAAACTTTCTGGCTCACTGGGGTTTCCTACTTAGCTTTACGATGCAAAAACCCAAGATACATACAAATTTGGACGCTAAACTATCACCACTTACCAGGTACTACATTCTCAATTGTTGATGTTCAGGTACTCACCGATCGGCATCATGTGTCTTATCATGGGCAAAATTCTCGAGATCGACCAGCTGGACAAGACAGCGCAGATGTTGGGAATGTACATGCTCACCGTTATATCTGGTGAGTGAGTGAGTGAACGAGTGAGTGAGTCAATGAATCAGTCAGTGAATCATTCAGTTAACTAACAAACAAATGAGTCCCACGGTGAAAACGATGTTTTCAAAAGCTTCCA
Source organism: Daptonema setosum (assembly GCA_964036265.1). NCBI lineage: Eukaryota > Metazoa > Nematoda > Chromadorea > Monhysterida > Xyalidae > Daptonema > Daptonema setosum. The sequence goes on from OZ038445.1 coordinate 10,053,302, forward strand.
TTAGAAAGTTTTTATTATCTGATTCCTCATTGAAATCCTCATTCACTTGGTTTTTGACACAGACCAAACTGAAAAAGGGCCAACTTTGGCAAAGCTTACTGCCAACTACAGTAAAAATAAAATGCTAGGAATTTGACTGTAGTAGAATAATTTAACTGGTCTTTGAGAGCTACGAGACAGCTAACTACCCAACCTCGTAATGAACAGAAAATGTTTCAGCTTATTATTCTATAAGGTTGCTCCATTGTTAAAATTTTTACTGTTGCAGGCTTGGCCGTCCATTCACTAATAACGTTACCACTGTTGTTTTTTGTGACAACGCGGCAAAACCCTCTCACGTTTATCAAGGGCCTACTGCAGGCCTGGGTGACGGCCATCGGCACTGCGTCAAGGTATTTTGTTGTATTTTTCGGAATTTTTGTATTTGTATTTTTTTCTCTAGTTTTTTACTCGTGTCATTGTTTTTTGTTTTTTTTTCTTGTTGTCGTCGTCTTTTTGTTGTTGTCGTTTTTGATGGTATTATGTTTATGAAGACCGATGTTTTATAGTGCGGCAACGCTACCGGTAACGTTTCGGTGTTTGGAAGAGAACAACGGTATCGACAAACGTGTCACCAGATTCGTGCTTCCCGTCGGCGCTACGATCAATATGGTCAGTCAATCAGTCAGTGAAGGAGGCGAATTTCCGAACCCCAAAAATTCTCCTTCAAATTTTCTCGAACACAAAACTTTATGCGAGTACACTATGGTGGGTGAACCACTGAAAAATTCTACTACCACTGTGCGGGCGGGCCCAATGCGCTTGTCCAAGCCTGGGATTTGGAAATTCGCGTCAGGTAGTCAGACTGTCAGTTTGTCAGTCAGCAGGGCGGTAAGTCATACTTTCAGGATGGTACGGCACTGTACGAGGCTGTAGCCGCCATTTTCATCGCCCAGCTGAACGGCATCGAATTATCGTTCGGAGAAGTTGTGACGATTAGGTTAGTGACCTGGTCTGACTCAATTTCATCCAATCTAACCAAAACTTAACAGACTTGTTGTTACCTAAATGTATTGATTGACTGAATGGCTAACTAAGGACGAGATTTATCCAGCTTGACGGCCACTCTTGCTTCGGTGGGGGCTGCCTCGGTGCCCTCAGCTGGTCTCGTCACCATGCTGCTCGTGCTCTCGGCTGTCGGTTTGCCCGCCAAGGACGTGTCCTTGATTGTCGCCGTCGATTGGTTGTTGTTAGTATATTTATTATATTATTTATTTTATTATTATATTATATTATATTATATTATATTATATTATATTATATATGTAAAAACTGAAAGTAGCAACTATTATGACCAATTTGCAGAGATCGCATTCGCACATCGATCAACGTGCTCGGTGATGCCTACGGTGCCGGCATTGTCTACCACTACACCAAGGATGAACTCGCCAAGATCGATGCCGAGCACGCCGCTTTGACCAATCTGGAGCATGGTTAGATTACAGTTGTATGCATTTTAGTTTTTCATTTTCAAAACTATCTGAATTAATAAGTCAGCAAGCAAACATTAAATCATATTGATTAACGTTAATTGTTTATTTATACTCCTAGAGTAGTAGGTAATGTTGTGATTTCGGCTTGTATGACTTGAATAAGTATTATAGGACAGTTTTTGTTTACCCTGCGACTACGAACTACATAGTTTGAACTGGCCATGGCTTGGTAGTGTATCGTCAGAACGCTATTAAATTTTTTGCAAATGGCGGAAACGTGGCCGTTGGGTCTGCAAACCTATGGCTAGCGAATCCATCGAAGACGCATTTTGAGAAGCATGATATATGAATGTTTTTATAGGAAATCTCTATGATCTGTGACTAGCTAATCATCCCGACAAAGAGCTACCATTCTAATGAACTTCCTAGTTTTGAAATCTATTATAATTAGTAATAACTGTTGATTACAATAGTAAATATTAATTGCATGACTTTCAGAGGAGCATAACGGAGATTATCTCGCGTTGCCACTGTCTTTGTTTGCTAACTGTATATCTTGTTTCAGCTTAGATATAAAACTAAACTTCTTATGAACAGTGTTGCGGCATGAGAATACGACAACTTTCGTAAGTTTTCAGTGTTAATAATAAAGTTGTTAGATAAAAGTGCGTTATTTAAACTTGGTGTTAATTCACCTGAAGCTCGGTTAGAAAGTCTGTATAGGCTTTCGATGTTGTGGGCCTAAAGTGATAAGAACAGTATCTTAAGGATGACATCGAAATTCGGGGAAAAATTTATGTTGTTACTATATCAAAGTGTTTATTCAGGTGCTACTTGTTTTCAAATATAACATTCGATAGCAAGTTGCTGCTGCATTACCGCGTCTCGCATGCCTCTGTGTGTTGAACATAACATAAACATGAAGGGCTGCCATACTCGGTCACGATTGCATTTTGCTGAATGCATTTCTAATTTAAAATTGAATAGAACACGCACCTGTTATACGGTTTGAGTGGAATAACAAGCTGTACACGCCCGAATATGGTAACACACAAGCATGCGTGCAACGAATGTATGCGCCGGTTATAGCACCTGGATAATTAATTTATTGTTTTTTTAATTAGTAGTAACAAATCTTATTTTGTAAAATACATTATGATCATTAGGTAATACGTTATGGATTTGTTAAACTTAATATATATACAATTTCAGGAGATCATGTGAACGGCCCTGAGAAAGGTAGTGGTATGCCGCCCATTGGTTATCGACATGGTCCCTCAACCGGCGATGACAATGAAACACTTATGTAATTATAAAAAAATAACTGATAATCAGATAATGAAATTTAGCAACGGCCTTCCTTAAAAAGTGCATAACTTTTCAAACAATTTTCATTTGAGGCAACACATAGATTCACAGTTGCATCAAACAAAGTGAAAGACCGGTGGCTGAATACTCTATTTGATAATTAGCATTCAATATAATAAAATAACTAGTTTTGACTCATAATTTTTTCTGTTGAGATTTTGTCTTTAAAAACACATATTTACTACACATGTTTTTTATTTTTTGTGGTAGCTTTTCACTGTTAACTCTGATGATTTTCTAAAGACCTTCAACTTCTCAATAAAAATTAATGACATAAAGGATAACAAGGTTAATAGCGGCATCTGTTAACATGAAACATCTTCTCATGTTAACGCATGCTGCCCTGCCTGATACGAATTTGATTTGTCCAAATTGTATCTGTACTATTATGATATTACATGATTGTTTCAGTGGCTTTTTTCATCACTAGTTTTCTTTACGACATTCTCTTTTACTGTCTATTTTCACCGTTAAGTTCAATTGACTTGAACTGGCGTTTTCCCTAACAAAATTCAATTTTTTCTTTATTTTCATCATTTTCATTGATGCTGATTTTAGTAGTTGACATGCATAATATTTAAATTTGTATGGTATTACTTGATTAACAAATATCTTGATAAATAGATGATTTGATTAGTTATTTTGTTTAATTGCACAACATTTCAGCGTACATTCGTAGTTATATGTGTTACATGAAACATTATGTCTTCACACCATGTACACGGTACCGTATATGATGTGCGAAACAAGTGAAACTTCAATTGAAACTGTGTAGACAATAACTTTTTCATAATTTTAAATATTCTTTTCATTATTAGTTTGCCAATTCATGGTGTGTTCCTCCGTATCTTGTATTTCTTTGTAACCATTTATGTTTCCATCATTATTTGAGGCATAGTTCTATATGATTGAAAACTTTCTCCGGTTCGCGATCAAAACTCACTAGAGGTTTAGCACATTAGAAAACGTTGTTCATTAAAAATTGTGTATTGCAAATTTCTTGTACTACTTTGAAAAGATACCAACATAAAATTCTAGAAATGTACCCGGTGTTGCTTTGTATGTTCGTTAAGGTTCTACCTACCTAGAATAATCATGATAGAAGCATTATAGAAACATCATTGAGCACGATTGACAAGTTTTTGTAAAAATTGCAAGATTCTTTTAATAGAATATGTTATGATTGGATCGAACACAGGTTATAAAATAAAAGCTTGTCATTTGGGCGTAGATTATTTGACTGTCCATATTATAAAAACATGCATACCACATACTATGAAATGATTTTTAATGTTATATCGCAAACGTTTTTATCTTATTCTGCATTAATTTTCATCACATATAATCGTCATTTATGTTTTCGTAATTCCTAAATTGAGCGATTTAAATTGGATTCACATGCAAACTATTCGTTGTTTTTTACACCTTTTTTATTATCCATTTCATTTATTTGATCTTTTAAAAGTCATACCTTACAAGGTGTATTCTATACATACTTTTTGTGTAGTAAATTTTTACATACCAATTTAATTAAATACGTCTACGATCATTTGAAATTCATACGTTTCTTATTCATAATATTTTAGATAATATTAACCTCAGTTCTGTAATTCAGCTAAATCAGTTATTTCATTTTCGTTTATTCTAATTCCATTTTCTATGACTCAGTCTGTCGTCTCTCTCTCTATCTTTGTTAACTATAACACGCACATCATATAATTCGTTATACCGATTTTGTGGTTCAATAAAAAATGCGAAAGCCGTGTTCCGTTGGTTCAGACAAAGAATACTTCGACTAAAGTACTTCAAAAACCATATCTCAGTAATGCAATTCAAAGGTTTTATTATATGTAACACGTGAAAATAATCAAAATTTTGTAATTTATGCAAAAATGTCAAACTAATTTTGAAACGACATACTTTTCTCCCGTTGCACTTGTCTTGCCGCCCTTTCAGTCCAGATCTCGAAAATTGTGTTATTAGCCGTTTAGGAAATTTTTGTTGAAAAAGTTCTGTGACAAAGTACTAAACTTTTGATTGACGTAAGATGTAACGTTTTATTGCCTTTAAATGACTCATTTAAATTGGAATATGGCAACGGCAACATCAAATCATTGAACATTGATCAGTTAGCGCAATAACGATGATGATTCACTAATTGGCCGTGATTGAAACGGTTTGTTCAGGTCAGTACAAACTGCGTTAATGAGGGGTCATAAATAACTCAAAAGACGTTATTAAGAAGCAATCCTGTTTTTTTCATGCTGTTGGTGTTCTTACTTTTTTATGATTTAACTTTTTGTGTTCATTTTTGTTTTACACTGTCAGTGACAGTAATTAAAGATACTCGTTGAGTGTTTTTACTGTATATGGACAAATCAAAGCAAACCTAATTAATTGCTACTAGGAGAAATCAATCAATATTCAATGAAAACACAAATTAATTGTCGAAAAAGACGACCAGTTCATATAACCACATGACTATTCACGTTCACTATTCATAACTGACTCGAAACACTAGTGATTTATAAGAACACTGATTATGAGCAACAATCATTGTATTCAACAAAAAATTTTTATGCTTTTAATTTTTTTATTGTTTTGTGAGTGAGCGATGTTACTGATCAGTGGTAATAAACCGAGACAGTTTTCACATGATAAAAAGAACTCTAGTATACTGTTGCGTCAATAACGTATTTTAATTACAAACTACACATTTCCTAATAATGTAAAGTTACGTAGTTTCAGCAGAAATACTACAGTCCATAAAAGTGTGTATGTAGAATATATCATAGAAACAGAAATGACAATAACGTTTTAGACCATGATGTAAAGAGATATTTTCAAAAGAAAAACGTATTCAAAAAATGAATAAACATGCATTATTTTCTGTGAGTGTGCAAAAAGTTATTACTTTAATAGGAGCAGTGAAATTGCTTTTCCCAACTATGTAGCGTGCATCATAAGAAAAAATGTTAACGAAAACGTTCCTGTTTGTCGCTGACTCTCGTTGGAACAAATTAGCCATAAAAAGCAGTCAGCAGTTATAAGTTTTGTGCGCTTTTGACTGTTTGTGAGACATCGGTAAAAGTTTTATTCTTGAAATTTGCAAAAAACAAGAAACTCAATTACCATTTTTTAACACTATTTATTTATTTCGCTTAAATTGAGCTTTAGCAATTTTTTTTCTTCACGTGAGATGGGACGCTAGGGAAAATTTTGTTTTTGACGCTCAATCCTTTTTTAAAAGAATATAAGAACAAAATTAACTTTTAATAAAAAAATATCAACCAAAATACTTTGCAGAATGGATCGTCTCAACAACTCGCAAGCAAGAGGGATTCTCACAAGGCATGACCTGATGAGCACTTCTCAAACG